>JAVSCE010004391.1:0-153927 GCA_032199065.1 Smutsia gigantea
TGTATATGATTCCCGAGTTACTGTGTTGTACATCTGAAACCAGTATTATATCAACTATACTCCAAAAAAGAATAAAACTAAAAAAACAAAACAAAACAAAAAATGTGGTTATTCTTGTTATTGAAATGATGCTGATGATATAGATGGTCTTTTACATTGTCTGTGGATATAAGAGTGAAGTTGATGAACTGATCTACTTCGATGTTTAAATCAAAGACTTTTAATACTGTCTGTTACTTTTAAAAATGAAGAATTCCTTAATTTGAAAAAAAAGATGTGATGAACTGCTAGAATATCTAGAATATCTATATTCTTTATCTTAGACCCTGAAATTTTAGAATAAGAAGCAAAGAGATAGAAAAGCTTACAAGGATGGGTAGAGAAGTAAATAGGTTTCATGAATAAAGAACATTTTACTAGGATTGGATATGTGAGAAATTATTTGTAGATTGAACATTTGAAGCTACATGAAAAGTGCAGTGTTAATAAAAAGTAAAATATTGGAATCATTGTTTAATTCCTTGATAAAAACTAAACATTAAAAGCCTGTTTAATTTGAAGAGTGGTAGAATTTTTATTTTCATGTTTGATACCGATCATGGATTTAATTATGTACCCCATAATTGATATATTGAAGCTCTAATCCCTATGTGACTGTATTTGGAGACCTGTCAACAAGCTAAAGAGAGTAGTGCCGGGAGAAACCAAACATGCTGACACCTTGATCTTTGATTTCTCCAGAACTGAGATAGTAAGTTTCTGTTGTATAAGCCATCCAGTCTGTGGTATTTTGCTATGGCAGCCCTAGGAAATTATTACAATAATGATAATTTTTGTTAATTAAGTTGTGTTCTGCTTTATGTGATATCTTCTCTTGTAAATGAAATGTGTACATGGAAATGTTTTATTTGTAACTTGTGAACTAAAAGTTAGCTTCTGTTAGTTTCTATGGAAAGTAGCCTAATAATTGCAGAGTGCTAATAACTATCTGAAAAGTGTCCTGATAAAAATATATTCAGGTTATTATGGTGATTTTTATAAGGAA
The DNA here is from genome assembly GCA_032199065.1 of Smutsia gigantea. Taxonomy (NCBI): domain Eukaryota; kingdom Metazoa; phylum Chordata; class Mammalia; order Pholidota; family Manidae; genus Smutsia; species Smutsia gigantea. The sequence goes on from JAVSCE010004391.1 coordinate 1,046, forward strand.
GATATATCCTGTAGGTTTATATGTAAGTGAAAAAAAATTATGCTATGTTTATACCTTTGACAAAAGCAATGAATTATTTGTAGGACTTAAATTTATCTTCAACTATTTTTAAAGACTTGTTTTTTTATTCTTTCAGCAAATCATTGTTTAATTATACATAGTCATTAATTGTAACAAAGGATTAAACATAATTTTATAGTTAATTTTTTCATTAACTTGCAGAAACAGCTCTGAGAGCTAAACTATGTGAGACACTGATTTAAGGTTTTAGTCTAGTGATACCGTAGGCTTTCAGGGAAAAGGTGATTATATAGAACAAGTAAAATCCATGTTTGATTCCTTAAAAATTAACCATATTGGCAGTAACCACCAATGAATAAAAAAAAACCTTGGTAAATATTTCAATATGTTAAGAGAAATGGCTTTATAATATTTAACAAGGGTATCATTTAAAATTCAATTGACTCAAAGTAACTTAGTGATCCTATGATATATTTTTTTATTAAGGTATCATAGGTATTTAGTCTTATGAAGGTTTCACATGAGAAACAATGTGGTTACTACATTTACCCATATTATCGAGTCCCCCCCATACCCTATTGCAGTCACTGTCCATCAGTGTAATAAGATGCCAGAGCCACTACTTGTGTTTTCTAGTACACTGTCTTCCCCATGATCCCCCTCACACCATGTGTACTAATCATAATACCCATAAATCCTCTTCTCCCTCCCTCCCCACGAACCCTCTACCACCCCTCCTCTACCACCTCTCCTCTTTGGTAACTGCGAGTCCCTTCTTGGAGTCTGTTAGTATGCTGCTATTTTGTTCCTTCAGTTTTGCTTCATTGTTCTACTCCACAAATTAGGAAAATCATTTGGTATTTGTCTTTCTCTGCCTGACTTATTTCACTGAGCATAATACCCTGTAGCTCTATCCATGTTGTTGCAAATGACAGAATTTGTTTCTTTCTTAGGGCTGAATAATATTCCATTGTGTGTATGTGCCACTTCTTCTTTATCCATTCATCTACTGATGGACACTTAGGTTGCTTCCATATCTTAGCTACTGTAAATACTGCTATAATAAACATAGGGGTGCATATGTCTTTTTGAATCTGAGAACTTATTTTCTTTGGGTAAATTCCTAGGAATGGAATTCCCAGATCAAACGGTATTTCTATTTTAGTTTTTTGAGGAACCTCCATATGACTTTCCACAATGGTTGAAATACCTTACATTTCCACCAACAGTGTAGAAGTGTTCCCCTTTCTCTGCATCCTCAACAGCATTTTTTGTTCCTTATCTTTTGGATATTGGCCATCCTAACTGGTGTTAGGTGATATCTCATTGTGGTTTTAATTTGTATTTCCCTGATAGCGATGCAGAACATCTTTTCATATGCCTGTTGGCTATCAGAATTTCTTCTTTGGAAAAGTGCCTGTTCATATCCTCAGCCCATTTTTCAGTCAGGTTATTTGCTTTTTGGGTTTTGAGACATGTGAGTTCTTTATTTTGGATGTGAGTACCTTGTTGGATAAGTCATTGCCAAATATATTCTCCCACACTGTAAGATGCCTTTTTGTTCTGCTGATGGTGTCCTTTACTGTACAAAACCTTTTTATCTTGATGGATTCCCATGTGTTCATTTTTGCTTTTGTTCCCTTGCCGAAGGAGATGTGTTCAGGAAAAAATTGCTCATGTTTATATTTAGGAGATTTTTGCCTATGTTGTCTTCTAAGAGTTTTATGGTTTCATGACTTACATTCAGGTCTTTGATCCATTTTGAGTTTACTTTTGTGTATGGGGTTAGACAGTAATCCAGTTTCATTCTCTTGCACATAGCTATACTGTTTTGCCAACCCCAGTTGTTAAAGAGGCTGTCATTTCCCCACTGTATGTCCATGTCTCCTTTATTGTATAGTAATTGATCATATATGCTTGGGTTTATATGTGGGCTCTCTAGTCTCTTCCATTGGTGTGTGGTTCTTTTCTTGTGCCAGTACCAAATTGTCTTGATTACAGTGGCTTTGTAGTAGATGTTAAAGTTGGGGAGCATAATTTCCCAAGCTTTATTCTTCCTTCTCAGAATTGCTTTGGGTATTTGGGGTCTTTCATGGTTCCACATGAATTTTAGAACTATTTGCTCTAGTTCGTTGAAGAATGCTGTTGGTATTTTTGCAGAGATTGCATTGAATCTGTAGATTACTTTAGGTAGGATAGCCATTTTAACAATATTAATTCTTCTGTCCATGACCATGGGATATATTTCCATTTATTGGTATCTTCTTTAATTTCTCTCATGAGTCTCTTGTGGTTTTCAGAATATAGGTCTTTCACTTCCTTGGTTAGTTTATTCCTAGGTATTTTTTTCTCTTTGATGCAGTTGTGAATGGAATTGTTTTCCTGATTTCTCTTTCTCCTAGTTCATCGTTAGTGTATAGGAATGTAACAGATTTCTGTGTATTAATTTTGTATTCTGCAACTTTGCTGAATTCAGATATTATATCTAGTAGTTTTGGTGTGGATTCCTTAGGGTTTTTTATGTATAATATCATGTGGTCTGCAAACAGTGACATTTTAACTTCTTCCTTACCAACCTGATGCCTTTTATTTCTTTGTGTTGTCTGATTGCCATGGCTAGGATCTCCAGAACTATGCTGAATAAAAGGAGGGGAGTGAGCATCCTTGTCTTGTTCCCAATTTTAAAGGAAAAGCTTTCAGTTTCTCACCTTTAAGCATGATGTTGGCTCTGGGTTTGTCATATATGGCCTTTATTATGTTGAGTTACTTGCCCTCTATACCCATTTTGTTGAGAGTTTTTATCGTGAATGGATGTTGAATTTTGTCAAATTCTTTTTCAGCATCTATGAAGATGATCATGTGGTTTTGTCCTTCTTTATGTTGATGTGGTGGATGATGTTTATGGATTTTCTAATATTATACCATCCTAGCATCCCTGGAATAAATCCTACTTGATCATGATGGAGGATCTTTTTGATGTATTTTTGAATTTGTTTTGATAATATTTTGTTGAGTATTTATGTATCTATGTTCATCAGGGATATTGGTTTAGTTTTTTTTTTTTTTTTTTTTTGTAGTGTCTTTACCTGGTTTTTGTATTACAGCCATTCTGGCTTCGTAGAATGAGTTTGGAAGTATTCCCTTCTCTTGTACTTTTTGAAAAACTAAGGAGGATGGATATTAGGTCTTCATGGAATATTTGATAAAATCCAGTGGTGAAGCCATCTAGTCCAGGGGTTTTGTTCTTAGGTAACTTTTGATTGCCAATTCAGTTTCATTGCTGGTAATTGTTCTGTTCAAATTTTCTGTTTTTTCCTGAGTCAGTTTTATTAGGTTGTATTTTTCTAGAAAGTTGTCCATTTCTTCTAGGTTATCCAGTTTGTTAGCATGTAATTTTTAATAGTATGCTCTTATGATGCTTTGTATTTCTGTGGTGTCCATAGTGCTTTTTCCTTTCTCATTTCTGATTCTGTTTATGTGTGTAGACTCTTTTTTTTTTATTAAGTCTGGCTAGGATTTTATCTATTTTGTTTATTTTCTCAAAGAACCACCTCTTGTTTTCATTGATTCTTTCTATTCTTTTATTCTTCCCGATTTTATTTATTTATGCTATAATCTTTACTTCTTCCTTACCAATCTGGATGCCTTTTATTTCTGTCCTTCCTTCTACTGACTTTGGGCCTCATTTGTTCTTCTTTTTCTACTTTCATTAATTGTGTTTAGACTGTTCATATGGGATTGTTCTTCTTTCCTGAGGTAGGCTTGTATTGCAGTATACTTCCCTCTTAGCACAGCCTTCGCTGCATCTCACAGATTTTGCGGTGTTGAATTATTATTGTCATTTGTCTCCATATATTGCCTGATCTCTGTTTTTATTTGGTCATTGATTCACTGATTTTTTAGGAACATGTTGTAAAGCCTCCATGTGTTTGTGGGCTTTTTCATTTTCTTTTTAATTTATATCTAGTTTCATACCTGTGTTATCTGGGAAGCTGGTTGGTACAATTTCAATATTTTTTAATTTACCAAGGCTCTTTTTGTGGCCTAGTATGTGATCTATTCTTGATAATGTTCCATGTGCACTTGAGAAGAATGTGTATATTGCTTCTTTTGGGTGGAGTGTTCCGTAGATGTCTGTTTTGTCCAAGTGTTCTGATGTGTTGTTCAGTGTCCTTGTCTCCCTACTTATTTTCTGTCTGGTTGATATGTCCTTCAGAGTGAGTGATGTGTTGAAGTCTCCTATAATGAATGCATTCCATTCCATTATCCCCTTTAATTCTGTTAGTATTTGTTTTACATATGTAGGTGCTTCTATGTTGGGTGCATAGATATTTATAATGTTTATATCCTCTTGTTGGACTGACCCCTTTATCATTATGTAATGTCCTTCTTTGCCTCTTGTAACTTTCTTTGTTTTGAAGTCTATTTTGTCTGATACAAGTACTGCAACGCCTGCTTTTTTCTCCCTATTAGTCGCATGAAATATCTTTTTCCATCCCTTCACTTTTAGTCTGTGTATGTCTCTGGGTTTGAAGTGAGTCTGTTGTAGGCAGCATATAGATGGGTCTTGTTTTTTTATCCATTCAGTGACTCCATGTCTTTTGATTGGTGCATTCAGACCATTTACATTTAGGGTGATTAATGATAGGTATATACTTATTGCCATTTCAGGATTTAAGCTTGTGGTTACCAAAGGTTCAAGGGTAACTTCCTTACTATTCTAACAGTCTAATTTTCCTTACTTAGTATGCTATTACAAACACAATCTTTAGTAGCCCTCTCGCTATTTGGAAGTATCTCAGACTGCCTGCCTTTCTTTTATTCCATAGCGACTGGATGTGGATCCCTGTTTTCCACAGCAGCTGAAATCTCAGTCTCTCCAAGTATTCTGCCTGTCTTAGCTTTCCAACCCCACTAATCTCCAGAGCACCATGCAATGTAGGTTTGTGCTCCCAGAGCAGATCTCCAGGGCTGGGTGTTCAGCATTCCCTGGCTACCACCTCCTCCCTACTCCATTTCTCTTCCTCCCTCTGGTGAGCTGTGGTGGGGAAGGTCTTGCTTCCCACTGGATCATATCTTTGGTCTGTTATTCTGTTCTGTGTGGTCTGTTCTTTTCTCTAGGTGTATGAATTCTGGTGCAGGCTTCTTTCTTGTTGCTCTTTCAGGATTAGTTTTATTAACTATGTTTTTGTACTATGTGTGGTTTTGGGATGTGGCCTCTGTCTCACCTCTCACACTGCCATCTTTAATCTTTCTCTGCTGATATATTTTTATTAGAAAAATTTACCATGTAGTGCAGAGAATTCCCATATATGCTCTGTAGTTTGCCCTATTATTAACATCATATATTTTAGTATGCCACATTCACTAAAATTAATGAAGCAACATCACTATATTATTACCTGAAGTCCATATTTTTTCATATTGCCTTAGTTTTGTCCTTTTTCTATTCTGGAATCTCACTCAGGACATCACATTATATTTATTTATCATATCTTTTCTGCTTTAACAATTTCTCAGAATTTCCTTGCTGAGGACTCTGACAGCTTTGATAAGTACTGGTCAAGTATATTGTAGGACTTTCTTTATTGGAATTTAACTGATGTTTTTCTTATAGATAGATTGGACTATTGGTTTGTGTAGGAAAATTATAAAGTTTGTGTTCTGTTTTCATCACATTGTATCAAGGATGCGTTTTTATAAGCATGATTTCTGTGTGTGAATCTTGTTCTTGAATATCTGGCTGGAATAGTGTTTGTCAAATTTTTCTATCATAAAGTTACTCTTGTTTTTTCCCCTTTCTGTACTGTACTCTTTAGGAAGAAGTAATTACATACATATATGTTACTTAAAATATGGGAAGTATTCCCTCCCTCTTTTGCATGTGTTGCCTATATAACTTATTTAGTATTCTGCATGGGAGGTTTGACTTTTTATCCCATTAATTTATTCAGTCATTTAATTATATAAATATGTGTTCATGAATACTTACTTTGTAATTTTCATTACAACCTGTGGGGTAAATGACAGAATTTCCAGAATCTACCATGTAGCCTTAATTCATTTACATATCAATAGGTATTTACCATTTCAGAGCTTCCCGTCAATCTGAAGCAAGGAGTGGAGAGAAAATGGCCATTCTCTCTTATCCTCCATTCCTGGTACATAATTGGTCTGGCATGTGCCAGTCACTAAATACCTGCCAATGGAGTTCCTCCCAGAAGGGACAGGCAGGAAGTAGAGAGTGTGCTGTGAGGGCAGAGCATGAGCTGTAGCCAGGGGAGACGGGAGGTGCTGAGCCTGGGCAGCAAATTTGAGCAAGTTGTGAGCAGTAAAAACAGTTTCTCCGAACTTACCCCTTCCCTTGACTCATTTTGGTTTCACTGGTATCATTGGAGATTCGCCCTGGGCTGGGAACATCCTTCCCCCAAGAGCTCCACAACCCAATATATTTTTTGTATTTTATTTGCTTAAATTATTCCAATTTTGGTCCTTGAAAACTCTTTTGTTTGCCTCCTATGCCCCTTTGACATCCGCCAAAACTGTTTGTTTCTTTAACACTAACTTACTTTCTGGTATTATAAGATGTTCTAAGCTCATGTTATATATATTTCTTGCCACACTCCTAGCATTATCCATTTCTTTAAGTAGCATTGGTTCCTTTTATTGGAGATTGGTATTAGAAACAAGATTGGATTCCAGCTGTGTTTTTAGTTAATGGAGTATCATTTTTTTAGGCCTCTCAGCTGACACAGGAAAGAAATATATGTGTATAAATGCTAACCTGTGTACATACACATATTCATAACTATTTCTGTATATAGCAATCTGTATAGATTATTAAATTAAACATGAGTTCTTATTGAGTTTCCATCTCTGAATATTACTGTATGGATCATTCTAGCCTCCTACCCATACCAATCTGTAAATTTCTACTCAAATAGTAGGAAACAGTAAGAAATCTGATTGACTATCCATTTAGCCAATTATTCAGTTCCAGAATACATGTATAGCAGCATCAGAATTGCTGGTATAAAACCCTGTGGAAAAACTTTATCAAGAAGTACACACTATGCACAGTTCCTTTTGACTTAGTTTTACATACTCCAGGCTCCACTCATTTCTAAAGTTACTTTATATAACTTTATGTCATCACATATTTCTCTACTACCTACAATGTGTTATTTCATACATTTTTAATACAATTAGAATATCTTGTCACAGTCTCCATTCTCTTTCCTAAGATATCCAGATATCCAAAATGTTTTTTTTACTAAGTTACAAACTTTAAAGTTCAGTCTTCATGTTTTAAAGTTCTATAGGTTATGTCAAATGGGTAATATGCAAAAGAGAAAGCCTCAAGTCCACATGTGTTCACTGGTGAATTCTACCAAACACTTAAGAAAGAAATGATAAAAATTCTGTACTATCTTTTCCAACAACACTTCCTAATTCATTTTATGGCACCAGAATGTCCCCAGTACTAAAGCCAGATTAAGGCATAATAAGAAAGGAAAACAGCAGGCAATTATCTCCCATAAACATAGAGGCAAACATCATCAACAAAAAAAATCAGCAAATAGAGACCAAAGACATGTAAATAGAATTATAGACTACACCAAATGGCCATTATTTGAAAATCTTGTTTAATATTAACATTAAAAAAATCAGTCAATGTAAACTATCACATGGATCAACTAAAGAAGAAAAGTAATATGCTCATATCAATTGATGCAGTAAAATCATTGGACCATATCCAACACTGATTCATGATAAAAACTCTCAGCAAATGAGCAATACAAGGTAACAGCCTCAACTAGATGAAGAACATATAAAAAATATCTATAGTAAACAACATAATTAATAGTTAGCAAACATCATAATTAATTAAGAATGCCTTCTCCCTAAGATCAGGAGCAAGGAAAGTATGTCCTCACCACTTCTCTTCAGCATTGTCTGGGAGTGTTAACCAGCTTAATAAGTCAAGAAAAGAAAATGAAGATAAAACAGAATGCTTAGAATTCACACCAAAAGTACATCCATAATATTAAAATAAAAAGATACATTGGAATTCATTAAATTAAAAATTGACATCTATGAAAATATGAATAATTGTATGAAGAATATATTTAAAAATTTTGTCTTAACAATTTAATAAATTTGGGCAAAACATTTGAAAAGACAATTCACAAATATAAGGTATGAACTGACAGCAATTAAAGTAAGTTCAATATTATTAGTCATCAGAGAAATGTAAATTAAAGCCAAATTAAATGGAAATGTAAAGGCCCTATTTTGGGCCATTCGACACAACTAGAAAGGCAAAATTAAAAAGAGTGATAATAACAAATATGGGTTAAGAAATGAAGCACTTGTGATTCTCACATACTGTATGGATATTAAATAGTAAGACCACTCTGGAAAGCAGTTTATCAGTTTTTATAAGTTAAACGTATCTTCATGTGGAATTTATCCACCAATTCCACTCCTAGGTATTGACCCAAAAAAATTAAAATATATGCATACCTCCATTAAGGTCAGGAATCTTCTTAACAACTTTATTTATTGTTTTTCCTTTTAACAGGTGAATGGATAAGCAAAGTATAGTATATCCATACAATGGAGTACTACTCAATATTAAGACGAGGACAGCTGATAAATACATCAAAATAGAACTGGATCTCAAAAACATGCTGAGCAAAGAAATACAGGTAAGAAACTATGTACTGGAGATTCCATTTATATGAAATTTTAAGTATGTGAAACACTATGAAGTAACAGTATCCGTGTTTCTGGCCAGAGGACAGTGGTACTGTGCACAGGTGGCTGAGGCAACATTTCGGAGTGATAGAAATATTGCACATCTTATGTGTTGTAGTGATTACACAGTTGCATATAGCTGTCAAAACTCACAGAACTCTACACTTAAAATGGGTCTTTGTATTCCATATAAATTATGACTCATAAAAGGTACGTTTTTTTAATTGTATTGTATATTTTAGATATTTCTTCAGAAAAAAAAGAGTTAAAAAGGTAAAAGATTAGCTCAATTCTGCACGTTGTGTATCTTTTATCTCCTGTGAATTTCTGATAGAAGTGTTCTGCTGGAGTTAGAACTTCTGATCTATACCACATAGAAAATGATTAGGGTAAGAGCAAAATTGGTAGACTTCAAACTGGTGTTATTTGAACCCATGGGAATAGGTATTATTGTCTGTGGAGAATGATTTAGTGTGATGACTGAATCTGCCACAACTCTGATACCAGCGCAGACATCACTGAATAACCCAATTCCCAGGTGGGGACACCGCATACTCAGCAGAGGTGCCTGATGGCCAAAATCTCAAAATGTCACCACATTCATACAGCTGACCACTTCCAACAAGCACAGTGCTATCTAACTGGCAGACCCAGGTGGCACCAGCTAATAACAACATCCACGGTAGTTCCAGGTCTTTGGCTTAAAAGGCCTACCCTGTTTGCCTTGAAATTTATGCCAGAGAACCTCTCTGGACTTTTTCACTCTGTTTTCAAGCTTTAGCCTCTAGGAAAGTATGTATATGTATATGTATGTATTTAGGCAAGCAACAAGTACAGAACTTTGAAGCACCGTTAAGGCACAAAATTCAGAATATAAATAAGCGATGAAATTAGTCAGAGATAAAAAAAAATGAGAAACATAGCAAAAATCATTTCCAAGAGTGGAATGGCTCAGTGTCAAATGTGAAAATCCTGAAAAATCTTTCAATGAATATGGAACTTAGATTCTAGTAGTGAATCTGAACTAACATTGTGTTGTTTCAAATAGTGAACATGAAGTAGCAAAATGATGACAATAAGTGTAGGTAATTATTGGAGAATTATAGAAATAAAAAGCTAATAACTCAAAAGACTTGAGGACAATGGCCTAAAAACAAATACATAGCCTAGGAAAGAGGTAAGGGCATATATAAGAAACGTGATGAAAGTGAAAGAAGCCCCAGCACTAAATGCTGAGTGACTGTCTGGCTGCTAGATGACTATGTGGTGACCTCTGTCTGTGATAGATGTGTCTGACTTCCTCAGCAAATAAATATTTCTGGGTCTTAAGTGTTCCATTGAGAACACTTTTGTATACATGAAGTACATAATTAAAGAGAAGATATTAGCTTAACATAATTGATACAAATAGGTTGTTCTAAAAGTGAATCTACTCACCTCTGTTTTTGGTGTTTTTCTAAACATAGACAGGAACAACAGCTAGGAAGCAGGGAAAAAGAAACAGATGGAACTTCCTTTCTTTCAGAGGGTAGCCCCCTCAGATTTTATTGTTTTTAAAGAGAAAGTGGTGATTTTCCTCTCTCAATTTTATCTCTGAATCTTTAGAAATTATTTTTTTTTAATTTTTGAAAAGTTTTCCCCTAATGTACCCCAAATATTTATACTGCCCATGGGCTTCAAAACCGTTTTTTGTTTCTGACTCAGGTTGAATTCCTATTAACCTTAGCTCTAGGAATGAAACTTCTAAAGAGCATATAACTAAGTATTAATAATAAATATAAGCTATTTATATTGTGCAGAGTAAGGTTTTATCAGTGTATGAAGGGATTTTGTCCTAAAGTCAGTGGCATCAGTAGGAGGGAAATTATTCAGATAAATGTGTGAGGAAGTTTCAGGAATGAATTCCAAGCAGGTCTGACTAGGCTCATCAAAGACGAGTTTCTTCAGGCTGCAAATCCTACCACATAGAATCTGTATTTTATAAAAATAAAGTCTGTTATTTAGCTTTTCTTTGCTGAACTACAGGGAGCTCATAGGTTCGTGGTTGGATGGATAGGAAAGGATTTATTGTTAAACACTTTGAGAACTGTAAGATAAAATGCGCTATTAAGCTACATGTACACCATCCTGCCACTTTACTTTTTATTAAAGACCGTTCTGACAGTCCAGTCAGGGTTTCCCGAGGTTTGGAGAAGTGAAAAATGCTCTTTACTCTGCCTTCACTTGCAGAGGCACAGACAATCAGGCACTGCATTGCCCAGATATATTCTAAGGATTGCAAACTTTCTATTGTAAAACTGTCAACTGCTTTCTTAAGCACACTGTTGAGAATTTTTTAGAGTGAAAGTATGTGGGCTTTTCATGCACACATACATTAACATTAATGTTAATATATGTGTAGAGAGGTTTTAAATGTTCTTTTTGGTTATCATTTATGATAAAACCAAGCATGTAATGAGCATTTTGTATGCCAGTCATTGTGCTAAACATTTTATGTACATTACCTTACCTAACACTTACAGCAACCGTATAAGAAATTAACTCCAATTAGAGATGAAAACATGCCAGATTAAACAATCTATCTGTTGGAGTCATTACTTATAATTCATATCAAGAATATTTCAAAACAACAAAGCTGTGCAAACTTCAGGCAGGTGTAAAGGTGATAAATGTAAAATCATTTGGTTTTGCATATATTAACAAGTTTAAATACTCAATTTAAACCTCAAACTAGGAAAGTAAAAACTATACTCAGGTCAAATACTTTATCAAAAACTATATTAAGAATACTCTCCTGAGAACTAGAACCAATACTAGTAATTCTCAAATGCCCAGGTAATCTATATAGTGCTGAGGGCTGGGCAAAATTTGCTGAACAAGGGCTCTATCTTTGAATATACTGTCAGACTGTGCAATACATAAATTGCAAAAGTAGCATATGATGGTGACTTCATGAAGACACGTATTTGAAAGCTTTTGCCAAAAGGAGAAATGATTTTATGTATGAACTGCATGACTCTAGTAGAAGTAACATGATTTTTAAGCCAGCCACCTAGAAACCTGAGAGCAATTAATAAATTCGCTCTACTCCCATTCTTCTCCTGTTCAAAGCTCTACTTCTTGACCCTATATATTCATCCTATTCCCTCACTACTGCAACATACAGGAATATTGTTAGCATGCTAACACTATATCAGACTACATCTATTAGAATTCTAAATGCAGTTGGAATTCTCTTTCACAAATGTATGCAGACTTTGTAAACTTCAGAGTCCTTACTGAATATTATGTTTTCCTGTGGGTATTCAAAACATGTTAATCCTAATGATGTGCTGTGGGGTAATTAGCTAGGAACTATAGGAAAACATAACACATTGTGAAGTAGTCTCATCAAACATGACTAAATATTTGGAAATTTTTAGTTTTGGAAGAACATATATATTTGTGAAATCTTTGGGGTTTTTTTGTATAAAACAAATTTTTATATAGTTTTTAAATATAAAATAAAGTGCTTTCCATATAAGAATATTAACTTTAAGTTAAAAATTGGAAAAGGCAGCATGTGAAATTTTTTAAAAATCAAAATTCTCATAGAAACATAGACTCAGGAGAAGGGCATTTTAAAAATAAATATTAGAGAGGACTTGTGAAAAAAATGGTGGAGTAGGAAACAAGGTGGAAACCTCCTCCCACATACACACCAAGGAAGCACTACAGTAAAAACAACTAATCCTGAAAATGACCTGAAGACTGCAGAACAGACCATCTATGCCTGGGGAAGATGAGACCACATAATGAGGGGTAAAGTGGTATAGCCACAATCGATAAGAACTGTAGCCCTTCCCCTACCCCAGCCCATAAGCAGAAAGTACAATAACAAAGTGGAGAGGGGATAAGCACTCAGGAATTCTGCACATCTGGCCCTGGAGATCTGCTCTAGAAACCCGAGTTCACATTGCACTGGGCTTTGGTGATTAATGGGGCTGGACACCAGGGACAGTTGGAGCACTCTGAGATGCTGAGTTCCTGTCACTCATGGAGGACAGGCCCACTACATTCATCCCGCTGAGACCCAATACAGTGGTGGCATTTTGAAAGATTTAACAGCCACAGGAAGGGTGCCAGAGGGGTAGGGGTTGGACAGAGCTCTCTCCACAGGGAAAAGGGCAGGTTAAGGTGGGGAGTTAGCCCAAAACAGTTCATCCCCCATACTGGTAGCTCAGTCCTGAGGTGCTTCTCTGCACACCAGCCTGCCCACCTGGCCTGCTCAGCCCAGCAGTGGTCACTGTTCCCTGGCAGGTGAAGAGAGACTTTGCTGGCTGAAAGATGAAAAGAGACTTTCCCAGCTTTTGTGGCCCCTTCTCAGCCCACTGGGTAGGTGCCTGCAGGAGCCAGCTCCAAATGCTCCTCCTTCCTTGCTGTTGGCCCAGCCCTACTACGTGTTCCCCTGCACACCTGCTGGGCCCCTCCTTGGCCCAGAAGCGTAGCCATTGCTGCAGGGAATGCAGAGGGCAGCCCCGCCCACAACAATCCCAGCAGAAGCCTTGCTGTATGGCCAACAAAGGGCCTCTGCTGACAAAGATTAACCACTGTCAGCAGACAGGCAGAAAAGTGACCTCACCTACAGTCCAACAACAGCAACTGTGGCTTTACCACAAAGGAAAACCAAGCACAGGTGAGCAGTCTTAAGCTTCTGGGCACCACAGGCACCTTCTTCATAAAGCTATTACTCTCTAGAACAGAAGGCATAGCAGATCTATCTAATACAAAGGAAGAAACGCAGAAACCCAGACAAAATGAGGGGGTATGCAAATATATTCCAAACAAAAGTACAGGATAAGATACCAGAAAGAGAGCTAAATGAAGTGGAGATTCACCAATCTTCTTGATAAAGATTTCAAAATAACAGTCATAAACATGAGCATTGATAAGTGGAAAAGTACTGACAATCTCAGAAGACTTCAACAAAGAGAAGAATTGAAAAAGAGCCACTCAGAGCTGAAAAATATAGTAACTGAAATGAAAAATATAATGAAGAGAATCAATAATAGACTGCTGCAGGTAGAGGAAACAATCAATTAGATGGAAATTAGAGAACAGTAAAATGCCAAAGCTGAGAAACAGAGAGAAAGAAGAATCTCTAGAACAAAGAGGATGCTAAGAGAGCTGTGTGACAACTCCACATAAAACAACATTGGCATAATAGGGGTACCAGAAGGAGAAAAGAGAGACAAAGGAGTAGAAAGTCTCTTTGAAGAAATACTTGCTGAAAACTTCCCCAGTCTGGGGAAGGAAATAGACACACAGGTCTTAGAAGTATAGAGAGCCCCTAACATAAGGAACCCCAGGAAGACAACACTAAGATATATACTAATAAGAGTGACAAAGATTAAGGATAAAGAAAGGGTATTGAAAGCTGCTAGAGAGAGGCAAAAAATTACTTAAAACAGGGAAACCCCATCAGGCTATCAGTAGATTTATCAGCAGAAACATTACAGGCCAGAAGGGAGTGTAATGAAATTTTGAATGTATTAAAACAGAGGAATCTTCATCCAAAAATCTATACTGCAAGGTTATCAATCATAATTGAAGGAGAGACTAAAACTTTCCAAGATGGACAAAGGTTAAAAGAATTCACCACCACTAAACTGGCCTTACAGGATATTTTAAAAGACTGCTGTAGATGGAAATATTCTTAAGCCTAAATATTTTTCATCAGTGAAAATAAACCCACAGTAAAGAAAGGAGACCAATTACTTACTAAGCAATATGAAGTTAAAAAAAAAAGTAGTAAAATCAACTATACACAAATCAGTCAAGGGATACACAAAAAAGGCAGATAATGACATCTAACACATAAAGTATGGAGAGGAGGATGAAGAATAAAAAGTGTTTTGGACTGTTCAAAATAGAGCAACCAAATATAGACTGTTATGTATTTAGGAAACTATCTATGAACCTTAGGTTAAGCACAAGCCTAAATAATGTGTTTAATAGGCACATAAAAAAAAAATCACCACACTAACGAAAACCATCAAATAACAAAAGAAGAGTATAAGAGGAAGAAGGGGAACAGAGAGGAACTACAAAAACAACCAGAATACAACTAATAAAATGGCAATATATATATTCCTATCAGTAATTACCTGAAATGTAAATGGACTAAATGAACCAATTAAAAGACAGGGTGGGCAGAATGGATAATAAAAAAACAAGATCCATCTATGGGCTGCCTACAAAAGATTCATTTCCGACCTAAACATGTACACAGACTGAAAGTGAAGGGATGGAATAAGATATTTCATGCAAATAATAAGGAGTAAAAAAACAGGAGTAACAGTACTTTTATCAGACAAAGCCAATTTCAAAATGAAGAAAGTAACAAGAGATAAAGGACATTATATAATGATAAAGGCATCAGTCCAACAAGAGAATATAACAATTATAAATATCTATGCACCCAAAATAGGAGCACCTAAATATGTAAAACGAATACTAACAGAACTAAAGGGAGAAATAGGCTGCAACTCAATCATATTAGGAGACTTTAACACAGCATGTACATCAATGGTCACATCAACCAGACAGAAAATAAATAAGGTAACGTCAGAACTGATCAACACAATAGATCAGATGGGCTTAACAGGTGTACACAGAACATTCTACCCAAAAGCAGCAGGATACACATTTTTCTCAAGTCTACATATAATGTTTTCCAGAACAAATCACATACTAGGCCACAAAAAGAGCCTCAGTGAATGCAAAAAGATTGAAATTCTATCAAGCAACTTTTTGGCCACATGGTATGAAACTGGAAATACATTACATGAATAAAAAAAAACACAAATGTTGAAAGCAATATGGAGGTTTCTCAAAAAACTAAAAATAGAAATACCATATGACTGAGTAATTCCACTTGTAGGAATGCGCCTGAGGAAAACAAAATGCCTGATTCAAAAATATATGCGCTCCTATGTTTATTGCTGCATTATTTACAATAGCCAAGATATGAAAGCAACAAGTGTCCATACATAAATGAATGAGTAAAGAAGATATGGTATATTATTCAGCCAAATGGATAATTATATAGAATGGAATATTCAGCCAAAACAAAGAATGAAATACTACATTTGTGACAACATGGATGGACCAGAGAGTATTATGCTAAGTGAAATGAACCAGGCTGAGAAAGACAAATACCATATAATTTCATTTATTTGTGAAATCTGACAGCAAAAAAAAAAAAGAACAAAATAGAAGTGGACTCACAAACACTGAGAAGTGGTGGTGTTGGTGGTGGTTGGAGAGGGTGGGTGGGGAGGCAGAGTGGGATAAAGGGGCACAAAAATTCAAAATTGTAATACAAGTTAGCCATGGGGATTATAGTACAGCATGGAGAATATAGCCAGTAATTCTGTAACATTTTCCTGTGTTGACAGATAGTAATTGCACTAATTAAGGTCAGAACTTAATAATGTGGGTAACTGGTAAAACACTGTGTTGTATACTTAAAACTAATATATGATTGTATATCAACTATACTTCAGTAAAAAAAAAATAGTTTTACCCCAAAATAATAAAAATAATTGATAAAGCCAGGAACATCATCCAAATATGATCATCACTGGTATATAATTTATTTTTTGTGACATAGTTCTCACCTTTGTTTTCTTTATTTCAACTTGATTGAAAAGTCATGTATTTACCTTATGCCTACATTTAGTGGGTCTCTGTTTGAGTGGGTCGAACGAAATGTGAAAAAGCAGCTCTTTGTCCAACAACTACTAATAAAATGGAATGACTTTTTAAAAATGTTAGAATCAACCATCTTTTCATGGAAGTTTTTGGATAAAACACTATCTGCAGGATAGGAGGGAGGATGTTCCGTAAAGAACATTTTTGCACTCTTGGTCTCAAGAACATCTTATTGAATTGAAGATAATAATGAATAAAGCTGAGCATAAAATCCTTCGCAATTCCAATGATTATTTTTGTACCATCGTAACACTAAAAAGTATTATTCTTGTCCCCTATTGGTATCTTTAGTCAGTATATTTTTCATGATTTTCCTCTAAATAACCTGCTTTAAAATTTCTACAATTCTTGTTACTCTAGAGAATGATGTAGCACAGAGATAGATATCTAAATTGACAGAAAAGATTGGTCTAATAGGAAAGTTTAATATGTTTAAGTATTTCAGTTGATTCTCTGGGTAGCAGCGTCCTACAAGGCCTGTGAAAGTGCTTTTCTCTTAGTCCTAGTAGTTAGCTGGGTCATGCTGATATGATCTGAGTAATACTAGAAAAGATAATTTCAAAAGAATATGTTTACTAGTATTTAGATTGCTGTTTTAGAGTGTATTTTATTTTTCTTTTTAAAAATGTGTGTTTCTGCTTTTAACATAAAAAACAAACTTAATGTCAATTTATTTGTCAGTAAAATTGAAAAATATAAAAATTATCAAACTGTTCTTTTTTTACATAATCAGTCAACAAACAATATTATTGAAAGAAAAAAAAGGGGATAAATGAAAGAAAAAAGAGGGGATGCAATCTCCACCATCCAAGCAGGTTTATTGCTAACCTGAGAGGGGACCCCTCTGTCCTGGCCAGCAGAACAAATGAAAGAGAGCCTCTAACAGGTCAAGAGGCTTTTTATGACCAGGGTTTTTGGCGGGCTTTTTGAGGGGAGGGGTCAGGGGAAAGGTGCACTTGTGACATGCTGACATATCCTCTGGAGAATGCTTGTAGCCAAGGAAAGATGAAACCTAGGTCTATCTGAGATGGTCGGTGGGCTTATTTGAAAGGTGATACTCAGGTCCGGATTCTATCAATTACACCCACTTATTTTTTTATGATGTTATGTACTTTGTTGTCAAAATGACTGCAGTATCAATAGTAAAATAACGAAGCCTAGATAAATACAAGAGAACAGAAACTGAAACAGGAAACTATATTTTCCTGGGATTCTCATAGGCCAGTCACTAACTATAAGAATGATGAATATGATAACATGCATATCAATGAATTTCCAACAACACTTTGTGTTTTGTTCACGCTCCTATTTATCCAGTTGATTAAGGCAATTTACATAATTTAGAGGTAATTTCTTTCTGAAAGCCGTGATAAAATGCTCTGATTGCAGTATGTTGAGCTCTTCACATGTGCAAATTTTTTCAAGAAAGCCTACAATGAGCAGGACAAAAAGGTGAAAATATCTCTAGATGCCAAAAGCAGTGTTTTTAGAAATCCATATTTGTTTCTCATCTCCTTAAGTCTTTAAAACATAAAAGCCCATATAACAAAGATAGAGTTTAAATAGTTCATTTTTTGTTATTTTATATGAGTATGGTATGCAGACTATAAGAAGCTCTTCATCATCTCCATTTTCTGGTATTTATGCCCTTGCATTAGCTCCTCCTCTCACGTGTGGGCTGAATCTAGGTTTAGTAACTTATTTCTGATGAGTAGAGTATGGTAGATATTATGGAATGTTAATTCTCAAATTAGGTTATACAAAAGACTGTGGATTCTGCGTTGAGGGATTTCTTTCTCTGTTTCTTGAGCTCCTCATTCTTGGGGAAGCAAACTGCCATGTTATGTGCAGCCCTGTGGGGAGATCACTATGACAGATAATTAATCTTGAAAGCCAATAGCCAAAGAGGACCTGAAAGCTGCCAGTTACCATATGAATGAGTTTGGAAGTGGGTACTCCCCAACTCAGTTTTCAGAAAAGGATAGAGTCCCAGCTGACAGCTTGGCTGCAGGACTTCTTGAACCCGAGCGCTCAACTAATCCATATCTTGTGAGAATTCTTGACTCACAGGAACTGTGATATAATAAATCGTTGTTTTCAGCTGCCAACTTTGGGGCTAACTTTTTTGCTCAGTAGTAGCTAGCTATATATCTATTGTCTATACAGATTAGATACAGTGATTTTATTATTTTTTCTATTGTTTTATTTTTATCACCATTTGCAAATATGTGAAGTGATAAGGCCAGGAATTACCTCAAAATCTTATTAGGGTGACTTCGGAGGAGGCCTTGCATGTAAATGTGCCTCTGAGGCCTTGAACATTCTGCTCTGGGTTTCGATGAATCGTTCACCTTAGAGATTCCCTGGAAGAACTGTTCCAGGGCAGATTCTGTTTAGAGAGGACATATACAGTGACTTGGATTGTAATGAATTGTGAAGAATTCTCCAGTGTTCGAATTTAGCAAATTACTTTTCTATAATGACATTTCTGGAAATTTAGCACTGAGCTGGAAATTTGGGGATTATTCTTCATAGAAATTAGTCTCCAAACATTTGTTGATGGTAAATATAAGCTTAAGTTAAAATTTTGAAGCACCAAAATTTACGTCATTTGGTTTTAAACCTCCTTTCCTTTCTTTTTGAAAATATTAAGCCTTTTCACTTATACTTTAGGCTTGAAAAGACTTCCTGTTCCCTCCATGACTCTGTGTTTCAGTCCCTTTGATCTATTTGCCTCCTTCCAGAAAATTATGGCAGTCTGATAATTTCTTCTAATAGGTATCTGATAAAGTCTGTTGAGTTAATAACAAATAGTATAGTAATGTGTTACCTCATATAATATTTGCCTAGTCCATGCAATTAATATTTAATGACTAGTCACTAGATATATATGTTAGTTTTTTTTTTAATAGTTTATTTTGGTATAATTAATCTACAATTACATGTGGAATACTATGGTGATTAAACTACCCCCTTCATCAGGTCCCCCGCACCAACCCCAGTACAGTCAGTGTCCATCAGCATAGTGAGATGCTATAGAGTCACCACTTGTCTTCTCTGAGTTGTACAGCCCCCCCATGCCCCCCAACATTACATCTGCTAATCGTAATGCCCCTTTTTTCCCCTTGTCCTTCCCTTCCCACCCATCCTCCCCAGTCCCTTTCCCTTTAGTAACTATTAGTCCATTCTTTGATTCTGTGAGTCTGCTGTTGTTTTGTTCCTTCAGTTTTTTTCTTAGTTCTTATACTCCACATATGAGTGAAATCATTTGGTAAGTGTCTTTTTCCGCTTGGCTTATTTCACTGAGCATAATACCCTCTAGCTCCATCCATGTTGTTGCAAAAGGTAGGATTTGTTTTCCTCTTATGGCTGTATAATATTCCATTGTGTATATGTACCACCTCTTCTTTATCCATTCATCTACTGATGGACACTTATGTTCCTTCTATTTCTTGACTATTGTAAATAGTGCTGCGATGAACATAGGTGTGCATCTGTCTTTTTCAAACTGGGCTGCTGCATTCTTAGGGTAAATTCCTAGGAGTGGGGTTCCTGGGTCAAATGGTATTTCTATTTTGAGTTTTTTGAGGAAACTCCATACTGCTTTCCACAATGGTTGCACTAATTTGCAGTCCCACCAGCAGTGTAGGAGGGTTCCCTTTTTTCCACATCCTTGCCAACATTTGTTGTTGTTTGTGTTTTGAATGTTGGCTATCCTCACTGGTGTGAGGTGGTATCTCATTGTGGTTTTAATCTGCATTTCTCTGATGATTAGTGATGTGGAGCATCTTTTCATGTGCCTGTTGGCCATCTGAATTTCTTCTTTGGAGAAGTGTCTATTCATGTCCTCTGCCCATTTCTTAATTGGATTATTTGCTTTATGTTTGTTGAGGTGCACAAGTTCTTTATATATTTTGGATGTCAACCCTTATTGGATACGTCATTTATGAATATATTCTCACAAACTGTAGGATGTCTTTTTGTTCTACTGATGGTGTCCTTTGCTGTACAGAAGCTTTTCAGCTTGATATAGTCCCACTTGTTCATTTTTGCTTTTGTTTCCCTTGCCTGGGGAGATATGTTCATGAAGAAGACACTCATGTTTATGTCCAAGAGATGTTTGCCTATATTTTTTTTCTAAGAGTTTTATGGTTTCATGACTTACATTCAGGTCTTTGATCCACCTTGAGTTTACCTTTGTGTATGGGGCTAGACAGTAGTCCAGTTTCATTCTCTTACATGTAGCTGTCCAGTTTTTCCAACACCAGCTCCTGAAGAAGCCGTCATCTCCCCTATGTATATCCAAGGCTCCCTTATCCAATATTAATTGACTGTATAAGTTTGGGTTAATGTTTGGATATTCTATTCTATTCCACTGGTCTGTGGGTCTGTTTTTGTGCCAATACCAAATTGTCTTGATTACTGTGGCTTTGTAGTAGAGCTTGAAGTCAGAGAGCATAATTCCTCCTGTTTTATTCCTCCTTCTCAGGATTGCTTTGGCAATTCGGGGTCTTTTGTGGTTCCATATGAATTTTAGAATTATTTGTTCCAGTTCACTGAAGAAAGCTGTTGGTATTTTGATCGCGATTGCATTGACTCTGTAGATTACTTTAGGTAGTATAGCCATTTTGACAATATTTATTTTTCCTAGCCAAGAGCATGGGCTGAATTTCCATTTGTTAGTGTCCTCTTTAATTTCTCTTAGGAGTGTCTTGTAGTTTTCAGAGTACAGGTCTTTCACTTCCTTCGTTAGGTTTATTCCTAGGTATTTTATTCTTTTTGATGCCATTGTGAATGGAATTGCTTTCCTGATTTCTCTTTCTGTTAGTTCATCGTTAGTGTATAGGAAAGCAACAGATTTCTGTGTGTTAATTTTGTATCCTGCAACTTTGCTGAATTCAGATATTAGTTCTAGTACTTTTGGAGTGGAGTCTTTAGGGTTGTTTATGTACAATATCATGTCATCTGCAAATAGTGACAATTTGACTTCTTCTTTACCAATCTGGATGCCTTGTATGTCTTTGTTTTGTCTGATTGCCGTGGCTAGGACCTCCAGTACTATGTTGAATAACAGTGGAGAGAGTGGGCATCCCTGTCTTGTTCCCGATCTTAGATGAAAACCTTTCAGCTTCTTGCTGTTAAGTATGATGTTAGCTGTGGGATTGTCATATATAGCCTTTATGATGTTGAGGTACTTGCCCTCTATACCCATTTTGTTGAGAGTTTTAATCAGGAATGGATGCTGAATTTTGTCAAATGCTTTTTCAGCATCTATGGAGATGATCATGTAGTTTTTGTTCTTCTTTCTGTTGATGTGGTGGATGATGTTAATGGATTTTCAAATGTTGTACCATCCTTGCATCCCTGGGATGAATCCCACTTGATTATGGTGTATGATACTCTTGATGTATTTTTGAATTCGGTTTGCTAATATTTTGTTGAGTATTTTTGCATCCACGTTCATCAGGGATATTGGTCTGTAATTTTCTTTTTTGGTGTGGTCTTTGCCAGGTTTTGGTATTAGAGTGATGCTGGCTTCATAGAATGAGTTTGGAAGTACTCCCGTCTCTTCTATTTTTTGGAAATTTTAAGGGCAGTGGGTGTTATTTCTTCTCTATATGTCTGGTAGAATTCAGAGGTGAATCCTTCTGGTCCGGGGGTTTTATTCTTGGGTAGTTTTTTGATTACCAATTCGATTTTGTCGCTGGTGATTTGTCTGTTTAGTTTTCCTGTTTCTTGCTTGGTCAGTCTTGGAAGGTTGTATTTTTCTAAGAAGTCGTCCATTTCTTCTAGGTTTCCCAGCTTGTTAGCATATAGGTTCTCATAATATTCTCTTATAATTCTTTGTATTTCTGTGGGTCCGTCATGATTTTTCCTTTCTCATTTCTGATTGTGTTTATGTGTGTAGATTCTCTTTTTCTCTTAATGAGTCTGGCTAGGGGTTTATCTCTTTTGTTTATTTTTTCAAAGAACCAGCTCTTGGTTTCATTGATTTTTTTCTGTTGTTTTATTCTTCTCAATTTTATTTATTTCTTCTGTGATCTTTATTATGTCCCTCCTTCTGGTGACTTTGGGCCTCATTTATTCTTCTTTTTCCAATTTCCATAATTGTGTCTTTAGGCTATTCATTTGGGAATGTTCTTCTTTCTTTAGATAGGCATGGACTGCAATATACTTTCCTCTTAGAACTGCCTTTGCTGCGTCCCACAGAAGTTGTGGCTTTGTGTTGTTGTTGTCTTTTGGCTCCTTCCATGTACTCTTTGATTTCTGTTTTGATTTGATCATTAACCCATTGATTAATTAGGAGAATGTTGATAAGTCTCCATGTGTTTGTGAGCCTTTTTTTTTTCTTTCTAAAATTTATTTCTAGTTTTATACCTTTATGATCTGAGAATTGGTTGGTAGAATTTCAATATTTTCGACTTTACTGAGGTTCTTTTTGTGGCCTATTATGTGGTCTATTCTGGAAAATGTTCCATGTGCACTTGAGAAGAATGTGTATCCTGTTGATTTTGTGTGCAGAGTTCTGTAGATGTCTGTTAGGTCCATCTGTTCTAGTGTGTTGTTCAGTGCCTCTGTGTCTTTACTTATTTTCTGTTTGGTTGATCCGTTCTTTTGAGTGAGTGGTGTGTTGAAGTCTCCTAAAATGAATGCATTGCTGTCTATTTCCTCCTTTAATTCTGTTCGTATTTGTTTCACATATGCCAGCGCTCCTATGTTGGTTGCATGTATACTTAAAATGGTTATATCCTCTTGTTGGATTGACCCCTTTATCATTATGTAATGTCCTTCTTTATCTCTTGCTACTTTCTTCGTTTTGAAGTCTGTTTTATCTGATACATGTACTGCAACACCTGCTTTTTTCTCCTTGTTGTTTGCATGAAATATCTTTTTCCATCCCTTCACTTTTAGTCTGGGGATATCTTTGCATTTGAGGTGAGTTTCTTGTAAGCAGCATATAAATGGGTCTTGCTTTTTTATCCATTCTGTTACTCTGTGTCTTTTGATTGGTGCATTCAGTCCATTTATATTTAGGGTGATTATCGATAGATATGTACTTATTGCCATTGCTAGCTTTAGATTTGTGGTTACCAAAGGTTCAGGAGGTGCTTCTTAACTATCTAAAAATCTCACTTAACTTTCTTGTTAAGTTATTGTAAACACAGTCTTATGTTTCTTATTTTTCTCCCTTCTTATTCTTCCTCTTCCATTCTTCATATACTAGGTGTTTTATTCTTTGCCTTTAGTTAGTATTTGGATGGTCTGCTTTCTTTGCTATGATTTTATTTTCCCTGGTGACATCTTTTAACCTTAGGAGTGCTTCCCTCTAGAGCAGTTCCTTTAAGATCTCCTTTAGAGGTGGTTTATGGGAGGCAAATTCTCTCAGCTTTCGCTTGTCTGGAAATTGTTTAATACCTCCGTCATATTTAAATGATAATCATGCTGGATACAATATTCTTGGTTTGAGGCCCTTCTGTTTCATTACATTGAATATATCATGCCATTCTCTTCTTGCCTGTAAGGTTTCTATTGAGAAGTCTGATGTTAGTCTGATGGGTTTTCCTTTGAAGGCAATCTTTTTTCTTTCTCTATCTGCCTTTAATATTCTGTCCTTATCTTTGATCTTTGCCATTTTAATTATTATGTGTCTTGGTGTTGTCTTCCTTGGGTCCGTTGTGTTTGGAGATCTGTGGGCTTCCATGGACTGTGAGACTATTTCCTTCCCCAGCATGGGGAAGTTTTCAGCAATTATTTCTTCAAAGACACTTTCTATCCTTTTTTTTCTCTCTTCTTTTTCTGGTACCCCCATAATGCGAATATTCTTCCATTTGGATTGGTCACACAGTTCTCTTAATATTCTTTCATTCCTAGAGATCCTTTTATCTCTCTGCCTCAGCTGCTCTGTATTCCTGTTCTCTGATTTCTATTCCATTAACAGTCTCTTACATCTCATCCAGTCTGCTTCTAAGCCCGTCGATGGCTTGCCTCATTTCTGCATTGTCTTTCCTGACTTCCCTCACTTCCTCCCTCAGCTCTTGCATATTTCTCTGTAGATCCATCAGCACGGTTATGACTTCTATTCTGAATTCTTTTTCAGGACGATTCTGCATTTCTATCCCTTCAGGTTCCCTCTCAGGTGTTGTCTGGGTCTGGCTGATTTTTGTCTGTACCATATTCCCCTTTCTTTTTATGTAGATAGAAGTGGTAGCTGGTAGGTGCCACATATGTCAGCTGGGTTCTTTAAGATTTAAAAAAAAACAAGAAAAAATAAACAAGAACAAAAACAAACAAGCAAAAAAAAAAGAATGAAGAAAAAGAAAAGAGAAAAAGAAGAAAGAAAGAAAAGAAAGGGAAAAAAAACGCCCACCTGTAGTGGATTCTGTAAAGGTGCTGTAGGTGTCGCTGTTGCTCCACTATTCCACAGCCGCGGCCACACCGCTCTTTGTAGCTCTGGCCGGGGCGGGAACGAATTGGAGGCTGTTGTTCTCTGTATAAAGTTTTAGTGTGGCTGCTACCTTTTTCTCAGTCACGAGCCAAGGGGTCCAAAATTCCTCAGGACTCCCAGCCCGCTGGGCTGAGCGTGCCGGGGCGATGGTGTTCCCTTGCTGGGCCCCCCGCCCCTCCAAGACCACTATAAACAGCGCACACTTTTCTCTTGTCCCGAGGTGCCGGCTGCACAGACCCGGGCCCGTTCCCAGCTCAAAACCTCTGCCTTCTGCCTCTCAAATGTTCGATACACCACGCGATGTGTGTCAGTGCTCAAGGCGCAGATCACCAGGGCTGGTAAATACCGGGGCCTGTTCTTCCACTCCCTCCTGGCTCTGGATCCTCTCCTCCCACCGGGGTGCTGGGGTGGGGGAGTGCCCGGGTCCTGCCGGTCGCGGCTCCGTTTCTTACCCACCTCGTGGGGTGCCTAGTCCTCTCGGGTGTAGCTGCATGCTGTGCACTTTCCTGTGTATTCTTGTCTCTCTTTTAGGAATAGTTGTATTTGCTATATTTTCGTAGATTTATATAGTTTTGGGAGGAAATTTCCGCCGCCTTGCTCACACCGCCATCTTCCCGGAACTCCTTGTATTAGTTTTTAATCTAAGTAAATTGTTATGGATTTCAGAGATGACAGACACACTTTGGAGAAATAATTTGTGGGAAATGAGAACCATTTCTAATATTATTTAGATCATATCAGAATGACCCAGCTAACTACTAGGACTAAGAGAAAAAGCATTGTCATAGGCATTGTAAAGCTGTAGTAGAGAAACTTAACCGAAATATTGAAACATGTTAAATTTTCCTATTTTGCACTAAATACCTGGCTTTCAAATGTCTACAATCTTGTTGCTTTAAAGAATGACATAACATAGAGGCAAGTATCTAAACTGACAGAAAAGATTTGTCTAATCCAGTTTTTTAGAGTGCATTATAATTCTAAGCCAAGAGTATAATTTAGTTTTACAGATCAACTTCCTTAATATTCTGCTCATTAAATAAATAAGTGTTTGTTTATTTTTCCTTTAGTTGCTATTATCCAAGAAAATCTGGTTTAGAGAAAAACATTGATAAATGCCAATGGGGGTGCAACCTATGAACTCAAAGAATATTGTTCCAGGGTTTTTAACTTCTTTGCCTAGAATCTCACTTCTAGATTACAGTGGGTTAAGGAGAATGTGCACTTCTTGAAGTTAACCAGTACTCTTGATTAAGCCATTGTAACTATAATCTTTGTAGGTGCAAATACCAAAGGCTCACAAGCAAATAGCTATGTGTCTACAGTTTGGGGGGAAAAGCGTTCCCAGCTCAGGGTGAATCCCCTGTGAAATTGATGAAACTGAAATAAGTCAAGGGAAAGGGTAGGTTGGGAGAAAGCTTTATTTTTATTTGCTCACAGATTGCTTGAATTTGCAAGCTAGACCCTGCCCTCACAGCATGCTGTCTACTCCCTGCCTGTCCCTTCCAGGAGGAACTCCATTGGCAGGACCTTGGTAATTGGCAGATATCAGACACTTATGTACCAGGAACAGAGGGGAGGAGAGAATAGCCGTTATCTCTCCAACCCTTGGCCCAGAGGCTTCAGGAGGCTGCATTGGTAAACACCTATTGATGAGTAAATGGACTAAGGCTTGGAAGGAGATTCTGGAAATTCTGAAATTTACCCCATAATCTATCCATCCAGAATTCTTGCCTCATAATCTACGTGCTCCCCCAATTCTACAATGGCCTCTCTGTGAGAAGCTAGAGCAATATAACCAGACTAATAACATACAGTAACAACAGAAATACAGGTAGCAATAAAATCATGACAATCCTCAAGCCTGAGGATCCAGCTGGGTTCAAAGTTCTACTCAGATTAAGTCCATAAATCGCCCATTCCACAGAGGCCAGTAGCTGAACCTGTAGGGAGCTCTGTGAATGCCGAGCAACCAAGAGCTGTGGCTAGGAGGCATGCCCAATCTGCTAGGGCTGTCGAGGAGGATAATCTGAAGGGTGATAAGATACATGTTTTAATGATACCAGTATAGGCATATTCTGCCTATCATGTAGGATGCATGCAAGACAGCGGTATCTCATCATGGTCTAGTATACCAGACCTTCACCCCCCTCCCTGTGAGAGTTACAGATGGGTCAATATGTAGGGCTGTGGGAGGTACATGCACTGGCCATAAAGACAAAACAGAACTTCCTCATAAGATGCTCTTACCTCCCAGCCATTTTCAGTACACTACCATGATCTTTGTGGGCCACTCTGCTGTTATTCCAGAAACACAACAGGAGGCCAGCTTCCAGGCCTTTTCCCCAAGGTGCCAGAAGGGCCAGTCATCACTGGTCCATGTGTCAAAATATCCAGGGCCACATCCACTCAACAGTATCTCCAGGGTTTAGCGCAGTTGGTGTCGCTCTGCTGGCCATATACTGGATTCAGTAATTCCTCTTTGGTTTGCACATACGGTTGTATAGGAGAGGCAGCAATGTGTGTTAGCATGTCCGCAGGGCTCACTGACCCCTTTGGGGCTTCTCATTCAAATGGTGCAGCACTGTCTGTAAGCTTACTGACCAGCCCCATAGACTATTGGATTCTGACTTCAGGACATATTTCAACAACCCATTTTACCCCTCTGTCATGCCTGTCTCAGTAGGGTTATATGGTTCATGAAACTTCCATCTTATCCCTTGCTGCTGCACGCATTCTTGAAATGCATGTCCAGTAAAGTGAGTGCCTTGATTGCTCTCAATCACCTGCAGCTGGCCATAGGCTACAAAGAGACACTCTAGACCTTTTTTTGTTGTTTGCTGATCTGCACAATGTATAGGAAAAGCAACCAACAGTCCAGTAGCTGTGTCCACACAAGTCATGGCATACCGATACCCTTCTGATTTGGGAAGAGGCCCAATATAGTCTATCTGCCACCTGACAAGGGGTACCAGCCCCTTAACTATTGTCCCATGTTGCTGTGGGACTCAGTGTAAGTCCCTCTTAAAGCACACAAGGAACTCTTTCCAGGATCTTCTCACTTCTTCACAGGTCAGTGTCAAGACCCACTACAGGGCTACAACCCACATTGTCTTTTGCCCCATGTGCAACAAATGCTGATGTAACCATTGGGCTACATCAGAGGTAGGCTTTCCTTCTAGCCAATGTAACTAGGCCAATGTGTATGCCTCATCATTCCCTGGGGGTGCCAAAGGGCAAATGTCCAGTTACATGATATATAGTAACTGTCTTAGTCTGACCAGAGGCCCATAGGTCTTACCATAACTCTTGCCCCCAAAGGAGCTAGTGACCAACCATCCAGTTGGCATGGTACCATGTTGATAGCCCCAGGGTCAAGTCCCAATAGATGGCCCCACTGTCTGTGCAGACAACTATATGGGAGGGCTTCCGGGTGATCATGAGCCGTACTGCCCTCAACTCACCCAACTGATGGTTCTTACCCTCCCCATCCTCCTTCCATATTGTCTCAGTCTTAGATGGAAAGCCACAGCCCTCCACTTCAGGGGCTGCCCATGACTGGAGCCATCTATATAACAACATCTTCAGGTATAGAGGCTATTCCCTGTTGATAAGAGCTCTTGGTTACTAATGGCTCAAAGCAAGTTCTTACTGCTTTCCACTGGTGTATATCACTGGCCCCTATAAGCATTGGAGTTCTCCACTTATGGTGCTATGCTGCTTTAAATATGTGACTCATTTGGCCAGTTTTGGTATCTATGCCACACCACTCCTTGGCCTTTGGGTCCAGTCTTGCACCCACTCCATGATGGGATATCTGGTTATTACCTTAGTAGGAGGTGTTCTGGGCTCTGTAGCCAGCAAGGTATAGTAAACAGCAGCCAGTTGCTTCTCTATCATGGTGTACCAGATCTTTGGTCCTCTCCAGAGTTGCGACCAGAATCCAACAGATTGGCAGGTCCACTCACGCCACTACCAGAGGCCCCATCCATAACCATCTTTGTTTAAATGAACGTCTAGCTCACAGGGCCTTGATGAGTCCATTACACTCTAGGCCTGTATGGTCTTGAACTCACGCCACTACCAGAGGCCCCATCCATAACCATCTTTGTTTAAATGAACGACTAGCTCACACGGCCTTGATGAGTCCATTACACTCTAGGCCTGTATGGCCTTGACTGCTCATTTAGCAGCACTAAAGGCAGCTGTGCATGTTTCATCCTAGTCCCACCTGATGCCCTTTTGTACTAACCAGTATAAAAGCTTCAGAATTTGTGCCAAGTGCAGAATAAACACTCTCCAGGAGCCCAAAAGACCCAAAAAATCTTGTAATACTGCCACAGTTATAGGGTTAGGGAAAGCTTGGACCTTATCTATTACTGCTTCTGGGATAACTTCAGTCTTACCTGACCAGACTACACCCAAGAACTTTACTGAGAAGCCAGGTCCCTGAACCTTGGTGTTGTTCACATCCCATCCTTTCTCCGGTAGATATTGTAGCAGTCTAGACTGCACCTTCTAGATCTGCAAGAGAGTCACACATGAGCATAATGTAATCTATATAATGATACAGCTGCACCATTGGCAGTTTCTCCCATGTGGCCAAGTCCTGGCCTACAAGTCTGTGACAAATGGTGGTACTGTGGAGGTGTCCCTGTGGAAGGACAGTGAATGTCCCCTCCGCACCTTCCTATGTGAAAGCAAACTGTTCCTGACATTTCTGTGATAAAATAGAGAAGAAAGCATTAGCAAGGTCCACAACATAATGATATGTCCCTAGTTCATGACTGACAGTGTGCACAAGGGCTGCTATAGAGGGGACAGCAGTATGCAGAGGGGTTGCGACTTTATTCAATTTTCTCTAATATGTGGTCATATGCCAGGAGTCATCCGGCTTTTTCACTGGCCACACTGGGGAATTAAAAGGACTATGAGTGGGCTTTATGACGCCCACCTTCTCCAGCTCCTGTAGAGTTTCTCCAATTTCTTTGTCCCACCCACCCCCAGGCAATTTATACTGCTTAGTGTTTGTCACCCACCAAAGTACAGGCAGAGCTATAGGCCTGTGTTTAGGATATTCCCTCAGAACTGCCTTTATCACATGTATCCTCAGTCTGAACTTACCTAAAATAACCACAGGGTCTGTAACTACATGCCCTGCAGGATATCTACCCCCAAAATATATTCAAGGGGTGGGAGAAATATGCACAGTATACTCTTTTTGGGGTAAATGCCCTATCCCCAATGGGATTTGGGCTTTCTTCACTCTAATTGCCTTACCCCCATAGCCATCTATCATAGCAGGAGTCCCAGGAAATCACTCAGGGTTGTCATAATCAGAGAACACTCAGCTCCTGGATCCACCAGTTCCAGGACATGTTGTACATTCACTGGGGACCAATGAATTACTAATTCCACATGTGGCCTCCGGTCCCCACCACGTTGCCCAAGGTGGGGGCCTTGATTCCCCTCTAGTCAAACTGCAACACCAGTCATGCTCCTGCAGGGGTGGGACACAGGTGCAGTCTGAGTACTCTTCCTTAGGAAGTCCTGCGGATGCCTGGGTGCGACATGGGGCTTTGCCTCTGGCTTCCGTGTCTTGGACCTCAGTGGCTGGGACCACTGCTCTGGCTTTAAACTGATGATTCTGTTTTGCTGTCCATCAGCAGTTTTGTTCCCTGATTCTGCCTTTATCATATCAACCCAAATCTGGGTCCTCAAAACTTTCACAGAGCCCTTTCAAGCTCTTCTTTCAGTTGTAGACCATATTTCCTTCCATGCTCTTATTATTTCAACCTCCCCCAGGTTGCTGTGATATGAGCAACCTCACTTATGGGATGCCCCATAATGGGGACAAAAATATTCACTAGGGACCCAAAGAGGAATAGGCGAGCTGTATGGAGCACCAGGCTTCTTATCCTCATGATGAACAAAAACTCATCAGGGTCTTGAGGGTCCAAATCATAGGTTATATTTTTCAGGCCCAACTCCCATTAAATCTGCTGGAGCTCTGCTTTGTTTGCCAGCTAGTGGGGAAGTATGGTGAATCACCCTGGTTAGGCCAAATTGTCCTGAGGGCTACTGTCAGCCAATCCAAAAGCACATGTTCCCTGGGGTCTGATGGGCATTCTGTTACCTCTGCTGGAGAGAGGGGTGAGTCATCAGGGAAGCCAGTTTACCCAATTCTGACCCAGACAGAATAGTACCCTCTACTCCTAAATCCCAAAGATGCAAAAGCCATGAAGGCAGAGGCTCTGAGTGCTTCTACTGAAACCAGTTGCTCAAATCCACTAGTTCAGTCTGGGTATAGGAACGGAGCATGGAGTTCTCCACAACCTGGGGAGGGGACTTCTCTCCTCCCTGAGGAGCCCGCAGTCATTGCATCTTTATTTTCTTAACCACAGCCTGGCTGATTCTCAGTACCAGAGGGGCTGGTGTCTGAGGCTTGTGCCTCAGCAACAGTTCTGCCCTCAGCCCCACCATCTCATCCTCCCTTAGTTCCTCCTCCCCTGACATATCTTCTTCTATCTATGGGCCCTACCCCTTCCTTCACCTCCCCCAAGGCCTCTTGTAGCTCACATTTTTCTGCTGCCTTCTCCCTTGTCGCTAGTATGTCTGTCAGCAGCATGATTTCAGTTCTCAGTAGGTTTTGTTCCTGTTCCAGAGCATCCCACAATTCATCTCTCTGTTCTTCCAATTGATGCTGAAGTGCATTTCTCTCCTTGGTAACCCTTTCCAATGCTGCGAGAAGCAGCTACCCCTCAATTCCTGCCACCCTGTGGTCACTCAGTCCCCTATTTCATTGAGGGCCAACTCCACTGCCTCCAGTGTCCCCATCCTTCCTGGGGAGGGGCCCACTCCTCTAGGAGGCACTTTACTTCAGACCAAATCCACACTGGGGAATTCCTGGGTGAATCCCTATCACCTTCAGGGGGACCCCTGGGTGAAGACCTACCATCCACAAGGGGATTCCCAGGTGTCCCCCAATCACCCACAGGAGTGTCCAAAGTTACTTCACCACCATCTATAGGGGCAGCTTGCCCAAACATCACACCCATGTAGACAGATTTTGATTCACCAGTCCTGCCAACTCAGGGCAGATGTAGCTCTGGGGAGCAGAGCATTCCTGGCCTGGGGCAAATCCCCTGTGAAACCAGTGAAACCAAAATAAGTTCAGGGAAGGGTAGGTTGGGAGAAATCTTTTTTATATTGCTCACAGCTTGCTTGAATTCACTGGCTAGGCCTGTCTCCATCCATCTCCTCTGGCTACTGCTCACATTCTGGCCTCACAACATGCTCTCTACTTCCTACCTGCCCCTTCTGGGAAGAACTCCATTGTCAGACTCCAGACCAATTATGTGCCAGAACAGAAGGAAGGAGAGAATAGCTGTTATCTTTCCACCACTTGGCCTGGAGGCTTTGGGAGGCTGCAGTGGTAAATGCCTATTGATGTGTAAATGAACTTAGGCCAGGTAGGAGATTCTGGAAATTCAGTAGTTTTCCCCACAGTGTCACAGAAAATTAAAGAAAACAACCCAATTTGATGGATTCTAGTTTTGTCTGAATTTTCTTGGCATTGCTGTTTATTTTTTTCAAAAACTCAATTTCCTTTCAAAGACTCAGAGCCCCTATGATATGTACCTTTCTATCACACATCTTGATCTCAGTACCTGGACTCACAGAGCTCTGTTAATTTTGAGACAGAGACTGGAATTTATTTGTATGTCTTTTTTTTCCTCCTGGTACAAGTATGCAAAGAAAAAAAAACCAAAACTCAAGCCACTGTATATGCTTAAAAGATATTTAAGAAATTAAGTTTCTATAAAGAGTTTTTACTAAAAGGACAAACATAATATCAAAACTGGTATTAACAATAGGACATTGTCCTTTATCCTGATAGCAGAATAAAGTAGCTGATGACTATTTTTATCTGAACTATATTTTAGATCAATTTAAATAGTGACCCAATACTTAACAGATATTAAATTAGACACTCCAAGACAAAGAAAAAATGCATGTATTCTCTGACCTCTCTAGAGGGAGTATGTATTGTGTTTAAGAATTTAAACTACTTTAGTTTGAGTCTTGACTCTGTCATTTACCAATATAAATTACCTTTGGCAAATAACTAAATTTTTTTTGCCTAAATTTCTTCATAGGTAAAATGGGACTAAATATATACCAAACTCATTGGGCTGTTATAGAAGAAAAATAGAAAAGTAATAATTCTTATTGTAAATCTTAGAGTCTGGTAGCAATTAATCCAATAATTAAGATGGTCATGTGTCACTGAAGAATATATTTAAGACAATGTGGAAACACAAAACAGTAACAATTAATTAAATCTACTACTTTTAAATTAAATCTAAAATTTTTCAAGGGCAGCAAAAATTCATTCTGAACCTTAAATATTTCCTTCTCATAATATAGTTATAAAATTCTTTGAGACAGTGTAAAATCTCAGCTAATAATGCTATATATGAACTCTTTGGCATATACCCTATTTTAGTTATTTAATGTTTACATCATTAGGCAAAAAAGGGAATTGTTTCACACAAAAAATACTTATTGCTAAATAAATCAAAATTGAATCTCTTTTAATGCTGTCCCTTTTTAGAAAAATATATTAAAATTAACTTTATATCTTAAAAGTTTTTCATCACCATAGCACTTCTGCTTCAAATTACTAACTGTATTTTCTTAGCATGCAGTAAGACTTTCACTTTTTTGTTACTAAAGGTTAACTGGAAATTGCTTTGAACTCCTTCACAAATCACTCTCATAAAGAAAGGTAGTGTTTGCATACAAATCATATTTTTGCATTCAAATGAGTGCTAGAGATTGCATTATTTCATGGTGTCTATATTAATCCAAATAGAAACAAAACATCAACTGATCCCTAGTATTTCAAAAGACCTTTTAAAATTTATATTTTTTAACAATAAATTGTGGTGTTTGAGATAGTATTTAATTTGAATTTTATATTTAGAAATAGAAATAACATGTGCTCATAATTCAGCTCCATTATTAAGAAATAACAACTGTATATCATACATTTCACTGAAAAAGATTCAGTAATCCGTTCTTTACCAAAAATAACTAAATATAATAAGATTTTCTGCACATACACATTAAAACAGAATTGGGGCGGAGCATGTTTTTCTACTTCAAAATATTTCTATAACGTGGAAAATAACTCAGTTTCAAAGGAATTACTAGAGAAATATAAAGAAAAACAACTCAGGTAAGAAAAATAATCAGTTGCAGAAAAGGATATATAGGAGCTCTAATTTAAAGAATAGCAAATCTAAAACTCTAGAGCCTGGGAAATCTCTGAAACAAAACGGTTTCTTAAGCCAAATAAAGGACTGGGTCCTGGGCAGGAAGTTTCTGCTTCTCCAGCAGCAAGGCCAGTGAACAGAAACAACTTGTCTGCCAGACTCAAGAAACAGGGCACTTTTATGAGGGATCCCAAAAAAAGAAAGTTCTTTAAATTCACATTGGCTACAAATAAGGAAGGCAGGCTAATGTGAAGCAGGGAAAGTCTTGGGGTAGGTGGTAAGTCCATAGAGACTTGTGGATTTGTTGTTGATGGTAGTCAGACACTGGTCACATGCAAGGGGGATGTGGTAGTTCTGGCACTTTCTAGGTGATTGTTGAAATGAGTTTCTCCTTAGCTCTGTCCCACAGCTATTGATTGATTATGGCCTTGTTGCTCTCTCTCATTCTCTGCCCTTTATGTCACTTAATTTAGGATATTTCAGAAATTTTATTAAATATATGCAAGTCAGTTTGTTTTCGAGTTACCTATATTCTCTACCTTTGTAAAATATTGCCTATGTTTTCAGTGGCTTTAACCTGATCTTTCCCCTGCAGTCAAACTGGTTCTTTAGTCATGATCTTCTCATTTTGATTACTGCTAATATAATAAAAATAAATGAGTCAAGACTACTGCTTTAAGGCTATTGTAGCAAGATTACTAAATCAGCTACTAATGAATTCAGTGTATTTTCTAAAAATATCCCACAGCCTGCTTTTGAAAATGTAATCCAAATATCAAGCCCTGTCACAATTCATCATAAATAATCACAAATTACCTAATAAAAAATAAAGGAGGATTAGGAGATTCAAGATGGCAGCATGAGAGGTGAGACAGAAAACTACAAAAAACACGTATAACATGAAAATATAGTTAATACAACTAATCCTAAAAAAGCAACAGGAAAGAACGGTGCGCCAGACTACATAAACCTGGAGAACAGAGCAGACCTCACAAAACAGGGTAACATACCAAAGGTTTGATCTGGCGGGGCCCAACCCTTCCCCCACCCCAGCTCACTGGTGGAAGGAAGAGAAACAGAGTGGGTAGGGGGTGCAAGCCTAAGAATGTGGAACACCCAGCCCTGGAGATCTGCTTTGGGAGCACAAACCTACATTGCATGGTGCTCTGGAGATTAGTGGGGTTGGAAAGCTAAGACAGGCAGAATACTTAAGAGAGACAGAAATTCCAGCCATTTGTGGAGGGCAGGGATCCACACCTGGCTGCTCTGGTACAACGGAAAGACTGGAAGTCTGAGAGGCTTCCTAGCAGTGAGAGGGCTGCTGAAGGGGTGGGGTTTGCACAGAGCTTGCTGCTTGGGAGAAGAGATAGGTGGACAAGACTGGCTGGGTGGACTCTGTCCAGCAGGTTGGAAACTTTCAGGAGCTTTGGGCCCTCCATCCCCCTGGCTGGCTACTCAGCTCCAAGGACCTCACTGTGATATGCAGCCTGCTGTGCCTTCCTCCTGGCCTGCCGGCCCAGGCTTGCAAACAAGCAGTTCCTGCCCTGGTGTCAGGCCAGCCAGAGGGAGGCCCTGCCTATGGCAGTTAGAGACGCAAAGCACAGTGGAGACAGGTACTGCAGCCGGGAAACAGGAAACAACTATTCTCTCCCCCACCAGGCACCAGTACCACACGCCTGCAACCCCTAACATCACTCCAGGGGCTGAGGAGCCCCAGAGAATTGAGCATCTGGGCACTAAAGGGTGCCACATACAAATATGAAATGTCAAAGGAACCGGGTTCACACCAAAATCTTACAAACACGAGAAAAAGGCCAAAGTGAAACTGAACTCACTAATCTTACTGAAAGAAAGTTAAAATTAAAATCATAAACATGCTCATGAAGGTGCAGAAAAATATTCAAGAACTCAGGAATGAATTAAAGTCAGAGATTCAATCATTAAGAAATTCCATATCTGAAATGAAATATACAATGGAGGGATTTAAAAGCAGATTAGATATAGTAGAAGAGAAGATAAATGAAATAGAAATTAGAGAAGAAAATACAAAGAAGCTGAGGCACAGACAGAAGAAAGGATCTGTAGGAATGAAAGAATATTGAGAGAACTGGGTGACCAATCCAAATGGAACAATACTCCCATTATAGGGGTACCAGAAGATGAGGAAAGTGAAAAAGGGATAGAAAGTGTTATTGAGGAGGTAATTGCTGAAAACTTCCCCAAGCTGGGGAAGGAGATAGTCTCTCAGGCCATGGAGGTCCACAGATTTCCCAAAAGAGGGGACCCAAGGAAGAAAAAAACAAGACATATAATAATTAAAATGGCAAATATCAAGGATAAGGACAGAAATTTAAAAGCAGCTAGAGAGAGAAAAAAGATCACATACAAGGGAAAACCCATCAGGCTATCATCAGACTTCTCAACAGAAGCCTTACAGGCCAGAAGGCAGTGCTGTGATATATTCAGTGCAATGAAGCAGAAGGGCCTCAAACCAAGAATACTCGACCCAGTAAGATTATCATTTAAATTTGAAGGAGGGATTAAACAATTTCAGATAAGCAAAAGCTGGGAAAATTTACTTCCCAAAAACCACCTCTACAATGCATTTTGGAGGGACTGCCATAGATGGAAGTGTTCCTACAGCTAAATAGCTGTCACAAAGGGAAATAAAACCAAAGTAAAGAAAGTAGAACAATTAGTTACTAAGCAGATGCAAAATCAAATCAACTACCCCAAAGTCAATCAAGAGATAGATAAACAGTACAGAATATGATACCTAATATATAAAGAATGGAAGAGGAGGGAAAAAAAGGAACCTATAGACTGTGTTTGTAATAGCATACTAAGTGCTTTAAGTGAGTTAAATTAGACTGTTAGATAATAAGGGAATTACCCTTGAACCTTTGGTAACCACGGATCTAAAGCCAGCAATGGCAATAAGTACATACTTATCAATAATCGCACTAAATGTAAATGGTCTAAATGCACCAATTAAAAAGCATAGAGTCACTAAATGGATAACAAAACAAGACCCATCTATATGCTGCCTACAAGAGACTCACTTCAAACCCAAAGACATACACAGACTGAAAGTAAAGGGATGGAAAAACATGTTTCATGCAACTAATAGGGAGAAAAAAGCAGGAGTTGAGGTACTTGTATCAGACAAAATAGATGTCACAACAAAGAAAGTCCCAAGAGACAAAGGACTTTACATAATGATAAAGGGGTCAATCCAACAAGAGGATATAACTATTATAAATATCTGTGCACCCAACACAGGATCACCTACATATGCGAAACAAATACTAACAGAATTAAAGAGGAAAATAGAATGCAATGCATTCATTTTAGGAGACTTCAACACACCACTCACTCCAAAGGACAGATCAACCAGACAGAAAATAAGTAAGGAGACAGAGGCACTGAACAATGTATTAGAACAGATGGACTTAACGGACGTCTACAGAACACTCAATACAAAAGCAACAAAATAGACATTCTTCTCAAGTGCCCATGGAACATTTTCAAGAAGAGATCATATACTAGGCCACGAGAAGAGCCTCAGTAAATTAAAAAAGACTGAAATTGTACCAACCGGCTTCTCAGATCAAAACTAGAAATAAACAAAGAAAACGGAAAATACCACAAACACTTGGAGAATAAATAACTTGCTCCTAAATAATCAATGGATCAATGACCAAATAAAAACAGAGATCAGGAAATATATGGAGACAAATAACAACAATGATTCAATACTGCAAAATCTGTGGGACACAGCAAAGGCCGTATTAAGAAGGAGTATATTGCAATATAGGCCTACCTCAGGAAAGAAGAACAATCACAAATGAATAGTCTAAACTCACAATTAGTGAAACTAGAAAAAGAAGAACAAATGAGGCCCAAAGTCAGTAGAAGGAGGGACATAATAAAGATTAGAGCAGAACTAAAAAAAATCAAGAAGAATAAAACAATAAAAAGAATCAATGAAAGAAGGAGCAGGTTCTTAAAAAAAAAAATAGATAAACCCCTAGCCAAACTTATCAAGAAAAAAAGAGATTCTACACACATAAACAGAATCAGAAATGAAAAAGGAAAAATCCCTATGGACACCACAAAAATACAAAGAACTATGAGAGAATACTATGAAAAATTATATGCTAACAAACTGGATAACCTAGAAGAAATAGACAACTTTCTAGAAAAATATAACCTTCCACTGGACCAGATGGCTTCACTGCTGAATTTTTGTCAAACATTTAGTGAAGACCTAATATATCCATCCTCTTTAAAGTTTTCCAAAATGTAGAAGAGGAGAGAATACACCTAAATTTATTCTACAAGGCCAGCATCACTCTAATACAAAAAATAGGCAAAGACAACACAAAAAAAGAAAATTACAGACCAATATCCCTGAAGAACATAGATGCAAAAATTCTCAGCAAAATATTAGCAAACTGAATTCAAAAATGCATCAGAAAGATCCTCCATCATGATCAAGTAGGATTTATTCCAGGGATGCAAGGATGGTACAACATTCGAAAATCCATCAACATCATCCACCACATCAACAAAAAGAAGGACAAAAACCACATGATAATCTCCATAGATGATGAAAGAGCATTCATGATAAAAACTCTCAACAAAATGGGTATAGAGGGCAAGTACCTCAACATAATAAAGGC
Organism: Smutsia gigantea; assembly: GCA_032199065.1. NCBI lineage: Eukaryota > Metazoa > Chordata > Mammalia > Pholidota > Manidae > Smutsia > Smutsia gigantea. The sequence goes on from JAVSCE010004391.1 coordinate 39,994, forward strand.
CATATATGACAAACCCATAGCCAGCATTATACTTAACAGTGAGAAGCTGAAAACTTTTCCTTTAAGATGGGGAACAAGACAAGGAGGCCCACTCTCCGCACTTTTATACAACATAGTTCTCGAGGTCCTAGTCACGTCAATCAGACAACACAAAGAAATAAAAGGCATCCAGATTGGCAAGGAAGAACTCAAACTGTCCCTCTTTGCAGATGACATGATATAGTATATAAAAACCCCTAAAGAATCCACTCCAAAACTACTAGATCTAATATCTGACTTCAGCAAAGTTGCAGGATACAAATTAATACACAGGAATCTGTTGTATTCCTATATACTTATGATGAATTGGCAGAAAGAGAAATCAGGAAAACATTCCATTAACAATTGCATCAAAAAGAATAAAATACTTAGGAATAAACCTAACCAAAGAAGTGAAAGATCTGTACTCTGAAAACTACAAGACACTCATCATGAAAGAAATTAAAGATACCAATAAATGGAAACACATCCCGTGCTCATGGATAGGATGAATTAATGTCAAAATGGCCATCTGCCTAAAGCAATCTACTGATTCAATGCAATTCCTATCAAAATACCAACAGCATTCTTCAATGAACTAGAGCAAATAATTCTAAAATTCATATGGAACCACAAAAGACCCTGAATAGCCAAAGCAATCCTGAGAAGGAAGAATAAAGCTGGAGGGATTATGCTTCCACACTTCAAGCTCTACTTCAAAGCCACAGTACTCAAGATAATTTGGTACTGGCACAAGAACAGAACCATAGACCAATGAAACAGACTAGAGAGCCCAGATATAAACCCAATCATGTATGGTCAATTAATATATGTTAAAGGAGCCATGGACATACAATGGGGAAATGACAGCTTCTTCAATAACTGGTGTTGGCAAAACTGGACAGCTACATGGAAGAGATTGAAACTGAATTATTGTCTAACCCCATACACAAAAGTAAACTCCAAATGGATCAAAGACCTGAATGTAAGTCATGAAACCATAAAACTCTTAGAAGAAAATATAGACAAAAGTGTCTTTAATATAAACATGAGCAACTTTTTCCTGAATGCATCTCTCTGGGCAAGGGAAACAAAATAAAAAATGAACAAGTGGGACTACATCATGCTAAAAAGCTTCTGTACAACAAAGGACATCAGCAGCATAACAAAAAGGCATCCTACAGTTTGGGAGAATATATTTGTAAATGACATATCCGACAAAGGGTTAACATCCAATATATATAAAGAACTCACACTCCTCAACACCCACAAAGCAAATAATCCTATTAAAAATTGGGCAGAAGATATGAACAGACACTTCTCCAAAGAAGAAATTCAGTTGGCCAACAGGCGCATGTAAATATGCTTCCCATTGCTAATTATCAGGGAAATGCAAATTAAAACCACAGTGAGATATTACCTCACACCAGTTAGGATGGCCAACAAAGAAAAAGCTAGGAACAACAAATGCTGGTGAGGATGTGGAGAAAGGGGAACCCTTCTACACTACTAGTGGGAATGTAAACTAGTTCAGCTATTGTTGAAAGCAATATAAGGGTTCCTCAAAAAACTAAAAATAGAGTTGCCATTTGACCCGAGAATTCCACTCCTAGGAATTTACCCAAAGAAAACAAGTTCTTAGATTCAAAAAGATATATGCACCCCTATGTTTATCACAGCACTATTTACAATAGCCAAGATTTGGAAGCAACCTAAGTGTCCATCAGTAGATGAATGGATAAAGAAGAGGTGGTGCATATGCACAATGGAATACTATTCAGCCATAGGAAAGAAACAAATCCTACCATTTGCAACAACATGGATGGAGCTAGAGGGTATTATGCTCAGTGAAATAAGTCAGGCAGAGAAATACAAGTACCAAATGATTTCCCTCATCTGTGGAGTGTAACAATGAAGCAAAACTGAAGGAACAAAATAGCAGCAGACTCACAGACTCGAAGAAGGGACTAGTGGTTACCAAAGGGGAGGGTTGGAGAAGGGTGGGTGGGTTGGGAGGGAGAAGGGGTCTGTGGGGTATCATGATTGGTGCACATGGTGTATGTGGGGTCATGGGGAAGACAGTGTAGCTCAAAGAAGACAAATAGGAACTCTATTGCTTTTTACTACACTGATGGACAGTGACTGCAATGGGGTATGTGGAGGGACTTGATAATAAGGGTGAATCTAATAACCACATTGTGAAACTTTCATAAGAGTGTAAAAATAAAATAAAGGAATAAAATTCTCATTAGCACAAAAACAGACAGGTAGTATATTGACATTACCAGAAGGAATAGCTGATAACTTAGAGAATGGTAAGACTTGAAGGGAAAAAAAAGTATCTTAATCTCCGTAGGATAATTTTGATCTCCTGAAAAGGTGAGAAGTACACATCCTCCTCTCATGATCTGCAGAAACACCAAACAGCTGTTCTTATCCATCTTCCAATATATTTTTTTATTGTTGATCTGACTACTTTACTCTAACTCAGGCTCATGTTTTCTACCTTTAGAGACTTTTTCAGAGGGGAAACTGGAAGGAATTAGGTATGGGAAGACAGACAGTAATATAGTTTTATGGGAGGCATAGCTCCAGAAACTTAATTGCTAGGTATTGAAACAAAGATAAGAATACTGCTAAATGTATTTGTGGGGATACAAATTTCCTCTGTGATAAGGCAGAGCTTCTCCACATGCAGGCATGGTAACAATAGAAATTTGGGTGGAAAATGTAAATAAGCACAACTATTCAGATATGATATATTTCACAGGCGTCTAAAGAGACTTTGTGATAACAAGTTAAATGCAAAAATTTAGTCTATTAACAGTTATCAGTAATGACAGGTGAATTAACAATAAATCTAGGTGAAAATAAATAAGCAATACAAAATAAACAAATAAGAATATAATCCTAATAAATAACAGAAGCATTTCTGAAATATATATTTGTACATTGCTACAGAAACTAGAAACATGAATAAAATAAAATTTTAGGTTGAGACTGAAAGAAAAAAGAGGGGATGAGATCTCAACAGTCCAGGCAGGTTTTTTGCTAAACCTGAGATGGACCCACCCCTCTGTTCTGGCTAGCAAAACAAAGGAAAAAAGGGGTCTCTGACAGGCCCTAAAGGCTTTTTATGGCCAGGGTTTTCAGCAGGCTTTTTGAGGGGAAGGGTCAGGGGAAAGGTGGGCTTGTGGCTTGGTTACGTGTCCTCTGGAGAATGCTTGTAGCCTAGGTAAGATAAAATCTAGGTCTCTCTGATATGGTGGGTGGTCTTATTCAAAAGGTGCTAGTCAGGTCCAGATTCTATCAGAGACACTGAGAAAGAATTAGTAAAAGGGAGTAGGCAAGGATGTGATAAAGTAACATGGGTGTGTAAAGCAGTGGCATAGGATGCAAGGAGAATAAGCTAAAAAAGGAAAGGTTAAGGAAAAGTTTTAGGGAAACTCAAATGGCAACTGTATGCTGGGCAAGAAAACCAGACAAAATACAGAACTTAACTACATGATTCATTTGTATGAAATTCTAGAATAGGCAGAACTAATCCATATTGACAGAAATATGTCAACAGTCACCTTGGTCTAGTGTGGTGGGGATTGACTGCAGATAGGTAAGAGAGAACTTTTTGTTGATGAAAAAATATTCTGTATTTTGATTGTACAATATTTACACCGGTATATACTCAATGGCATAATTCAGTGAACTCATTGAAGGGGTATTTTAATTGTGTATAAATTATATCTCAGTAAATCTGATGAAAACTGGTATGAAAAAAGCATAATGTATATGGAGATTAAATCTAAAATGTATATGGAAATAAAAATAAGAGAAATAAAGACATAATTAGCAGGGCAACATTTAGATGCTAAAATATTTTGAATATATGTCAGGGGTTTTACATTCCATATAAAATGAATTAAGTCTCATCCTAGTAAAATAGTAAAAATAAAACATAATATTAAAAAAAAAATCCAGGCATCAGGGAGGAGTGATTAGTACCTTATCACTTCAAAAGAAACCACAGTGACTTCCTATAGTCGATGCTCAAAGACAGACCAATACCTTTTTTCAAAAAGAAGCAGTTAAGTTGCTCTTCTTACATTATTATCACAAAAATACATTTTTTAGCTGGTAGAGTATCAGAAAAGAATCAGTCTTAATGTCCTTGGTGGAAATATATGAAAACACTTTTCAAGTATACAAAGTTTGTAACTTATGAACAATGAAATAGCACAAGAAAATTTCATGGTGAATATTAAAGCAGTTAAAATGACTTCTATGCTTGTGATTACAAAATTAATGCAAATATTAAATTCTTGGAATGGAAAGCCTTTAATAGTATTTGAATTATTATAATCTGGTGTAAATTCCAGATCGTAATAAACCATAACTATTATCACATGAACATTTTATTCATTATTTAACATTAAAACCACTGCTGTGGACCAATATATGCTGTTTTTCAGACACAAAACTAACAAAAAATGGCAAACATATATTAAAGCTGAAAAGTCAGGAAAGTTGGTAGGTGAGAGACACATGTTTATGACTACCTCTCTCTAGCAACTTTAGCAGGAATAATCATATTATAAGCACAAATTGTAAAAACAATGGCAAAATCTCAGTATATCTTGATGTACAGCAAGAAGTAGTGATAGAGTCACTAGCCAGTGATAGAGAAACTGCTGTATTCTTTGTGGGCAGTTGGTGGAAAAAATCACCAATCTCATAGCTGCTTTAGAGGAACACAGTGGACTGATATGAATTGAATTCCATGAAACATGGGGATGATTTGCACCCACAATCTTTGAACACACTGTGCCACTAACATTGGAAAATAATATTTTTCCCCTTTAGTGAAACTGACAGAGCAGGACCTTTCTCAATTGTACATACAGTCCACAAACATTTAAGGATCTCTGTAAGCCCATAGTTTCAAGCACACACACATGTTCATTGATAGTCTGTGGGGGAGAAGTCACCCTTCTCACTGCTTGCCGAACTGCAACCACCCAGAAAAATACAACAGCTTTAATTGATCACTTGGTTTATGTGATGCTATTTTTCAGTATGATTGAATATGTAAGTATGTAGTCAAAGGAAGATTACTCACCATGTAGCACAGTTGTTCTCTTTGAGCATTGGATCAGTGGGAGGAATTATAGAAATAGTGATGCCAGGACCTACCCCCAGAGATTCTAATTTAACTGGTCATAGCACAGCCAGGCTGTGAATTGTTAAAAACTCTCTAGTTGATTCCAGCAGGCAGCCAATACTGTGAAAACACTGATTTAAATTGATAGAATGATACTAAGCAAAACAACTATGAAAGTGTATCATATTAAGACAAATTTCATGGAAAATTAAACATACATTTACTGAATTTTTAATATTCAGGATGTTACTCAGATGGAATGTATAAATACAAGATTAAATTCTTTAAAAAATGTTTTGAAATAAAAAGCAACTGAGGAAAGAGTAGAATGGACACTGTCAAACATGGATGTAGTAGGAGTCTCAAAGAATTATATCACAAAGCGAAAGTACAAACTATGGAATAGTAGGCACTGAAATTAAATTAGCTGATCAAATATTGTATGCTAAAGTTCCCCACTGAGCAAAGAAGAAAGGAATATCAATCAAATAAATATTAGAGTATAATTCATTGGATTTAATTGATTTTACGGCTTTCTTCACAAGTTGGAAGTGTAAACCACAGGCCTGATAAAGAAAACATTCAACCGTATTTCAGAAAAAAAAAATCTTATCAGCTTTGTTTTAAGAAACAAATCTCTTCTGTTGATTTCAAGATAATTGTAGAAGCACTAACGCCTGATATTTCCAAATTCAGATCTTGTGATTAGAAGAATATGCATTTCCAAATAGCTTTTCTAAAGTAATAAAACTGGGATTCCTTTGTTTTTTCTGACTGATCAACCAACCACTCTCTGAACAATCAGTGTTTCCAGAAAAATAATATAAACTGATAATCTTCTACCAGGTCACATGAACATACCTAGTGTAAGGATGAAACTAGTTTTTACTGAAGTAAGTAATATGAGAATGAGTAATTAGTATCCCTTAAAAGCAAAACCATGATACATTTTTACCATGAAGAACAAAAGTCATTCCAAGGTTTTATGTGATAGCATAGTATTAAAATATACAAAAATAATAATATGTATATATATATATATATATATATATGGGTAAGGACAGAGAGGGCCTATGGAGACCATAATTTGTCTCCTGAAATTGTAGAGACCTGGGAAAGAGTCATGTTCGTCTATGCCCCAAAGGAGGGTATTCAAATTAGCTAGGTGAGAGTTGGCAGACCATTACTTATTCCAAACACGTCCACACTTGAGGTTAGGACTTCAAGATATAAATTTGGGGGTTGGGAGAAGACACAAAATTTCAGTCCATAACACATATCAATGCTTTATACTATCATTGCACAAAGAACTATCTTTAATCTATCTTCTTATGACATTCAATTCTGATAAATAATTTTAGTCTGGTGAGGTACTTATGCAATTTGATAATGAATGTCAAAAGCAAGATCATATTAAAATCATGGGAATCTGATTTGCAGCCAAATATAATTGGCTAATACAAGTAGTAAGCATACTTTTCCCAGTATTTTACATTTATTATTTTAACAAATACTAAATCAATCCAAAATGCATTTTTAAAAACTGCATTCTACTTATTTTTTTATTGTTCTTTCTTTTCTGAAATTCAACTTTTTTCACTGACCTTACAACTATAACCACTCATCTGACTGAGTAGACAACAGCAGAAATAGCCAAAACCAAACACTTAAAAATAACTAAAGAACATACAGACCCATAACAGCTTAGTGCCCTGGCACCGTGCAGACTGAAACTCCAAAGAATGCAAAGAATATCTTGGCATTGGCTTTCACATGCTGAATTGGAGATAAATGTGTCCTTATTTTTCTTCCTAAGTTCCATCCACTGAGAGGCTGAATTTTATGAATAAAGTCAGAAGTCTTTCAGACAAGAGCTTCAGGGATTTTTATATTTCCCATTCTTTACTTGTCAAAACCATAATAAAGACAAATCTCCACAGTATGGCAGACACACACTGGACAGTGAATGACTATTAGGATCTCTTTGTTTTTACAATGAGTTTGTGAAGGATTTGCACTTAAACTATATCACTCATAGTATATTTTGAATATATATATATATATATATAAAATTCAGAAATACATATTATATATTTTACATTTTTCATATACAAAACTATATATAATCTAGAAATGTACTTTGCATCGAAAATATTTACTTAGCAGCCATGTAGCTTATTGGATATGTTTAAATGTTTCTTCTCATGAGATAAAAAAGAATAGTAGCAGAATTATTAGCTGTGAAATTAAACAGTCTCGGGTATGATTGTAGAACTTAATCTCATAAATATATAGATATACTGTAGTTATATGGAAATAGATAAAGGTGTAGCTATAGCTATAAATATTGGAATAGATAAATATAGACATAGATACATTTTATATTATATATTCTGGTTATTTATTTTATATATCTATGTAATAGTCTCACAAACAAATATATATATGTATATATATAGAGGGAGAGGAGAGACTGCACAGTTGTTATGTGCATAATACAAATAGATAAAAAAATACAAATAGATTAAAAAAGATAATGCTTGTAGACCTCTTATCCCCGAATTTATAGGTAGTAAATGATTAACATGTGACAAATACTATTAAAATGTTTTTTCATAAATTCTTTGCTTTACATGAAAAAGTATGCATTTATCTAAATTTTAATCTAAACAGCCATTATTGCTCATTTTCTTGGAGATTTGAAAAAAGAAGTAAATGAAAGTTATAAAATGACCGGGCTCATTCTGCATTGACAAGCTACAGGCAATAATACTAAGAAGTCAGCTGTGCCCTTAGGATGGTTTGAAAAATCCTGCATCTCAGTTACAAATGCTCCTATGTAGGGGCTGTCACAGCCAGAACTGCTGTTTAGATGGACTACATTTTTTCCTTCCAATCAACTATATTCAAACAGAAATATATATAGGAAAAATTTCACTTTAAAGGGTACTCATATACTCAAATCTGAGAAATCACCTTCCAGGGTATCTAACAGGTACAGGAGTAAATTTAGAACACTCTATGGACAGCCACACACAATTTTGCATCTTTGTCAAAGGTAAACAAATATGCCAACTGTTTACTATTAAAACCTAAGAGAGATAAATATGTAACTTCAAAGAAATAGTTCTATATTTTGCATAAAAGTGAAATAATATATTGATTGTTGATAGGTATATGCCTAAAAAGTTATAAAATTATTGCTAATGTTCCATATGTTTGATTTTAAAAACTACTAATCCACAAATATTATGCAAAATTTGGCCCAGGAGATTTTAGCGGAATGTTAATACAATTGGTTGCAATTAATTATATCATATTACATTAATGCACATTAATTATATTAATACAAATTTTATTTTCAGGTAGACAAATTTGTCAAATCGTTTTTGTTTTAGGAATAATTGTTTCACTGTTTGTTTTAAACTTCTAATCCACCATGATCTGATACTTTTGTAAAATGTAATAAAACTATTAGGTAAGATAAAGTGAAAAAATTGAATGAAATTGAGTTTAGATGCAGCAGATAAACATATATACATATAAGATCTATAGCCTATAGAAATTTAATTAAAGGAAGCATAACATAGGAAAGAACAAAACTCATACAAACCTCTACACATTGTTCACAGTGTGCATATAGGCACTTAATAAAGAGGATTGTTATCAGACTCATAAATTTTGTCATCTTGCTATTGTACCTGAAGAAAAAGTTATGAGGGGACTAGCAATTTCACATTTATGTATCTACATGCACACTTTAAAATAATATTGAGGATATATGAAGTTAAAAGTATTAATTGTGACAAACTTGTTGCTTCCTTGCTTAATATCCAACTTAGGTTGGATTGATAACATTAATCATAAGGAATAATATGCATCTATATTCTTTATAGGTAATACTCTTTAGTAATACTCATGATATAATTTCATACGCAATTTAAGCCAGCCCTGCTTATCCATTATCTTTTTTCTAAAATAAAGCAGGAAATATTGATTTTAATAATGCATCCTTAATCACTTAGTGGTAGCATATTCCAAAAAATCATCCTATTAAATTATAGTTAAATGATTTTAAATGAGAGAAACAAATAAATACTGGATCCATTAAACTCCTGTATGTTGATCTTCTCTTGAGGAAAAATAAAATAGATGTGATTTAAGGGGTTTAGTAATACCGTTTTGCATATGTGTAAGATTGAGAACATCCACTATTTCATTGGTAATTTTTGTTAAATTATATGACAAGACGCTGTTATGCAGAAACTCTGTTCTTCCTTAAATAGAAGTTTCTCAACCATCAAAATCATCAATAACCAAACTGGACACACCTATTCAAAGAAGAAAAGCCATGTGGTTTTCAATGGCAGATAAAAGAAAAATTAGAGTGCTGGAAGAACAGAGTTTCTACGGAATAAAATAATGAAATCAGTTTTGTTCCAACACTTTAAAAGTGTGAACTGAACTTCAAGACGACATTATCAACATATGTAGGTTCAGCAAGGTGCAAAGAAAAACACTTTGCTAGCTTTATTTCTTCCATGAATCGGTTTTCCATGTTGTTAGTGAGTTGAATTTCATATGTTGTTACAGTATCACCACACATTGCAAGTAAATATCTTTGGTATAGCCTTCCACTAATATTTTCACAGGCCAGTAAAGTACTTTGCATATATGCTACTGTAGTATTTGTTTGTTTATTTATTTTAGTGTTTTTACCACCTGTCGTCATACAGAGTTATTGCAATATTATTGACTATAACCCCTATGCTGTACTTTTCATCCCTGTGACTTATTTTATAACTGAAAGTTTGTACCTCTTAATCCCCTCCTGTAGCATTTAAATTAAAAATTGTTTCAATAATTTTTTTCATTGCTTTGTTTTGAATTTAATTCTTCATGATTTGTCTCTAAGTGCTGCTTAAGTTATGATGGTTTCATTGTTTCATTAGCTCACGCATGTCTGCAAGAAAACTTAGTATTTTTAGCACTTCACTTATGGTTACAAAAACAAAAATGTGAATGTTCACATTCTGAATTAAACCAGCATACTTTGGTCTTTACATTTTCAAAATTCCTCACATTAATATATTTTGGCTTGTTACCATCACACTCAGAAATGCATGTCTTTTTTTTTTTCCTTATAAATAATACCAGTGAATTGCAGCTAGCCTTTTTAACGTTAGAATTTAAATTAAATAGCATTTTTTTACCTGAATTATCTATTAATTTTTAACTATAAAGCTTCTAAATTTAGAAAGCTTATAAAATAACCAATTATACTTAAGAATAAATTTTCTTATGCTTTTGGGATACAACTAACATAGTACCCTTAAAAAAACAATGTATTATAATCCTACTGCTTTTAACTAGTATGCAGATCGCCCCACACTGACTCACCATGTAGAACAACACCTGAACTGATGTATATACCAGTCAATGTCCTGGTGATGTCAAATTGTAACCCAAATTTTTTAATATTTATGTTCAATGTCTAGGTTTATGTTGTCATGGAGAAGTTAAAAAAAAATTCTCCACAAGTCAGCACCCATACCTAGACTGCACTTTGTAGTGCTATCTTAGAAGATCTTCAGATAATTTCCCAACAACACTCGGGAAACTTCTGAGAGAATCTTGGATAATATACTGGTAATATCATATTACTATAAATTCCAAAACACTTATTCTCAACTTTTGTACTTATTTTTCATAGATATAAAATAAATCCAGTTTATGAATCAGCACCAGTACACAGTCCATATTTTAGTATTGATGTTCTTCTAGGAAACCTTTGAGTAATTTTTACTTTAGAGCCTGAATTCCTTAATATCATAAATTTTAATGCAATTTTGTCTATCTTTTATTTTTCTTTAAATTTTTCATGATTTATCTTGTAAGGCTAGGTTTATGATCCACCTCAGATTAATTTGAGTATGGTGTGAGGTAAAGTTAAGATTGCTTTTTCCTTTGGTTATTCTGTTATTTCCAGAAAAGTTTGGAAAGAACTCTCCTTTGTCTATTAGATAGTTTGACACCATTATCCAAAGGTAAGTGACCATGTAACTGTGAGTTTATTTCTGGTCTCCCTCTATACTTTTCCGGTGATACTTTTCAGTCCTTGTCAGTGTCCTGCTATCTTGATTACTATTGTTTTCTGTAGTCCTTGAAGTAAGGTAAAATAAAGTGGTAATATAAACTCCCTGATATTTTTTCTCCTTTTTCAAGATTGCTTTAGATATCAAAAACCTTTCATTTCCACATAAATATTATAATCATTTTTGGAATGCATTAAGTCTGTAGGTGATTTGGTGAAGAACTGACTTCTTAACAACAGTGAATATTTTAGCTCATAAACACAGGCTCTCTCTCTTTTTTCATCAGTTTGTTTTGTAAGTTTTCATAGCTATATACTGTGGGGTTTAGTGTTGAGCTTTTTTATGCATATTTCTATTTTTGTATGTAAGAACAGTTCTCATGGGTGCTTTTAAATTTGTGTATGGTAATGCAAACATGTGTGTCATCTTGAGGCTCATTGTCTTTTCTTTGAGAATAGCCACATTTTTGTTGTTGTTTTTAATTCTTTATGAGTACTTCTGAAGATATCCAGGTTATCTTGAGTATGTTATTATTGAGAGCCTGGATTTATTATATTTTTAAAAGAGTGTTGTTCAGTTTTTTAAATAGACAATTAACTGAGTTTGCCTCAGGATGCAATTTCTGTGTCTTTGTACCTGAAATCTCAGCTGAGTTCTTACATCCTGTCCCATGCATGCCTAGCTTGATGTGACTCAAATATCTGAGCAGAGTTTGTACACAGAATATGAGTCTCTTTCCCTGGGTCTCCCACGTCACTATCCAACATATATGGTTGCCTCAACTCTGTGCACTGCTTCTTCCCAGCAGGAAGACTGCAGGTTTTCTATTGAAATGTTAATCTCCTTATTGTACTAACTTGGCCTTCCTTCATTCAAAAGGGAATATAAAGAAGTGAGTCATCCTGTGCTGACTGCTTATTCTCCTCCAGAATCTGTCTCCTGTTTTTGCTCATTTTCCCATGTCTTCAGGGTTTTTTTTTTTTTTTTTTTTACTTAAGTCTGTCCAGAATTTAGAGTTATCTGTGGAAGGGCAGGGTCAATAAAGAATTTCTCAGCCATACTAGAATTTAACTAATGGATTGAGAATTAGCCTAAGATTTAATGTACCAAAAGAAATTGCTTATATACTTCATTTTTGTGACTATATAGGAAAGTCTTAATGACTTGAATATTTTCTAATATTCTTTTTCTCATGTCTATTAAATAAATAGAATATATACTGAGAAAAAAAAATCAACGCCAGAAAGAACAAATACAATTTGCACAAAACAAATTTAAATAATTACGCAGCTTTTATCTTGTGAGATACTTGGACTGTTACAAAGACAATGAATTTAAATCAGCAATAGTGATATTTCAGAATTACTGAATGAGTAAATAAATTGATCCCATTTGATTTTATCTATTTTTATATATTACAGCAGGATGTTGATAATGATAGCCGCAGACAACATGGCTTCTTTTATGGGACTCTAACTACTTGGTGACTACTAAGATGTTATTAAAGTTTAGAATTTTTGTATTAGTAAAAGGGACCAACCTTGGAACAAAGTTTCCAAGTTAAAAGACAAGCTCTTTAATCAAATAGACCTGATTTCACGCCCTAGCTTTGTCATTTACAATTTGTAAGAACTTTGGCAACTGCCTTCATTACTTTCGTCCTCATTTATGAAATTGTGCACAAAAGTGTATAATATAGTTTTTATTCTAAATGAGGGTGGAATTTAGTCAATATAATACTGACCTTACATAGTCCTAACACTCACTGGCCTCATTCACTGAAAAGCATAAAATCATTGAGAATGTAATTAAACTCTATTTCCCTGATGTTATTGAGTCATTTACCTTTAAATATTATAATTGTACCAGTATAATGTAAACAGTGTCCTAAATATACTTTCATTTATAAAGCTCTGATTACAATATCCCTCTCAATCCTATTTTTAGTTGCATAATTTTTCTCACCTAATAGACATAAAATTACATGTATTCCCTGTCTGTTGTTATTTGGGGAGTGTAAATTCATTATTGTCACTTCATCCTATGGTGCTTTGAATCTTCACAAAATTAAATGTCTTAACGACATTTTTCTTCAAAATATATGTTACCCAGCTTTTAGATCGTTTTTAGGTTTTGTGAATTCTATAAAGATAGCTTATGAAATTCATTCAGTTTGTTTTCATTGGAAATTATGTGACCCAAAGCCCCATTGGCAAGTAAAAAAATTATGGAACAAAAATGACGATGTGTATCTTATTATTTTCTACATATCTTCTATTAATTAGGGTAGATTTTGTTAGACATCTGGAAATATTTAAATCACACAGACTTTAATATAAGAGAATGTATAAACACATACAAAGTGTAAGCAAAAGTATATGTTTGTCTGCTATGAAAATTAAGCAAGCTATCTCTCTCCTTTCCTACAACAGAAAATATTGAGGGTTCTAGACTTATTTAATTTTGAGAAATGCGTGATATACTTTTTCTTTAAAAAATACACTGGGATCTATGGCTGTTGCAATTACAGAGAATAGGCCAAGTAGTTGTAATAGCTAAGAATTCTGCCTGTATACAGTGATAAAAATTTATGTCCACAGTTTATCTAAAAAGAAGGCTTTTTTCCCTTTTCAACTTATATTTTAATTGTCTCTAAGTTCACAGTTCATTGTAAATACTCTCTCAGACTCTTAACTACAGTACAGCATGTTGGTTAATATTGTGGGTAATGGAAACCAAATTAACACAAGTATCTAATTTTATTAAATCGTCGTGTGTTTGTTTTCCTCAAATATTTGCAGTTCATAGAAACTTAATTGCTTTAGCTAATAATGCCAGATATAATTAAAAGTACTCTCTAATAAGTGTACTAATGCCTACTATTCTGAGTTTAATTTCACCAATTATGCCTTTGGTTAAGTAACCTACTAATCGTTTAGCCAGAAGACACACTATGCTGTGATAGTTGTGATGTGGATCAGTTGCCACAGTGCATGGATATTTTTGTTGGGTGTGAGTAGATTTGAAATCTTTTGACTTCTAAATGGTTGAGATAATTCAAAAAGTAGTTAATGCATTTTATTCTAGAAGTCTGACACAGAATGGCAAGGCAATTAGGTTTACAAAATTTACCTATTTCTCTCACACAATCCAATATTATTATTTATGCACGCAGATACCTTTACAGAACATTAAAGAATTAACTGTAAGTAAATGCTAAGAGGTAGAGAGTAAGGAGTTGGTGCTGTGAATAGCATTTGTAAATACTAATTTAAGCCCAACAACAATATGCTAGTCTGTCAAAAAAATTACATATTGAACTAAACACCTAGTTTTATTTAGTATATTTGGCTACTATATTCTTTCTAAATAAATAGAAAAGTTATCATAAATGAGTTCTGCACAATTCATTACACATTTCACAATAATTCAGTAATATGAGATATGACATACTAATTTACATATATGAAACTGGGAGAGAAGAGCTCAAGTGTCAGCCAAGTGGCACTCTGAGTTACTGAGTTTCTGAAACGCCCTCCAGCACTCCTTATTCCATATTATTTTGTAAAATAAAGTACACTTCCCTTTAAGTATATTATGCATCTGTGCACAAGCTACAGTAAGAAGGCTCAGAAATATGAAAAAGTGTGGTATCTTGTAGAACCAGAAAGAATCAGGCTAGTCTACAGCACATGCTAAAGCAAGATCTAATGTTAGAGATGGGAAATGCACAGTCAGAGGAGGGTATTTTCACCATGAGAATAGATTTAGCAAAGGAGAGCCACGGAATATTTGAAACAGAATATGTCTCTCTCTTACAAAGACTACTCTATTAGCAGTGGTAAGCTGAAGGAAGAAGATGCTGAAGATAAGGAGATTTGTTTACAGTATTATTGGAAAAAAGAGAGATTGGATGCTAAGGCCCTAATGAAGATAATGACAAATAGGAAATACACCCACGAAAAAATACAAACCAAGAAAAAAAATACAAACAGGAAAAATATCAAGCATGTACCATTAACAATGCTACTAATACCTCTGAAAATGACTTAAGTAGTGAAGGTGAAATTTTGGAAAAATGCAGGAGTCTATAGTAAATTCCAACAGTTTTGTGTTTTTGAGTAAATGGATGGTAAGTTAACAATAATGTTAAGGATATTAAAATGAAGTGAAGGTGTGAATTATGAAGTAAAGAGAATGTGGTTAAGTGTGTTAAGAACGTGGTTACATTTTGAGGGAGACCAAGAGTTCCTTTTTTTCTTTAATGCCAGGGTATTTTGGGGGATTTTAATCTTAGTGAGATCAATGCTTCAAGTGAAAACATTTACGACATAAAAGGAAGAGGGGATAGTTTGAAAGAGTAAAAGCCTCCAGGAGATAATAGCAATATGACAGGCTTGCCCTAGATAAGGGAAAAGGGAGGCTTTCTCCTCAATAAGATAAAATACATGGATGTAGATATATAAAGGACTGGTGATTGTCTTTTTTTATTCAAGTATCATTGATATGCCATCTTATATTGGTTTCAAGTATACAGCACAGTGGTTGTTGCAAATGGCAGGATTTCTTTTTTTAATGACTGAATAACATTCCATTGTGTATATGTACCACATCTTCTTTACCCATTCTGATGATTGCCTATTGAAGTTATGAGAAGTTTTTACACTCAGAGGCCCATTATCCCTATATAAAATATCAGGTATTTAAAATTCTCAAAATTTGCTAAAATGAAATTAACTGTCATGAGAGAAAATGAAAAGGGATTTAGATGGAAAGTTTTTTACTATATTTGTGGTTGTTTTGACATGACAGAAAATAGGAGAGAGGGTTTACTGGCAACTTAAAAATAAAAATATAATGAATATAATGACTTTGTTTTATTTACATACCAATTAGAATAGGAAACAATTCATTTGTAATTGCACTAATCAGAACAGGTGAATGATTTCCTTCATTGGACCTTAAAAAATTAAAAACCCTCTATGAAAGAGGAAATAAAGAGGTAGTAATGGTAATTCTGACATAAGATTGATTATTGAATAGAATTAGCACCTTAATTCACTCTTTTGCAAGAGTAGTAGAAACTATAAAACATTACAAGAAAAATATTTGGAATATAAATATCTCACAATATTTCTTTTATATTCTTTTTTCCTACTCTCAGAACTATAGATAAAGTGAAAGAATGAGGACCTATGTAACCTGTGTTAAACCTCTCAGAATCCAGGTCTTCATTCATTTGGTGATGTCACTTCTTCTAATGATCCATTATGATAGGAAATGACATGTTTCTATGTCTATATTATGTTACTTTCAACCTTATTTTTTTTAACCTTGACCTTTCAGTCACCAAACACTAGACTTCACAGTAGATGAAAGAAGAAAAAAGAAGAAATTATTACATCAGGAATGAAAGAGGGGATATCACCAAAGACCCTGCAGATATTAAAAAGGACTACAAGAAAATACTGCAAAAAAACTCACCTAAGATACAAGAAAATAACTTGACCATTCCTATACTTTTTAAAGACATTGAATTTCTAGTTAAAATTTTCCAAAAAGGAAATCTTCATTCCCAGATATATTCACTTGAAAATATTACTAAGCATTTAAAGAAGATATAACACCAGTTCAATCCAATTTCATTCAGAAAATAGAAAAAAGGAAATACCCCCCAATTCAGTATCTGAAGCCAACTTTACTCTAATGCCAAAATAAGAACAAGGCTCTTAAAAAAAAATAAGTACAGAAAATATTCCTTTTGAACACAGAGGAAAAACCTCTCCCCTGAAAAGTTAGCAAATAAAACCTAGCAACCACACACACACACACACACACACACACACACACACACACACACACACACACGTGTATTTATACACTTATTTATATAATGGCCAAGCAGTTTTTATTCTGGAAATAAACCTGGTTCAATATTCTGAAATCAATCAATGCAGTCTACTATATTAATGAACTAAAGAAAAAGACTTAATGATTATGATTCAAATAGAAATGCAAAGTAATCTAAATGAATGGAAAGACACATGTGTGCATGAATAGGAAAACAACATTAGATATAAGTTTCCCCAAAATATATCTATAGACTTTACACAAACCCAATCAAAATTATAGCAGGATTTATTGTAGATAAAGGCATGCTGAATCTAATATTTATACAAAAATGTAAAGGAACTACACTAGCTGAAATACTTTGGAAAAAGGAGAACAAATTTGGACAAATCACAATACTCAATTTCAATTCTCCAGCAACAGAAAATAAGACTGAATTTCCAGTAAGGGACAATTCATTAAGGACCCTCACTAATTACTTGGTGGCAAATTGAATATGTAAGGCTGCATCTATTCTCAAACAGCCATCAGTTCTCTCTTACAAGAACAGATGCCTATTCTATATATATATGGGTTTCCTCTTTTCTGCTTATAGAGCCTGGTCTTATATTCAGGGGCTTCCATGAAACCTGATCTCCATGTATGGAAATTATAACATTTGGAAAGGAACTTTTGAGATTCTCCTTAAATTGTACCATTCACTTAATTCCATTAAGAAATAACAAATGATAATATAGGAGTCAACTGGCCAATGGAATGAAAATTTTTACAGCTAAGTTTTTGAACAATAATGCTATATTAAAAATTGTCTAGAGTTGTGAATTCAGGAATTATGTGTATTTAGATGAACTTGATTATGCAAATATCAGAATATTTTGAGTTTATAAAATATTTCATTTACTTTGCATAATTTTTAATCAGTGACAAATTCAAAGTGAAATATGAATCTATAAACTTTTTTTATAAAACAAAAGGTGCATTGAAAATGGCTGAAAATGATTTTTCTTTTAAACATTAAGTGAGTATGGTTATCCTATACTCAGTGACAAACTGTTACGTAATTTATTACCAGGTATATAGATGATATCAGTGTATAGATAACATAGACCACTGACAAAGAATTGAGAATAGGCAAAATAAAATAAAAGTAGTGGTTCATGTTTGAGATTTTCCATGAGAAAGAGCCCAGCTAGACTGGGTACAGGGACCTAAATTTTAGGCAGAAGTGGAGGTCAAGAATTGGGTAGGTATTCTGCAGCCGTGCTATATATATATGTGCAATCTAAAAACACGAGCCTGTGTCTACCATCTACCCAAATTACAAGCAATCTGGCATGGCTAAGTCAAAGTATAGAGCTCTTTAAGTCCAGGAATTTTTCCACTAGAAATCATGAGAGATACTCAAATCAGAACTTAAAATCAATCGAGAACAGCAGTGAGTTCAAGGTACCTGTAATGGAGCTTAAATATAAATGGTGCCATCATTAGTTTGGTAGATTGGGAAAATTTGAACAGTGCGGGAATGTATGTATAGAATCAAGAAAAAGGCAGAATTAAATTATTTACCAGAATGTAGAAATGTGTTTAAATACTGTCAACTTGCTGGTGACATTTAAATCCATATATTTATATGAGACATAGACCTTGAAATTCAGATTTAAATATTTGATATCTTCATTTGAATAAAAGTAGACATCTTAAACTCAACTTGTCTAAAACTGAACTCATCACTAGTCTGCCAAAATATATATATGTAAATATATAGAGATATATAAATATAAATATAAATATATATACATATATATACCCCATATACAGCTTTTCTCATTTCAGTTGGGGGAAGTTCCATTTTCCAGCTACTCAGGCCAAACATCTTTGCAGTCGTTCTTAACTCCTATCCCAGGTATGTCCTGGTATCTTGTGTCACAGTTGCTCTGCCACCGCTGCATCCAGCTGCAGCAGCAGGACAGTGTTACACTCAGTTTCGGACTCATGTCATGGTGACATATCCAGGCTCAAGTCTCTGTGAGCCAGGGTGTCTTTTTAGTTCTGCTTACATTACTGAAATCATATTTTTACCTTTGTAACTTTCTTTAACTGCTCGATATTAATGTATTAATATAATCACATAAATTAATACTTTATTTCACTCGTACATTATCCTGGAGGTAGAAACGCTCTTTATTTTTAGAACTGACTTTTTAATGTATTTCCATTTGCATTTCTGGTATTTGCCAAGATCTAAAATGTTTTTATATAAGGAAGATATATCTCAAATGAGTGACATGCAGATTATGGAGAAATGTAGTGGGGAAAACTAATATAAAAGGAGGAAATGATTTTTTTATTAAGGTATCATTGATATACACTCTTATGAAGGTTTCACATGAAAAACAATGTGCCTGCTACATTCACCCTTATTACTGAGTCGCCCCCCATACCGCATTGCAGTCACTGTCCATCAGTGTAGTAAGATGCCACGGAGTCACTACTTGTCTTCTCTGTGCTGCACTGTCGGGAAGTAATATTTTAAAGATTAAGAAGAAACAATACAAATTTTCCAAACCAAGTAAAATTTGGTTCAAAAGTTTTTTAACTGTCTTCAAAATTGCTTTCACCCAAATGAGGGCTTGGCAGCCCTCATATTTTCAATGTTTCTTACTCTCTGTTCTCTCCTGTTCTCTTTGCCTCATTCGCTATCTGCTTCCTTTTCTTTTACGCAGTTTGGTTCTTCTTTCTTGCATTCCCTCTTCATATTATCAGCGATTTCTCCTCATTATAAATATTTTTAACCTGAAACTTCCGTCTTTCAGATCAAAATTTGGATTTGAAACAAACAAATAAAAAAGAGGATAGAGGGTAAAAAGAATTAATGTATTAAAAATCATGCAAAAACAGCAAATTTGATTTTATCTTCAGTCTCTGTGTGTATATGTGTGTGTGTGTGTGTGTGTGTGCATTTCTGGTTTATGGCATGAAGTTAGTATCAAAGGCATTGTTAAGAACCTGGAGACACAGACTAAAAATATTTGGAGACCAAAGTATAGAATATATGTGCTACTATTACATCAACGTTTTAATTTTATTTCTAAAATCAATTTTGGTATTACTAAATTTTCACAAGCCCTCATTATAGGTATTTTCATTCAAACATAACAATTTTATCATACGTCTGTCTTTTTTTATAGTTTTGCACAGAGGGCAGAAGACAGATGATAAATAGTCTTTACTTTTATTTTATTGCTTTTTAAGACCCCTTCCCTATATCAGTATTAATAATTCAGACCTACAGAAACAAGACAAACTCTGCAAAGCCAGAAAGACAATCAAGATGGGTATTTTTCTTGTTGCCAGTGACAAAAATCCAAGGAAACATTAATTTCTAAACTTGAACCCTCTCATTCTCTGGTGACATATGAACAGATTATCAATTCAGTCAGTATGACAGCTGCCTTCTTAATTGGAGTCTGTGCTGTGGAAATGTCAGGCAGAATTTGCTGCCTTAGCTGTAACATAAAAAATTTTCCTCTTTTGTGTATATCCTTAATCACTGATTACCCCAAAACAAGATCCTAACCAGCATACTTGTCGCATTTCATAAACCAACGTGCACATTTGTATGTAAAGACAAAAATACACTTTTAAATCTTTTATTTAAAAAAATGTAATAGATAAAGCAGAAAGTACTATAGCTTGTTTACAGTTTTTCTCAGATTCTGGTAGTCTTTAGGTATTTGCTGCTAGAAAGAGTATCTAAATTTTATATAAATAACATGGCAAACACCTCCACTCCCCCCTTTTTGTTCGTGATTAGATAACATGACAGCTCATGAAGTAATGACTTAAATAGTAACTTTTGCTACAAAAATAATGCTGTGATTTTTCAAAAATGTTACTCATGGATGTAAACAAATCACTCTTCAAATTAGCTTAATTTTATCACTAGGAAGTAGACATACTGGATAAGAATGAAAATGTTATTTTTGTTATTGTTACTTTGGGCATAGGCAATTAATTTATTAACTTAAGAAAATTTATATGGAATATTAGGAAGAAATAAACTAAAACAAATAATTCTTGTCATAACACTTCTAAGAAATCAGGGTCTCACAAATATTCTTTTGAATAATAGGAAGTCCAAACATAACTGGTTTAATTATATTTATATATAAGAACCTAAATAAAAACAGCTTCCAGTGATAATACTAAGAGAGCAAAGGTCTTCTTTTTCCTGTTAAAATGATACATTCATTATTTATAATGAGATTATTTCACAGGCTTTAGTCATATCTGTATATCCATAAGCTAGTTTCCTCTATTACTCAGAAAGGTAATGATTTAGCATAATCCCCATAGTGTAAGTTTGTGGATGCCCTTTTTCATGTAGTCTCTAGTGTGCTGAGTAGCCCTTTACATTATTTCATTTCTGGTGGCCTGGCTAACATTCCAGCAGCTGTCAAGTCTGCAAAGATGGTGGGGATTTGGGAGAGTTAGCATGGCTTATTAAGTATATATTTCTCAAGTTTCTGTAAGATATACACTTCAGTTAAAAAGATCAACAAAAATTCAGATACAAAGCTAACAATAATTCCAACTTCTAAATTCTATTTTATGAAAGCATAATTTAAGAAAATTACAAAATCATATTTTATTAAAGGCGAAATAGGACACAGCCATAAGTGGTTCACCCTTGAAAATATTTTTTGAAGCTTGTAGCTCCTACTGAGAATATTATTGATTATAGTTTCAATATCTCTTCTGGAGTCCTCAAGGAAAATTAGGAAAATCCTGACTTTTTAATCCACATGCATAGTATTATCATCAGAGTCATGTAGTTCTCTCTATCCTACATTTTGCTTATGTTAAATCTCAAATATAAATTTTGTTCTCATTTGCTTCTCTGTTATGTTGTTATATGTCATATCATTATATTATTCAGTGTATCTTTTATAGTCCCCAAAGAAATAAGGAAATTTAGGTCAGAAAAAAGCATGATTTCCTTTTAATTTTAAAAACCACCAGAGTAGATACATGTAGTGATAATTTGTCAGTCATAGAATATACAAAAACAGGTTGACTAACTAATGTAAACTATGTAAACTGTGGACTTTAGGCAATAATCATGTGTCAATATAGGATTATTAATTTTACCAAATGTATTATTGTGATGGGAAATGTTGATAATGGAGGAAGTCATACATGTGGGAAGGCAGAGGGTTATAGGGGCTATGTCTATACTTTCCCCTCAATTTTGCTGCTAAAATTGCTCTAAAAAAGTAAAAAAAAAACCAAACACCACATGAGTCATTTAGTTATCTCTATTCCTGGTTTTAAATTTCACATACAAATTTTGTCCTCAGTTGATACACTGGTTGAGTTTTTCAAGGGTCAGCTGTACTTTTATTCTTTATTATGCTGTGTATTTTTTTACTGAAGTATAGTTGATATACAAAGTTATACTGGTTTCAAGTATATAGCATAGTGATTCAACAGTTACTAAATGATTACCTCTACTGGTATTGTTACTATAAACATAAAAAGATGTTACAGAATTATTGACTGTATTCTCTATGCTGAATTTTCATCCCAGTGACCAATTTATACCATGATTGAGATTTTGTGCCTCTATATCCCCTACACCTAGTTCCCCCACCCACCCCGATCCCTGCACCATGGTCACAACCAATCACTTCTCAGTGTCTATGAGTTTTGTTTATTTGTTTTATTTTGCTTTGTTTTTATATTCCTCATATAAGTGAAATCATAATGGTATTTGTCTTTTTCTGCCTGGCTTACTTTACTTAACATAATGTCCTATAAATCTATCCATGTTATTGAAAATAGTAAGATTTCTTTCTTTTTTATGGCTGAATAATATGTTTATGGATAGGAAGAATTAATATTGTCAAAATGCCCAAAACAATTTACAGATTCAATGCAATCCCTATCAAAATACCAATGGAAATTTTCAGTGAACTAGAGCAAATGCTATACTGTGTATTAGAATATCCATGAAACTTACAGACTTTTCTTTTGAATCTCTAGGTTAATTTCTGGGTTAATTTATGTATAGATTTTTAGATTTCTACGGGAAAATTCTCATAATTTGCAGTATGAACATTAGTATCTATGCGTATTCATTCACGTATGCCTTGTTTTTTCTCTTCAAAATAGTTTGTAATTTTCTTCAAGGAGATTTTCATATCTGAAGATTTATTCCTAATTTATAGAATTGCTCTTGTAATGTTATGTATATATTTTTCCCTATTACATTTTCTAAAGGCATAATTCTGGTGCCATCCACAGAATCACTGACACATGCTAACTTCCACACAGTTTACATTAAAATAAGCTTCTTAGGTACATGTTCAAACAGAGAAGCAGCAAAGCACTTGACATTCCACTGACTTATGACCCCAAACAGTTGTCCTTAGGCCGGGCCTATCAGGATGCACCATAGAAAATACTCCAGGTGAGGGGGACCACCCTAGAGGTTCTAACTAGGGGAACAAATAAAAACCCCCTTATCAAGGAGATGGTCTTCTTAGGAAAAAGGAGCCAACTAAGTTTAGGTGTCGGCAGCAACCTCTGTGTGATTGAGACAACTGAAAACTGATGATGCAGTTTAATGGGAGAGGAAAAGAGCCTCCTGTGCCATCTGGAGGTACCTTCCCTTATGAGGAAAAACATTGGTATCAATCGTACTGTTATTTTTATCTTGCACCCAGGAACCTTACTACATTCTTAGTAATTAAATATTCTATATTTTTGGTGTTCTACATAAACAGTCAGAGACTCTGCAAATATGAATAGTTGATCTTTCCCTTCCATTTTATGTCTCACTTGTCTTGTTCTTATTTCCGTAAGTATGCCTCTAGACTGATCCTTTAAGTGTGCTGTTTGCCACAGCTTTTTTCTGAAGATATTTATCACCTTAAGGAAATTCCTTTTAAGTTTTAGATTGCTAAAAGTTATTTGAAATGTATGAACTAAGTACACTTTTATAAGTATATTTTGCTGTATACACCATTGTTATCTTCATAATCATATAGATATTTAAATTATTGTGTTTTGGTAGAAGCCATAGTCACTTACTTTGTAATAAGCTGCTCTGTTTGATTTGCAAATGTGTTATTTAAAATGTTTGTATTTATGTTTATATGTGAGATTAGTCTGAAGTAAGCCTTTTGTACTTCCCCACATTCCTGACCTTTGATACCAAAATTTAATCATCATTTAAGGAAATAAGATGTACAGTTTTCCTATTGGTATGGAATTGTATTTCATTTTAATGCTCATTGATATATTCAGATTCTTTCTCTTTCACTCTTATTAATTTATATTTTCTAGAATTTTAACAATATTTCACATTTTAAAAAATTGTTGGCATGTTTTTCAATATATTAATTAACAATTACCTTTGCCTATCTTAGGATTTCTTTTTATCTGATCATTTACACTTTTTCTTGATAAGATATATTAAAGGGATTGAAAGGCTGTATAAGCATGATGGTAAGTGATGAAAGAAAGACTAAACGCTACTCACCCCGTTGCAGGTAAAGTGTGCAGTCACGTAACTGTTTGAAGGAGGATACTCAAGACTTAGTAACAATTTCTGCTTCAAAGAAGTAAACACATCTTGATAAAATCATAAAGACTCCCAGTAGCTTGACCCTGGTGCAGATCTCATAGTGTCTTTCATTCATTTTCTGGAGGTTTCTCTTATCCCTGTGATCCATCCAATTACTTCTGAAGTTTTGGGCTGTATCTCTATCACCAAGCACAGGCAAGAAACTGAGCACAGTCCTGAGTGCTTAAGAAGAGATGGGGAAGTGAGTCAAGGAATAGTCAATTTTCCATGATTACTGCCCTGCAGTAGCTCAAGTTCATACCTGTGTAAGGTGTATTTTACAGTTTGTCACTTGTAGTGATGGTCTTAAGAATAGCTTATATATTATTGATCCCTTCTGTTGTTTTTCACTTATTTTTTAATTTCTTTTTAATATTTCCTAGTTTAAAGGTTTTATTGCTTTATATCTAGCTTCTTAAGTTTAACTATTAATGCATTACTTCCAGTATTTCCTGCTTTAAATATATATAATCTGCAAACAGAGGTGATTTAAATTATTTTTTCCGTTCCTATTCCTATAATTGCTTTCTCTTGTTTAACTGGCTTGGTTAATAATGTCAATACTATGCTAAGTAGTTATGGAGATGTTGGGAATTCTTATCTTGTTTCTGATTCTACTGAACATGTCAGGGACACAGGAGCTGAACTGAAGAAAATTCATTGGCCAAATTTGCCATAATTTAAACATCAATATAATGTTGGTAATAAATTATATATTGAACAGCAAAAACAGAATTTGGGAACAAATAATGACCTGAAAAAAATAGAAAGTGGGGAAAACTTATTTTCAACAGGTCACATAATAAATTTAGGAAAATGACAAAATTAGAAAAACATCATTTTTTAACTCCTAAGACAATCATTGATTCAAGAAAATATCATCAGTGGCTGTCAAAACAATAGGATGGAAGGTATTAGTGTGCAGGATATTATATTTCAAGTTATCAGTCTTTAGTGTGTAGCCTGTGCACTGAGGTTTTTTTAGCATTTCCTCAAGTGATTTTAATATGTGTCCAGGTTTGAGAAACACCAATAAAGGCTTTTGAGTTATTGTGCATGTTGTAAAAATATACAAGTTTTAGTAAACTGCAAGGGAAAGGACTTCTTTAGTAGATCTCTCAGCTCTGCTGCTGTGGGCTTAAGAAGAAATGTTCCTCTGGGTCTTTCCTTCAGTGCACCTTTCTTTGAGGTCATTATTTGTACCCAAATTCTGTTTTTGGTGTTCAATATATAATTTATTACCAACATTATGTTGAGTTCATTTTTCTTGGTTCTCTTTATGAGAAAGTTGGTAATACTTAGAGTGTTAACACAAGCTTTAGAGACCTGGGAGGAAGGGTTAATTTGCCTGGAGTTAAAGTGTAGTTGGCCTTCAACATGCTTTAGTTTAAGGCATAAGGACTTTGCAAGATCTGGCCCTCAGTCACCAGCAGCCAAATCTGAGGACGCAACATCAAGTTAGTGCTCTGTTGGTCTTGTCTTCTAAATGTCTTTCTGTAGAACTTATAGACCTATGCCCTGTAGATGTAGATATCAATGCAGCTAACATTTAGCAATGTGTAGCATAAATATCCATGTAGTATTTGCTGTTATAGTTGTTATTGTGGAAGCCTTCCATTCAACCTGCAGCTCAAATATTCCTTAGGCAATCTCTGTTTTGTCTTCTTTAGAAATATAGAAACAAAGAGGATACTGACCGCTTTGTAGAGTCAATAAAGGAAATCAATATAAAGCTCTTTATACTTCTGCAAAAGCAATTATGCTTTTAAATTTCACCTCTGTTGTAGTTGATAATTTATGTATTAGGAGTGTTAAAATGACTGATATATGTAATAATTTAAGGTAGAAAAAGCATTTTCATAGGAATTTACTAAGAATCTTATTTTCAGATGGCATCACGAGTTACCCAATAGTTAATACACTACTTTTACTAATTTTTCTGAGTCATACATCATGTGCTTGATTGAAAGACCAGATAACTTGTTCTTTATCTGGTCTGCAGATGTTATGATTATACAGTGTTCTTTTTATCTGTTTTGATAGATGAGGTACCTCTGTAAAAGAAAATAAGCAAATACTATAAATTCACAAATTTTAGAAACAGAAGTAAACTCGAATATGTGTATTCCAAGTTGATTCTAAAGTCTCACAGGCAATAAAAACGAGATGCACCCTTTAAATTTCTTTGAAGAGAAACTGCTTCAGGGAACCTGAGAGGTCTGAATGCCTCCAGCTGCTACTCCTAGGAATACCGAATCAATGCTTTCTCCAGTCAAATGACTCCTAGCCAGTGAATGAGTGAAATTAGGGTGCTACTGCTGAGACACTTCTTTAATGGGAGAGTTTTGCTTGGGATCTCTCCTTTGGTCTGGCCAAGACTTTCTCAGAGCTGGCAGCGGTCTGAGTCTCTTCCTGCTCAATCTTCTTTCCTTTCTCCACTCACAAGTGCCAGACCTGCAGTGCAGTGCGAAGTCTCTCTGTACCTACTATTGCCCCCTCCTTTTTATCCTAATACCTATTCTAGTATTTTTGCATCTTGATCAGTTTTACTAATCTATAAGTAATACATAAATGTCCATTTATTATTAAAAGTGATATAGAAGTACCTATTGCATAAAGTAACTCTTTCTATCCCAAATAGACACAATCATACATGTTTAATCACCAAAAGGAATGGGATTTTTATCCTGTTATTTTTTCCTAAATGAAGTTCTGCATTTTTTAACCCAAATGGAGTTCTAAATTTACTTTAAATTGCTTTTAACACATCACCATTTTTCTTGGAAATTTTCCATATTAGTTTATACAAATTTGTCCCATTATTAGGAACTGCTATGTTCTTAGTTTTCCAAAGTATGTTTATAGCCATGTACCTGTTAATGGCTATGTAGGATATTTTAATTTATTTTATCAATATTATATAATAATTCAATAACCATCATATATATGTACACACACATTACACACATATGCCTGTTTTAAGTTATAGTCTTGGATTTGTCTATTTAAATTTGATGTATGCTGCCAAATTCTTCCAAAAATGCTTTAATATTTTGCATCCACACAAATAAGTGTACCCATCTCACCATATGCTTCCTGACATAATTGTTAGCAAACTTTTGGGCAAAAAATATAACTTTTTTTTTCATTTGCATATCCCTTATTACTTCTGAGATTGAATATATTACCATAAATGTACGAGCTATTTATAATTTTTGTGTGATTTTTCCATATGATAATTTTCTAAATTTCAAAGAAGAGTTATGTCTGCACACTCCAACCTTTGCAAGGAAGGATAAAAGTTGATTGTTTTATTTAGCTGTAAATATTTTCAGATCTGTTTTAATGGACTTTCGAAGTCAAATGTTAAAGCCAAGGGTAAATATGGTATTTGTATGGACAATAAGGAAGAAGATGAAATCTAGCCAACCTTTAGGTCCATGAATTGAAAAGTGAATTATACAAGGTGGATAACTATGAAATTCTGAAGGTTGATCCTGTTAGAAGTTGTCTGGTGGCAAAGCACCACCAGCATTAGGTGTGGGGACATCCTTCCCTTTAATCCAGGACCTCTTGGATCTGTACTGCATGCAGCATGAAAATCTGTGCCCTGACAGTCGACTGTTTCTCGGAGAGCCTATGGAGAGATAAGTTGTATTCTTTTTCCTACCCAGATATTTCTGGAAGGTTGTACCTTAGTGTATGGTATTCAGTAATCACTGCAACAAATGCATGTATGTCACTTGTTTTGTGACTTGAAGTGACCCCAAAAAGCTTTTAGACATTGTTCCCATAGTAGCAGAACCAAGCCTGCACTGTTCTGCCTGCCCACTGTCCACCGGCTTCCCCAGCTGCCACCTGGAGAGTCCAGATGCTGCAGTCTGGAAATATGGGGAATGGATGTCTGTCCATAGGACAGATTTGGAACCATGAGAGGCAGGGAAAGGTAGGACACTCATGGATTGTTTTCTCCCTCTTCCACCCAGATGGACTTTGCAGCAGTTTATAAAGCCTATCTTTATTCCCTCCCCCAAACTGAGCAGTCAGCTGTAGCAGTAGTAGTAATGTATCACCTTGCCTTTGCTGTCCTGCTTTCCCTGCCTCAATTCCCTTTCCTTTAATTTGGCTCCCTTGAAATTGCACTACACAGTAGATATTGTAGAAGTGATTGTAATTTACTGATGCTCTGCACACAAGCTGAAGCAGTGTTTAAATAAGGTCTCCATTTTATCTATCCTTACTCTGTATATGTTAATGTCCATTTCACTATTTCTTTTTAATTTAGACTTTAAAATTGACTACTTCCATTAATCTTAGTATTAAGACACATCCCAGGAGATAGGGAGACAATTTCCGTTTGAAAAGGTGTGTAATTTCCTTCTACTATTACATGCTATCTTCAGAATTCTTCCAGAGATTAAAAGCCTCCCCCTTCCACCAGAATTTTCAAAACCCGTAGGATGTAATCACAGAAGAAGTAGAACAAGTGAGTAGCAGATGACAGAAAAGGGGAACAATTAGACATTCAATAGGCAGCAGGGGATAAACCTCCCTTACCAACTTTTGGACTGCTAAATTCTGCCAAATGTCCTCAGATATAACAGTTCTCCACTTCTCATGCCACCACCCCCACCATGCTGAGCCTTGGTGATCCAAAAATACAAAAATGGGTGTGCCAAACACACTTGGGCATTTCATTTGCAACATATAAACTACCTTTTAACTTTTCACATATTTCATGGAAATTAATTTATTTTTTGTGTCTTATGCAAAGCCAGGGTCTCTGACTGCCAGTGCTACAACTGAAAGGTAATGAAATGCTCTTCAGTGCCAGAGCTTGAAGAGAGATGCAGGTGGGGGCAGCCAAATGATGGCTCCTTCTGCTAAGCCATGTATTGGCCTTTCTAACCCTATTTCGGTAAGGCCAGTCTCTACCACTCCTTAAGGATTAGGGAGAGATTGAAGACTAAGTGCAACTGAGACTTCCTAAATAAGAATCTCACTTGGACATTGAGTGTGCCATAGGGTGCTACTTAATTTTCCTGTGTCTGTTTCCTCAATTGTAAAATGGACATCATAATAGTTGTGAAGTGGCTGTGAGAATGAGATGATACGCAGATCTTTAGAACACTGGTTCAAAATAAGTACGATATAAGTTTTAACAATATTTATTATAGTCTCGATAGCAATAAGACTAATCATGGACATTCAAACAGTTGTTTAAACAAAAATAAAACTAGGATACCTCAAATTAAGAAGAAAAAGATATTCGGTCTTTTCAAATTCTGGCACTAATTTCAGCACAGAATTAAATGGAATCACAGAACAAGATCATTACTGCTCTCATAGCCTTACTCTTGAAAAATCATTTGTATAATAGCTATTAAACACAATTATTGGAACAGCTGTAGAGAATTAAAATGATCTAAAAAGAAATTACAATAATTAAGATAAATATATAATGCCCATAATTATAGCATATCCAAGACATACAATGAATGTGTAGATTGTTTTCACAGTTGAAGTTTTATTGATGCACCTTTGCAACTGGACAGAGGAAAACATTTTCTTTTTTTTAATCTCAGTTGTATTTTCATGACTTTATTTATAAAACCATGTTAAGACTGGAAAAAATGCCAAGTAGTTATTTATCACTTATTTTACATTTCTTAATGGTAAAAAAGAATAAATTCTGTAAGAGTAGATAAATTTTAGTAGAAAATGTGATACTCAGGGGTTTCGAGTTATTAGCAAGTGGTTAGAATGTAGATTATAGATGAAGTTAAATTCTGCTACAAGAATTGGATATATTAAAAATATTGAAATGCAAATAAGATAGTGTAAAGTAAAACCAAAGATAATATGCATTAATGCAAATTAATAGAGGAAATTATTCATTTTATAATTTTTATTGAAGCATAAAATATGTTAAGAAAACTATACAAATTAAAAATAAACTATAGATTATTATGAGGTGCAATTATCCATTTGACTCCTACACTAATCATTGTCCTCCATTTTACCACAAAGGTATCCATTATCTTTATTTCTTTTTATCTTTTTGTTTTCTAAGCCTTACATAAATGGGATTACACATATGCACTATTTTGCATTTGATTTTTATTTCTCAATGTTATCATTAATTATAGTTTATTCAATGTATATTTTTAATATATTATTACATGAATATAATGGAATATGTGTAGTTATTATTCTACTGTTGATGAATATCTGAATTGTTTTCAGTTGTCTAGAAATAATGGTTCTTTGAACATTAGAAAAGCTATAACAAAATTTGACATATGAAAATGAAAAATTACATATAAAATATTGCACTGTACTTAGTGTGATAAATATATGCTCATCACTCTTTTTATCATCTTAGTGATTTTTGATGGCCTATGTGTAGGTCTGTTATTTTATTACAGATTACAAAATGGTGATTTTCTAATTCTCTGATGCCTTCAATTATTAGCTGAAAGTATTTTATGAAGAGAAACTTATGTCATTACTCTTTGATCTATAAACCTTATGATAATTATTTCTAAATGGTTTACTATTAAGATAATTTCTCAAATGCTCTCTAATTAATTTTTTCTCTTCTTTAGTACTTTTTTGTTTCCTGATTAAGACAACGTTGCCTATGCAAGTTTCTTGAACTTATTCTCTTTTAATGTCTTCTAGAAGCCCCAGAGGTTATGTTAAAATGTACTTCTTACTTTCTCCATGTTCAGGGGATTCTAGTTACTTTTTATGCTATTAATTTTAGCTTAATTATATGGTCAGAGACATATGTACTTCATGCTTTGTGGGCCAGCATCATTTAGTCATTTTACATTTTGTATATGTTTTATGTGCATCCAAAAAAATGTATATTCTTTAGTTTTTGAATGCATTATTTTATGTATTAATGATCCCTTCTCTTATTAGTATCAATAGGGCTTTATTAAAAATTTATCTCTATAATTTTCTCTAACATTTTAGCTCCTTCAACTTTTGCTTCATGTAGATTAGACTTACTGTATGACATAAATTGAGAATTATTACAGATTTCTGGTGGGTTGATTCCTTTATAATAATGAAATATACCTACTTGTATCCAAGTTTACTTTAAATCTTTCTGTATTTATGAAACTTACTAAATATGTTATATTCAACATATTTTTTGTTAAGAATAGCCTCATTTTTAAGCCAGTGTGAAAGTCTTCATCTTTTATTGGAGAATTCAATCTATTTATATAATATATATTTGAATATAAGTCTTTCATATCAATTTGTGTTTGTTTACTATTCTTTCATTTACTTACTAAAAGAAATCCCATAGAGCGAAAATTCCCATTGAGCAAAAGACCTCAGGACACATACATTTTTTTATACCACTTTGGTCTATGACCAAGTTTTATACAATATTTTAGACATCAAAAGCATCATTTTTGTTTCATACAATTAATGTATAAATTTCTTACATATATTACCTTTCCATTACTACTATTTTCTTTATTCCTGAGCTTTTTTCTGGTCTCTTGTCCAAGACCATTTTTCAGTATTGTATTTAACATGGTTCTAATAGTGGTGAATTGATTTAGTTTTGTTTGCTAGAAAAAGTGCTTATTTTTTCCAAGGATGGCAATTATTTATAATCTTGTTGAAGAAAACTTCTTTCTCTGGACTTCATTGTTTCCACTGACAAGTCTGTCATTTTTGTTTCTTTGAAGATTATACATGTACATATTATTTTTCTTCTAGGAGCTATATGTAAACTTTATATTTTCTAGTACTTTTAAATATGTAGTTTGATGACTTGTTCATATTGTAAAATATGCAGCCATTATCTCTTTAATTTTCCACCCACCTCCTCCTTTTTTTCCCATTTTTCCTGAAAATCTAAATAAATGTATGCTGTAATGTTTCATCATATTGCAAAGAACTGTATGCTCTTTTCTATATTAGTCATTTTTTTCTCTTTCCAGGTAGTTTCTTTGGCTATCATCCAGATCACTCATTTTCTCATAAGCTGTGACTAAAATACTGTTAAAGTTATCCACTGAATTTAACACATTACTTCTACATTTTATTGTTCTTATTTTATAATGTTACAATTCTATGATAAAAATGCCTCTTTTGTCTTTTAGTTAAATGAACATAAAAAGGATAGTCATTTCAAAATTCCTTTTTATAACAACTGGATCCCTTTCAATTGTTTGTATTGTGAGTTTTTTCCTTTTGGTCAGTAAACTGTAGATGACAGATTTCATAGGATAAAATGTTCTAAGTGGTGAAATTTCACTTTTGAGAGGATTTAATTTGTTCTACAAGATGAATAGGCTAAGATCATAGGATTTCAAAATCCTTATAATCTTATCAAGATTGACTTGCTTTGAACAAGAATTTTAGTCCCTGTAGAGAAAGCCGGTCTGTTTTCAGGAGAGCTTTCCTACAATGGTGTAGCCATGTGGTCACAACCCAAGCCCGGGAATGTTTGATTTTCTTCATTTGTTTTGCAGACCCTGACATTCCTTTTCTTTTCTTGATCATGAGGTATTTAAAAGCTCAGCTTTTAAGTAATGGGCTCAATTCTGTAGGTTTTCTTCTTTCAGATCTTATACAATCATTGTTCACCAATTCAGAGAAAATCTGTCAATATCTGAAACATGAATGAATGGTTATTACTTTCTTAAACCTTTGAGTGAAACTCTAAAAAACATTATCATTTTCAACCACTTTATTGAGAAATAATTCTCAAAAAAGTTACTCTTTTAAAGTGTGCAATTCAGTGTTTTTTAGCATATTCACTGGAGTTGTACAACCATTATCATCATTTATTTTAGAATATATGCACCACCCAACACAGACCCCATCCCCCCAAACAAACCCTATACCTGTTAGTAATCATTCTTCATTCCTAGCTACCATTCCACCCTTGTGCAATCACTAAATCTAATTTCTGTCTCCTCCATAGATTGATCTATTCTAGAAATTACATAAAAATGGATTCATACTACATGTGGTATTCTGTGACTGGCTTCTTTCACTAAGTATAATGTTTTTTAGGTTCATCCATGTTACTGAATATGTCGGTACTTCGTTTATTTTATTTCTGACAAATATTCCATGATGTCGATATACTACATTTTGTTTCCTCATTCATCAGTTGATGAACCCAAGAGTTGTTTCTACTTTTGGCTATTATGAATAAGGCTACTATGAACATCAGTGTAATGTTTGTGCATGGACATGTTTTCACTTATTTTGGGTATATATCTGGGAATAGAATGGTGAGTCAGGTGACAATGCCATACTTAATAATTTGAGGAAGTTGTGGATGTTTTTCAAAATGGCTGCTTCTTTGGTCATTCACTCTAGAAGTATATGAGAGTTCTCTATATCCTTGGCAACTCTAATAGTTTATCAAGGATCTCATAAAAAAATTACCACAGTCTGAGTGACTTAAGTAGCAGAAGGTTATATTCTTACAGTTGTTGAGGCTGTAAGTCCAAGATCAAGGTGACAATATGCTTGGTTTCTTCTGAAGACTCTCTTCCTGGCTTGCTGATGGCCATCCTCTGGCTGCCTCTTCACATGGTTGTTCCTCTCTACACTCATGCAGTTGGTGTCTCTCAGTCTGTGTTATTTGTATCCTAATCTCCTTTTCTTATAAGGACCAGTCATACTGAATTAGGGACCACCCTAATAGCCACATTTTAACTCTTAAAAGTCCTTATCTCCAATAAGTCACAATTGGAGATACTGGGGTTAGGGCTCAAGATATGAATTTGGGAGGGAAACTTTCATATCATAACACTAACATTGGTTACTGTCTATCCTATAGAAGTTTTAGTGTGTGAGAATTGGTATCAATGAGGTTTTGACTGCATTCCTTAATGACTAATGATATACAGCTTTTCATGTGTTTATTGGACATTGGTATATCTTCTTGGAGAGGTGCATTGTTTGCCCATTTATAAATGGGTTATTTATCCTTTTATTAATGATTGGAAGAATGATTTTCTATATTATTCATACAGTTCCCTCATAATATATAAGATTTGGAAGTGTTTTCTCACATTCTGTATTTTGTATTTTTACTTTCTTGTTTGTATTATTTTATCAGAGTTTTTAAAAGCCCAGTTTATCTATTTCTTAAATTTTTCACTATTGCTTTGGTGTGATATCTAAGAAACCATTGCCAAACCCAAAGTTAGAAAGATTGTTTCCTGCCTTTTATTCTAATGGTTTTATAGTTTTAGCTTTAGCTCTTAAATTTCAGTCTGTGGTTCACTTGGAGTTAATTTTTCTGTGTGTTATGAAGAAGTGGCCCAGCTTTATTCTTCTGCATGTAGATTTCCAACAGTCCCTGAATCATTTGTTGAAAATATTATTTTTCTTTCCTCTTTTAATTGTGGAAAACGAGATATGCCCCTGCTTAGTCGCTAATGAATCCATCTAGGATGACTCTTCCATTTCAGGAAGCTGGAGGAAAAAGGAAATTTTACTTGGCTTCTGAGCCTCTAGAGCAAGGCAGAGGTGTGTGTGTGGAGAATGGGAAGTTGGGGGAGAGGGGTGAAGGCTCTAGGCTGAATGCTAAAACCTCCCACTGTTCTTACCAAGTTTCAGTAGTCCTTGTTAAATATTTTCCAATTTGATTAAGCCATTTTATCAATCTCCAGAGATTTTCAGTGATTGTTTTTGCTGATCCTGACCCTCTTAAAATAAAAGTTATATTTTTTATATACTGTTTCTATCAGTCTATCAACAAATATCTGAGTATCCAAACATTAAGTGTATTGAAATGCAAAAGTGTTGCTAATTTTTCATAATAACTAAGCAACTCACATAATTCACTAAACTGACTAATTTAAAATCCTCCCTTTGGCAATGTATGTTGTTCTTCAAGCTACTATAGAAATAGTAAGTTGATTAGCCAGTAGCAATGCCATGATTATAAATTAGTTATATGGTAATTTAAATAACTAAAAAATGCATGTGGAAAAGCATACCTTATTTAAATTCTGAGGATTTATTCTGACAAAGGCGGCTCTCATTAGAAATGGGAAAGGCAGTAGGTAGATAGTGCCAAAATGACACAGTTTATTCAAACACAGACAGTATGCTTGTATTTAATAAGCACAGCAGGTGAGCAATTGGATTTGAAAAGGAAATTAAATGGGCTGACCCAAGTGTTAAGACATTATTGTGTAGCTCTGCACTTTATTCTATGATTACTGGAAAGCTCTTTTGTAAACCAATATGAAGGAACACTATTAGAGCAATTGTGCATCAATTAAGTATTGTAGCCACAGGAAGAAACACAAACACATTTTTAAAGGAAATCAAATTCAATCTGCTTTTATGTTCAGGCTGTTGTCCTCTCTAATCTTTTTTTCTTTATGCTGTGCTATTATTAATTGAGTATTTTCTTGCACTCAGACCATTTCTTGATGGTTGATAATACTGTAGAGTGAAAAATTGCTAGGACTTGATATATTACTTTTCAAAATAACATACTTTTTCAAAGAAATACTTTGAACTTTTTGGTGTTATTTCTGTTGTTAAGCATTCATTTGTTCTATTCTTCTATATATTGCTTAACATAGTTAAAGCTTCCAAACACAATTTTTTTTGTCACTAACATACTATAATGTGAAAAGATAAAGTACTGTGTTAAAGGCAAGAAAGATGTTTAGTGAGGGAGAAAGAGCTGGAAAATTGGAGAGAAGATTTTAGTTCCATCTGTAGTATTTTATTATTGGGCATCTGCCCATTATACCCAGACATATGTGTACTAATGCAATAGTCAAGGAGTTATCCTAAAAGCATTCTGTCCATAAGCCCATGTTTTAAATGAGTTGGAAATAATTTAGGTTTAAAGCAGGATAAAATAGTTGATCTAAGAGCACAGTGGAAGATATGAAAACAGGATACAGGATGTCTTGAGTAATTATAAAGATGCATCTAGTCCCTAGTTACTTTTGACAAAGCTGTTTTTGTGATTTATGGCAGGTGCTTGTTTATAAACCCATTTCTGCACAGACACAGTGAAAAGCATTTATCATTCTGCTTGGCCTTCATTATTAGATAAATGTCACATAAACATAACCTAAATCTGGAATCTTGCTAGTCTGGCACATAAGCTACCAGCATCTCTTTGACTACCTTCATTTTTCTGTTGACCTCTGGCAGTCAAGGAGTATTTGACAGTAAGTATCCTTAGTCCCTGTGCTTTATTTGCCGAGGAAGAAAAGCAGCCATTCATAGCAGTGGAGGCTAGCAAAGTATTATTTATCAACAATAGGCAACTCAATATTGATTTTGGTTTAAACATTCTACCCTGCAGCTGTTTTCAGTTAGTAATTCAGACTAACCAATATAAAAGCTTCTATATCTTAAGAACATGTGTTTTGACAAATTGAAATTACTCAATACAGGTGTCAGCCAACTTCAATTAAGGCAGCAAAAAAACTGTTCACTCAAGAGAGTGGCAAATTAATTACAGTAATTTTTAAAGTCTTGGGAAATTTTATTTTCCATTTATTCTCCCAATCCCCCTAAGATGACCTTACTTTTTGCTTTTGTTTTTTTAATATATTTTTTATTTTGGTATCATTAATGTACAATCACTTGAACAACGTTATGGTTACTAGACCCCCTATTATCAAGTCCCCCCCACATATCCCATTACAGTCACTGTCCATCAGTGTAGTAAGATGCTATAGAATAATTACTTGTTTTCTCTGTAAATACTGCCTTTCCCATGTCACCCACCCAGCTATATTATGTATGCTCATCGTAATGCCCCTTCACCCCCTTATTCCTCTCTTCACACCCATCCTCCCCAATCCCTTTCCCTTTGGTAACTGTTAGTTCATTCTTGGGTTCTGTGAGTCTGCTGCTGTTTTGTTCCTTCAGTTTTTTTCTTTGTTCTTATACTCCACAGATGAATGAAATCATTTGATTCTTGTCTTTCTCTGCTGGCTTATTTCACTGAGCATAATACCCTCTAGTTCTATCCATGTTGTTGCAAATGGTAGGATTTGTTTCCTTCTTATGGCTGAATAATATTCCATTGTGTATATGTACCACATCTTACTTATCCATTCATCTACTAATGGACACTTAGGTTGCTTCCATTTCTTGACTATTGTAAATAGTGCTACGATAAACATAGGGGTGCATCAGTCT
Organism: Smutsia gigantea; assembly: GCA_032199065.1. Lineage (NCBI taxonomy): Eukaryota > Metazoa > Chordata > Mammalia > Pholidota > Manidae > Smutsia > Smutsia gigantea. Next base: position 77,921 of record JAVSCE010004391.1, read on the forward strand.
TTTTCAAACTGGGCTGCTGCATTCTTAGGGTAAATTCCTAGGAGTGGGATTCCTCGGTCAAATGGTATTTCTATTTTGAGTTTTTTGAGGAACCACCATAGTGCTTTCCACAATGGTTGAACTAACTTTCATTCCCACCAGCAGTGTAGGAGGGTTCCCCTTTCTCCACATCCTTGCCAACATTTGTTGTTGTTTGTGTTTTGGATGTTGGCCACCCTCACTGGTGTGAGGTGATATCTCATTGTTGTTTTAATTTGCATTTCTCTGATGATTAGCGATGTGGAACATCTTTTCATGTGCCTGTTGACCATCTGAATTTCTTCTTTGGAGAAGTGTCTATTCAGCTCCTCTGCCATTTTTTAATTGGGTTATTTGCTTTTTGTTTGTTGAGGTGTGTAAGATCTTTATATATTTTGAATGTCAACACCTTACCGGATATGTCATTTATGAATATATTCTCCCATACTGTAAGATGTCTTTTTGTTCTGCTGATGGTGTCCTTTGCTGTACAGAAGCTTTTTAGTTTGATATAGTCCCACTTCTTCATTTTTGCTTTTGTTTCCCTTGCCCGGGGAGATATGTTCATGCAGAAGTTGCTCATGTTTATGTTCAAGATAATTTTGCCTATGTATTTTTCCTAAGAGTTTTATGGTTTCATGACTTACTTTCAGGTCTTTGAGCCATTTTGAGTTTACTTTTGTGTATGGGATTAGACAGTAATCCAGTTTCATTCTCTTACATGTAGCTCTCCAGTTTTGCCAAAACAAGCTGTTGAAGAGGCTGTCATTTCACCATTGAATATGCATGGCTCCTTTATCGTATATTAATTGACTGTAAATGCTTAGGTTCATATGTGGGCTCTCTATTCTATTCCACTGGTCTATTGGTCTGTTCTTGTGCCAGTACCAAATTGTCTTGATTACTGTGGCTTTGTAGTAGAGCTTGAAGTCAGGGAGCATAATTCCCCCTGCTTTATTCTACCTTCTTAGCATGGTCTTTGCTGCTTCCCACACATTTTGTGGTGTTGAATTATTGTTGTCATTTGTCTCCATATATTGCTTGATCTGTGTTTTTATTTGGTCATGGATCCATTGATTATTTAGGAGCATGTTATTAAGCCTCCATGTGTTTGTGGGCTTTTCCGTTTTCTTTGGGTAATTTATTTCTAGTTTCATACCTTTGTGATCTGAGAAGCTGGTTGGTACAATTTAAATCTTTTTGAATTTACTGAGGTTCTTTTTGTTGCCTAGGATATGATCTATTCTTGAAAATGTTCCATGTGCACTTGAGAAGAATGTGTATCCTGTTGCTTTTGGATGGAGTGTTCTGTAGATGTCCGTTAGGTCCATCTGTTTTAATATTTTGTTCAGTGCCTCTGTCTCTATTTATTTTCTCTCTGGTTGATCTGTCCTTTGGAGTGAGTGGTGTGTTGAAGTCTCCTAGAATGAATGCATTGCACTGTATTTCCCGCTTTAATTCTGTTAGTATTTGTTTCACATATGTAGGTGATCCTGTGTTGGTTTCATAGATATTTATAATAGTTATATCCTCTTGTTGGACTGACCGTTTTATCATTATGTAATGTCCTTCTTTGTCTCTTATGACTTTCTTTGTTTTGAAGTCTATTTTGTCTCATACAGGTACTGCAACTCCTGCTTTGTTCTCACTATTAGTTGCATGAAATATCTTTTTCCATCCCTTTACATTCAGTCTGTGTATGTCTTTGTGTTTGAAGTGAGTCTCTTGTAGGCAGCATATAGATGGGTCTTATCTTTTAATCCATTCAGTAACCCTATGTCTTTTGATTGGTGCATTCATACCATGTACATTTAGGGTGGTTATTGATAGGTATGTACTTATTGCCATTGCAGGACTTAGATTCATGGTTACCAAAGGTTCAAGGGTAATTCCCTTACTATCTAACAGTCTAATTTAACTCTGTTCATATGCTATTACAAATACAACCTAAAGGTTCTTTTTTTTTTCTCCTTTTTCTTCCTCCTTCATTCTTTCTATATTAGGTATCATATTCTGTACTCTTTGTCTAGCCCTTGGGTGATATCTATTTAGCCTTAGGAATACTTCCATCTATAGGAGTTCCTCCAAAATGCACTGTAGAGGTGTTTTGTGGGAGGTAAATTCTCTCAGATTTTACTTATCTGAAAATTGTTTAATCCCTCCCTCAAATTTAAATGATAACATTGCCTGGTAGATTATTCTTGGTTCAAGGCTCTTCTGCTTTATTGCATTAAATATATCGTGCCACTCCCTTTTGTCTGTAAGGTTTCTTTTGAGAAGTCTGATGACAGCCTGATGGATTTTCCTTTGTATGTGATCTTTTTTCTCTCTCTAGCTGCTTTTAAAAGTCTGTCTTTATCCTTGATCTTTGCCATTTTAATTACTGTATGTCTTGGTGTTGTCTTCCTTGGGTCCCTTGTGTTGGGAGATCTGTGCACCTCCATAGCCTGAGAGACCATCTCCTTCCCCAGACTGGGGAAGTTTTCAGCAATTACCTCCTCAGTGACACTTTCTATCCCTTTTTGTCTCTCTTCTTCTTCTGGTACCCCTATCATGCAAATATCATTGTATTTGGATTGGTCACACAGTTCTCTCAATATACTTTCATTCTTGGAGATTCTTTTTTCTCTCTGTGCCTCAGCCTCTTTGTATTCCTCTTCTCTAATTTCTATTCCATTTAACATCTCTTCAACTATGTCTAATCTGCTTTTAAATCCCTCCATTGTATGTTTCATTTCAGATATGGAATTTCTTAATGATTGAATCTCCAACTTAAATTCGTTCATGAGTTCTTGAATATTTTTCTGTACCTCCATTAGCATGTTTATAATTTTTATTTTGAACTCTCTTTCAGGAAGATTGGTGAGTTCAGTTTCATCTGGCCGTTTTTCTGGGGTTTGTGAGATTTTGGTCTGAACCATGTTCTTTTGACATTTCATATTTCTGTGTGGTGCCCACTAGTACACAGAAGCTCCAGTGTCTGGAGATGCTCAGCCCCTAGAGTGAGGTTGGGGGTCATATGGGAGCGGGGCTGGTGCCTGGGGGGAGGAAAGATCTGTTTCCTGACTCCCGTCTGTGGTGCCTGTCTCCTGTGTCAGAGCCAGTGGGCCAAGCACACATGTGTAAGCCTCTGTGCTTTGCATCTCTAGCTGTTTAGGCAGTGCCTCCCTCTGGCTGGCCTGATGCCTGCACAGTGACTGCCAGTTTGGGAACCGGTGCTGGCAGGCTAGGAGGAAGGTGCAGCAGGCTGCATGTCACAGTGGGCACCCTCGGAGCTGAGTAGGCAGCCAGGGGGATGGAGCAACTTAAGCTCCTTAAAGTTCCCAACCAGCTGGGCTGAGTGCACCCAGAACCTTGTCCAGCTCTCCCTTCTTCCGTGCAGCAAACTCCGTGCAAACCCCACCCCTTCAGTAGCCCTCTGGCTGCTACGAAGCCTATCAGACTGCCTGTCCCTCCTCTGACACAGAGCGGCTGGCTGTGGATCCCACTCTTCACAAATGCCGGAATGTCAATCTCCCATGCACTCCACCCGTCTGAGCTCTCCAGCGTCCAGAGCACCACACAATATAGGCTTCCACTCACAAAGCAGATCTCTAGGGCTAGGCGCTCAGCAGTCCGAGGCTTCCACCCCCTCCCCTCTTCATTTCTTTTCCTTCTGCCGGTGAGCTGGGGTGGGGGAAGGGCCTGGGTCCCTCTGGATTAAGGCTTTCCTACATTACCCTGTTTCGTGAGGTCTGCTCTGTTCATGAGGTCTGTATGCAGTCTAGTTCAGCCTTCTTTCTTGTTGCTGTCTTATGGTTAGTTGTATTAATTAACTATATTTTTGTACTATTTCTGGTTTTGTGAGGAGTTCTCCATGTCACCTTTCATGCCACCATCTTGAATCTCTCGACCTTACTTTTTACATTGTTATTCTCTTTGGTATATTCTTTCTCTAATTGTTAATATATTGGAATTTAGGGGTATTTAACATTGCCTTTACTTAATGATTTATAATATATTATTAACTATCTAAAAGTATTATGAATATTTAACTGTCAATGGCTAATGATATAATGCGAAAACTAGTAATAAAAAAGCTAATAAATCTGTACAATATATGACAAATAATGAAGATGAACAATATATTAGAAACTTGAGACTGAATTAATTGTGCAAATGACATTGATGTATTACTATGTTGATTATCCTGTCTTTAAAAAATCATTAAAAACTTCAGGGATGGAGGGTTGAGAATTGTTAAGTGAGTTAATTCTCATTTTCAGCTAAGTTTATGGCTACCTCTATGATTTAACACATGAAATGTGATTTTCTAATACAATTGTTAAAGCCTAAAATAAAGTATAAACTGATTCTTTTCTTATCCAATTTAAAAAATAGAAAAATTTCCTACTTATATGCTCCATCATAACTCATCAAAGTCATTTTCATCATAAAGTCAGGAGATAATTTGAGGTGTCTATTCATATAGGTAGCCATTGCCAATAAAAGCTGGATAAGAAATTAAAGTAAGTTTGACGAGAAAAATAAAAGCTCTGAAATGAAAAAAATTTTCTATTATGTTTTAGACACAATAGAAATTATTTATTGAATGATTTAGATTATATGTATGATATATAATATATGCAATAGATAATATATATGTATTAAGATGACAAAAATACAAAACTTTTATGTATACATTCTTAATGTATGTATTAATCTATAGCTATTCATTTCAAAGTCATTAATGTTTTTCAACATTGTGATGGGAAATACATTATTATTTATTCAGTTCTTTCCTTTAAGGTTTCTACTATTACAAATCATTTTGACAACCTAAAAGCACATAAAAGGGCATTAAACAAATAAGCAACTATACAGGATTAAAACTATCAGCATATATTCATTTAGTTATTCTTCATTCTTTTTACTTTTATTCAGGTATTCTTATTTAGAGTAATATTTATGTGCCTTAAAAGAATATTGAGGCACTGGCCAGTCATATATTTAGAAATAAAATAATCTTCACATCAGTAGTAAATTATAAATTTTCTCATAACATGAGATCTCAGCTTCCAAAAGTCATTTTCATGTGTATAATATCTACTAGTCTATCAAGATTTAACTGTAACCCTGATACAAGCTCTTCATATTCCTAAGACAATACTCTTCTGAATGGATTGCTGAATTGTATGCTCAGATAAAGGGAGAATCATTGAGATAATTTCATACACTAACTAGTTTGAGGGGAGACAATGACCTGCATCAAGGCGTGTAATTCTTTGATCATTCTCCTATCAAAAATCCTACTGTGAAAATGGGTGATACGTAAGTGTGAGATCATTAGTAATTGATTAACATCTCCTCAAAGGCAAGGAGAGTTTTTCACACATCTTTATATCCATAATATATAACAGAAATGTGGAACTTTACAGATATTTAATAAATTTTTATTTGAGCTTTTATGTCAGGTAGCAGTTGCTAGATTACTGCATAGAGCATAAACTTTAAATTTACTGCTTTACAGCAATAAGCATTTATTTCTTGCCCACCTACTTTAAATTAGATTGGGAGTCACCCTATCTAGTTGAATGTGGCAGCATTTGGCTCCAAACTGCAGATAAGATTTGGATTTTCATTTCATGTTTCTTATCCTCCTTGGAGCCAAAAGTCCCCAGTCATTTTCTTGGGGGAAAATCCCAAGAGTGTAAGAGTGCAACAATGCAGTCAACTCCAGTCTCAGAGTCACACTTTTTTGTTTTTTAAGAGACAGTCCTTTTTCTCTAGACTTACTTATCGGTAATTTTGGTACATTAAGTTTCTAAGGCACAATGCCCTAAAATTTTCTGGGAGCTTTTATGTAGACCTAGAAATATCCACTCGATGCCTTCAGAGGTCTGAGTAGGGTGTTACAGCCATGCTTGATTTTATCTTCCTATGAAGCTGTCCCTTATGGCCACAATTTGATTATTTTCTGTCTCTGAAATTTTTAGGTTATTTATATTTCCTCTAAATTCTGCTTGTAAACTGGCCATTACTTTTGGTGCTCTTTATTTCCTGCTTTCCTGGTACATAAAACCAATTGTACTTTTGATATTTGGCCACAGAACTTACTCATCAAATGCTACAGGTTCAGTAAATACATATTCCCATTTAAAATTTTTTTGAAATTATTAAGATTATTGTTTAGAGCATTTTTAGATCCACAGCCAAAACAGGGGAAGGTAAAGAGATTTACTGTATATCTCCTCCCCCACACAAACATAGCCTCCCCCATTATCAAAATCCCCCACAGGAGTGGGGCATGTGTTACAATTCATGATTCTACACTGATGGTTATGTATATTTTAGGGGCTTGCACAAATGTATAATGACATGTATCTATGGTATCATATTGAGTATTTTCACTGTCCAAAAACTTCTCTCTGTCCTCCCTATTCATCCTTCTTCATCCCCCAACCTCTAGCAACCATTGATCTTTTTATTATCTGTATAGTTTTATCTTGACCAGAATGTCATACAATTGGTATCACATAATATGTAGCTGAGTTAGATTCTTTCACTTAATAATATGCATTTAAGATGCATATCTTTTCATGGCTTAATAGCTTATTTCTTTTTAGTGCTGAATAATATCATTGTTTGGAAGTACTACAGTTTATTTATCCACTCACCTATCGAAGGACATCTTGGTAGCTTCCAGCTTTGGCAGTTCTGAATAAAACTATAAACATTCATGGGAAGGTTTTTGTGTGGACATGTTTTCAACTCCTTGGGGTAAATACCAAAGGGTATGATTGCTGGATCATATGGTAGGAGTTTAGCTTTGTAGAAACTGCCAAACTGTGTAACAAAGTAGCTGTTCCTTTTGCATTCCCAGCAGTAAATGAGAGCTCTTGATGCCCCATATCCTAGTCAGCATTTGGTGGTGTCACTGTTCCTGATTTTGGCCACTCTGATAGATGTATAGTTGGATTTCTTGTTTTAATTTGCATTTCTCTGATGACCTGTAATGTGGATCATCTTCCCATGTGCTTATCTACTGTCTTTTTAGCTTCTTTGGTGAATGTCTGTTAAGATATTTAGCTCAGTTTTTTCATTGGATTGTTTATTTTCTTATTGTCGAATTTTAAGAGTTCTTTGTATATTTTGATAACAGCCCTTTGTCAGATGTCTTTGGTGAATATTTTCTCCAAGTCTGTGGCTGATATCCTCATTTTTTTGACATTGTCTTTAACAGAGCAGAAGTTTTCAGTTTTAATAAACTGGAGCTTATCAATTATTTCTTTCATGAAGTGTGCCTTTAGTGTTATGTTTAAAAGTCATCAACATATGCAAAGTCACCTATATATTCTCCCATGTTACATTCTAGGCATTTATATTTTGTTTTTCATTTAGGTCTGTTATCCATTTTGAGTTTATTTTTCTTAAGGGTTTCAGGTCTGTATATAGATTAATTTTCTTGCATGTTGATGGTCAGTTGGTCCAGCAACATTTGTAAAGCTATCTTTGTTAGATTGTATTGCCTTTGTTCCTTTGTCAAAGATCAGTTGACTATATTTATGTGTATTTCATGTAATTTATTATATTTCTGGGAGCACTATTCTGTTCCATTGATCTATTTGTCTGTTCTTTAACCAATACCACACTCTCCTTATTACTGTAGCTTTATAGTAAGTCTTTTTGAAACTGGGTAGTGTCAGTCTTCCAACTTTTTTCTTCTTCAGTACTGTGTTGGCTATTCTGTATTGTCTCTCCATAAAAACTTTAAGATCAGTGTGTCAGTATTCACATACGGCAGTTATGAATAAAACTATGAACATTCTTAGGAATACCACAAAATAACTTGCTGGTATTCTAATTGTGATTGATTGAATCTTTAGATCAAGTTGGGAAGACTGACATCTTGGCAACATTCAGTTCTTCCTACCCATGAATATTGAATATTTCTTGTTTGTTCTTTGATTTCCTTAGTCATTTTTTAATTTTCCTCATGAAGATGTTGCACACACTTTTATTAGATCTATACCTTTGGGATGCTAATGTCATTAGTTGTATTGTGTTTTTAATTTTAAATCCCACTTGTTCATTGCTAGTATATAGGACAGTGATTAACTTGTATATTAACTTTGTATCCTACAACCTGGCTATAATCACTTATTATTTACAAGAATTTTTTGTCATTTCTTTCAGATTTTCTTCATAGTTGTTCATGTTATCTGTGAACAAAGACAGTTTTAAATATTCCTTCCTAATCTGTTTTATATTTCCTTTTCTTTTCTTACTCATTAGCATGGACTTCCAGTATGATCTTGAAAAGAGTAGTGAAAAGGAGCAACTTTGCCTTGTACCCAATATTAGTGAAAAAGCTTTTGGTTTCCCATTATTAAGTATAATGTTAACTATAGAGTTTTTTTAGATACACTTTATCAAGTTGAGAAAGTTCTCTTCTATTTCTAGTTTAGTGAGAGTCTTTATAAAGAATGAACATTGGATTTGTCAGGAGCTTTTTCTGCACCTATTGATATGATGATATGATTTTTCTTTTATAGCCTTTTGCTGTGATAGATTAGATTATTTGATTTTCAAATGTTGAACCAGCTTTACGTACCCACAATAAATCACACTTTACTTCTGGTGTATATTTCTTTTTATACATTGTTGGATTCAATTGACTAATATTTTGTTGAGATCTTTGCATCTATGTTCATAAGACATATTCATCTGTAGTTTTCTTTTCTTTTAATGGGTTTGCCTAGTTTTGGTAGTATGGTACAGCTGACCACATAGAATGAGTTGGGATGTATTTGCTCTGCTTCTATCTTCTGAAAAAGATTATAAGATTATAGGGCATTAGTATAATATGTTACTTAAATGTTTGGTAAAATTCATCAGTGAACCCATATAGGCTTGGTACTTTCAGTTATGGAAAGTTATTAATAGTGATTACATTTCTCTACTAGATATAGGCCTAGTCAGATCACCTGTTTCTTCTTTTATGAGTTTTGACCCATTGTATCTTTCAAGAAACTAGTCCATTTCATCTGGGTTATCAAATTTGTGGGCATAGGGTTGCTCAGAGTATTCCTTTATAATATTTCTAATGTCCATTGGATCTGTAGGGATGTTCTTGGCTTCATTTCTGATATTAGTAATTTGTGTTCAAACTTCTTTTTGACTTAGCCTTGCTAGAAGCTTATTGATTGATATTTTCAGAGAACCAATTTTTGGTTCCACTGACTTTCTCTACTGGTATCCTTTTTGCTATTTCATTGAATTTTGGCTCTAATTATTATTGTTTTGTTTTTTCTTCTGCCTATTTGGATTTAATCTATTCTTCTTTTTCTAGTTTCCTAACATAGAAGCTTATCTTACTGACTAAAATCTTTATAGTCTTCTAATATATGCATGAGTCCTATAAATTTCCCTCTAAGCACTGCTTTGGCTGCATCACACATACTTTGATAAATAGTATTTCATTTTCATTTCATTCAAAATATTTTAAAATTTCTATTGAGATTTCTTCTTTGACCCATGTGTTATTTAGATGTTTATTTTTTATCCTCATGTATATTTTTATTTTTCCAGTTATCTTTTTGTTAATGATCTCTAGTTTAATTCTACTGTGGTCTGAGAACAAACATTTTAGAATCTCTAGTGTTTTAAGTTTGTTAATGTGTGTTTTATGACACAGCATTTGGTTTGTCTTAGTGAATACTCCATGTGAGTTTGTGAATAATGTGTGTTCCACTGTTGTATGAAGTGGTCTCTATATGTCCATTGTGTCTAGGTGAATTACGGTGTTGTTGAGTTCAACTATGTCCTTATTAATTTCTGCCTGCTGGATCTATCCATTTTGAGAGAGAAGTGTTATAGTCCCTAATTAGGTTAATGGATTGATCTTTTTCTCTTTATGATTCTTTTAGTTTTAATTCACATAGTTTGATGCTATGTTGTTAGGCATGTACATGCTAATGATTGTTGTGTTTTCCTGGAGAACTGAATCCTTTATCATTATGTAATGTGCTTATGTATGCCTGATGACTTTCCTTTTTTGAGGTTTGCTCTGTCTGAAATTAATATAGCTAACTATGCTTTCTCTTTATTAGTGTTAGCACAATATATTCTCCTATATACATTTACTCTTAATCTATATGTGTCTTTATATTCATAGTATATTTCCTGTAGACAACATAAAGTAGGGTCTGTCTATTTTTTTAATCCACTCTGACAATCTGTCTTTTAATTGGTGCAGACAATTGATGATCAAAGTAATTATTAATATAGATGGATTAATATGTACCATACTAACTACTGTTATTTTTTTGTCCTTGATCTTTGTTCCTATTTTTGCCTTTTACTCTTTTTCTGCCTTTTGTGGTTATAATTGAAAATCTTATATTACTCTACCTTCTTAGTATATCAATTTTATTTTTTTAAATTTAGTTTGCAACATATGTTTACAATTAGTCTATATCTACTTTCCAAAAAAAATTATACCACTTCACAGTAATAATAAAAAATTATTACTATTACAAAATTTTTATTATTATAAATACAGTTCTATAAAATAAAAATTATAATATAATAATAGGGCATAGAATTGCATGTTTGTGCTTTCTTTTTATTACATTTTAAATGTAACTGTGAAATGGTATAACTTTATAATAACAAAACAACCCTAATTCCTCCCTTCCATCCTTGTGTCATTGCTGTCCTTTATTTCAGTTATATATATTATATACATAAGCATACATAATCAAATACATTATTGGTATTATTTTGAACACTTTTATCTGTTATCTCAGTTAAGAATGACAAAAGTACAATTTTTATTTTATCCTCACTTATTCCTTATACTTTGTTTATGTAGAACTGGGTTTCCAATCTATATTATTTTTCTTTTGTCTAAAGAACTTATAACATTTCTCGCAAGACAGGTTTACTGACAACAAATTCCTTCATACATATATATATATATATATATATATATATTTATATGTATAAGTTTTTTTTTTGGTCTGAAAAAGTTTTTATTTCTCCTTCATTTTTTTTTTTTTTGGTCTGAAAAAGTTTTTATTTCTCCTTCATTTTTGAAGGATAATTTTATAGGGAATAAAATTGCATGTTTGTGCTTTCTTTTTTTTATTCTCAACACTTTAAATATTCCACTCCTCTCTACTCTTGCTTGCATAGTTTCCAAGGAGAACTTGTATGGATTTTGTATTTTTGTTTTTCTTTCGGTAAGGTGTTTTTTTTCTCCTCTCACATGTTTCTTTCAGGAGTTTTCTTTTATCTTAGATTTTCTGTCATTGATGATGATAAGCCTCTGTAGTGTTTTGGGTATTTACCCTGCTTATTTTCTGAGATTCCTGGATTTGTAATTTGGTGTCTGACATTAATTCTAAGGAAATCTTAAGTTACTTGGGATACAAATTTTTATTCTATTCTTTTCTGTATTTCTTTCTCATTTCTTTCTTCTTCTATTCCTATTACACATTTGTAGTTGTCCCATGGTGCTTGAGTGTTAATGGTCCTCTGTTTGTTCAGCTTTTTTACTTGGTGTTAGGATAGGATGGCAACATTCAAGTTCATTGCATGTGTAGCCATAAACTGGAAGTCCCCCTGTTTCAATTTTTAATAAATATTTTTCAGCTACATAGCATTGGTCATTGCTTTTCTGACCTAAAGTAATGGTTCCTTGTAGACAGTTTCTAACCTAATATCACATATTTTGATACCCCCTACTTTGCACTGATTTCTGAATCATTTAGCCATTATCATATGAATATGGTATAAGTAACAGATCTAAAAATATTGTGTCTTAATACAATATTTGTTCATTTATGATATATCTGTATCTTAGCTAGCATTTAGTAGGTATAGTGTGAACTTACCAAATGTTGTCTTAAACTTTTAAGTTTAAACCAGGTCTGCTCCATTTCTTTCTCATTCTTCTAAGACAAGTTCCTTTCATTTATGATAAAAGGCAAGACAAGAGTACAAGTTCAGTAAAACTAACACATTTAAGTCACCAGTCATGTCATAATTGCTAATATCCCATTGACCAAAGCAATTTATATAATTAAGCCTAGTAGTAATGAGGAAAGGAAATACACCGTGGAGTTTAGGTGGTTGGGGGAGTGAATATTTTCTAATTTAAAACCAACTAAGATGTGGAATCAATTGTTCAGTTCCATACCCAACTATTAAGCTGAATTATTTTAATTTATATTCTTGTGTCTTTTGACCACAGGGAAACAATGTGAAAATCTGGGATTGCATATATTGTTTCCTATAGCAATTGTATTTACTATTAATTTGAAAACATAATTGCCTACCTTGGACAATGACAAATTGACTGCCCCTAATTGGGTATATTGCAATATATATTCAATGACCACTTGGCAAATGTGCTTCTGAGAAAATCTAAGAATTAGAAGACTGGGGTGAACAACATAAATTTTATGCTATATTACAAACTCTGTATTCTGTGACATTATATGGTTAAATGGGGTGATTTTTTTGCATTATTACATAATTTTCATTAAGTTGTTTTTAACATATGATAGTTCTTTGAAGAATGATTCTAATTCTCTACCTAGAAATAATATGTGATCAGTATTTACTTTCCATTCATATTGCTTATAAAAAATGGGGCAGGGTACATTATGATGACGTAATTAAGGTAACTTTGTAAAAATAATAAAATGTGACTATTTTTCTTCTAAAAATTATTGGTGTAAATCCATTATTAAGATGATAACTCTTTAGATATTCCCTATCTGTCCTCATTCTAACCACTGGTCCAAACAAGAAATAAATCTAAAAATTTACAGAAGAAACCTATTTGAAGACAGCTCTTTCACATCCACAAAATACCTCCTACCAAAAAAGAAAAAAGAAAGAAATTCTTCCTCTTTTGTTAAGCAGCAATCATCTTCAGCTTCAGTGTATAGGGTGTATTTTAGACCATTAATACACTTCTCAAAGCTCAGGTATCTGCAAATATGCAGTCAATGGTTTTTATTTATATATATTAGGCATATTGTGTATTAAACATTGTTATATCTAGAATGTATTATTATTATCTGACATTCCAACATATACTTAAATGTGACCTAGTAGATGTGTGAGTCTGAATGGTCTTAGGTAATGACTGAGTTAAATAATTTGATTCAGAAATATGAATTACAAATTCTCTCACAGCAATATTTGTATTTATTGAATTTTCAAAATCAAGGTTTTGTTTTAGTGTAAAGAAAAAAATTGGGGCTTGTTATATCTATCGTGTTAAACATTTAGTTTGTGTTAATTTTTATTTTTTATTTTAAGACTTGTTGTTATTACATATTATATGCAATTTAAAATTCCTTAGTCTACAACGTGAAGGTGACATATGTAAAAATTGTTAAAAATGTAAAAAAAAGGACTTTGGGATTAAAGATGGTGGTGTAAGAGGAGAGACAGATGCTTCCTCCTAAAACCACATATAATATGAAAATATAACTAACACAACGACTCTAGAAAGAGCAACAGGAAGGAGGACTGAAACAAAATGCATACACCTGAAGACAAGAGCAGACCTCACAGAAAAGGGTAGCGTACCAAAGCTGTGGTTCTGCGGGATCCAAACCCTTCCCTGACCCCAGCTCACCAGCAGGAGGAAGAGGAACAGAGAAGGGAGGGATGGGAGATCTTGGACTGCTGAATACCTAACCCTGGAGATCTGCTCTGGGAGCACAAATCTACATTTCATGGTGCTTGCATGATACTCGCATAATTAGGGGGTTGGAAAGCTAAGACAGGCAAAATTCCTGGAGAGACTAAGATTCCAGCTGCTTGTGGAAAGCAGGGATGCATATCCAGCTGCTCTGGGACAAAACAAAGGCAGGTAGTCTGAGAGACTTCCTAACAAAGAAGCCCTCAGCAAGAGGGCTGCTAAAGGGGCAAGGATTGCACAGAGCTTACTGCTTAGGAGAAAGGACAGGTAGACAAAATTGTCCAGGTGCCTCAGCTCCCTGGCTGCCTACACAGCTTGAAGAACCCCCTCCGTGATAGGCAGCCTATGGCCCCTTTCTCCTGGCCAGCCCCACCGGGCTTGCAAACTGGGAGACCCTACCCTGGCATTAGGCCAGCCAGAGGAAAGATCTGTTTACAGCAACTAAAAACACAAAGCACAGAGGCTTATACCTGTGTGCTCGGCCCACTGGATCAGGCAGTGGAGAAAAGCATAGCAGCCGGGAACCAGGACACAGCTCTTTCCTCCCCTCAAGCACCAATACCCACTCCCCTGCAATCCCAAACTTTGCTTCAGGGGATGTATACCTCCAGAGAGTAGAGCTTCTGGACACTAGAGGGCGCCATACACAAATATGAAATGCCAAAGGAACCTGGTCCAGAGTAAAATTATTAATACAACAACTCAGAAAGATTTAAATGATATTGACCTTATGACTCTCCCTGAAAGAGAGTTCAAAATAAAAATCATTAACATGCTCATGGATGTATGGAAAGATATTCAAGAACTCAGGAATGAATTATGGTGGGAGATCCAATCATTGAATAGCACAATGGAGGGTATTAAAAGCAGATTGGATATGGTGGAGGAGACGATAAATGAAATAGAAACTAGAGAAGAGGAATACAAAGAAGCTGAGGCACAGAGAGAAAAAAGGATCTCTAAGAATGACAGAATATTGAGAGAACTGTGTGATCAATCCAAGCAGAACAATATTCGCATTATAGGGGTAACAGAAGAAGAAGAGAGAGAAAAAGGGATAGAAAGCGTCTTTGAGGAGGTGATTGCTGAAAACTTCCCCAATCTGGGGAAGGAGATAGTCTCTCAGGCCATGCAGGTGCGCAGATCTCCCAACACAAGGGACCCAAGGAAGACAACAGCAACACATATAGTAATTAAAATGGCAAAGATCAAGGATAAGGACAGACTATTTAAAGCAGCCAGAGAGAGAAATAAGATCACATACAAAGGAAAGTCCATCAGGCTATCATTAGACTTCTCAGCAGAAGCCTTACAGGCCAGAAGGGAGTGGCATGATGTACTTAATGCAATGAAGCAGAAGGGCCTTGAACCAAGATTTATTTATCCGGCAAGATTATCATTTAAATTTGAAGGAGGGATTAAACATTTCCCAGATAAGCAAAAGCTGAGAGAATTTACCTCCCACAAACCATCTTTACAGTGTATTTTGGAGGGAATGCTATAGATGAAAGTGTTCCTATGATTCAATAGCTGTCACCAGAGCTAATAAAACTACAGTAAAGAAAGTAGAACAGCTAATTACTAAGAAAATGCAAAATTAAATTCACTATCTCTAAAGTCAAACAAGTGATAGACAAACAGTACAGAATATGATACCTAATATAGAAAGAATGGAGGAGGAAGAAAAAGGAGGAGAAAAAAACAAAACAAAAAAGAACCTTTAGATTGTGTTTGTAATAGCATATTAAGTGAGTTAAGTTAGACTCTTAGATAGTAAGGAACTTAACCTTGAACCTTTGGTAACCACGAATCTGAAGCCTGCAATGCCAATAAGTACATTCCTATTGATAATCACCCTAAATGTAAATGGACTGAATGCACAAATCAAAAGACATAGAGCCACTGAATGGATAAAAAGACAAGACCCATCTATATGCTGCCTTCAAGAGACTCACTTTAAACCCAAAGACATACACAGACTGAAAATGAAGGAAAGGAAAAGATATTTCATGCAACTAATAGGGAGAGAAAAGCAGGAGTTGCAGTACTTATATCAGACAAAATAGACTTCAAAACAAAGAAAGTCACAAGAGACAAAGAAGGACATTACATAATGATATAAGGGTCAATCCAACAAGAAGATATAACTATTATAAATATCTATGCACCCAACAAAGGAGCTCCTACATATGTGAAACAAATACTAACAGAATTAAAAGGGGAAATAGAATTCAATGCATTCATTCTAGGAGAGTTCAACACACCACTCACTCAGAAGGACAGATCAAACAGAGAGAAAATAAGGAGACAGAGGCACTCAACAATACATTAGAACAGATGGACCTAAGAGACATCTACAGAAGTCTACACCCAAAAGCAGCAGAATACATATTCTTCTCAAGTGCACATGGAACATTTTCAAAAATAGATCATATACTAGGCCACAAAAAGAGCCTCGGTAAAATCAAAAAGATTGAAAGTGTACCAACCAGCTTCTCAGACCACAAAGGAATGAAACTAGAAATGAATTATGCAAAGAAAATGAAAAATCACACAAACACATCGAAGCTTAATAACATGCTCCAAATAGTCAATGGATCAGTGACCAAATAAAAACAGAGATCAAGCAATATATGGAGACAAATGACAACAATAATTCAACACCGCACAACCTGTGGGATGCAGTGAAGGCCATGCTAAGAGGAAAGTATATTGCAATCAGGCCTACATCGGGAAACAAGAACATTCCCATATGAACAGTCTAAACTCACAATTAACAAAAACAGAAAAAGAAGAACAAATGAGTCCCAAAGTCAGTAGAAGGAGGAACATAATAAAGATTAGAGCAGAAATAAAAAAAATCGAGAAGAATAAAACAATAGAAAAGATCAATGAAATCAAGAGCTGTTTCTTCAAGAAAATAAACAAAAAAGATAAACCCCTAGCTAGACTTATCAAGAAAGAAAGTCTACTCAGATAAACAGAATCAGAAATGAGAAAGGAAAAATCACTACGGACAGCACAGAAATACAAATAACTATTAAAGAGAATACTATGAAAAATTATATGCTAACAAACTGGATAACCTAGAAGAAATGGACAACTTTCTACAAAAATACAACCTTCAAAGGCTGATCCAGAAGAAACAGAAAATCTCAACAGACCAATTACCAGCAACAAAATTGAACTGGTAGTCAAAAACTTACCTAAGAACAAAGTGCCTGGTCCGGATGGCTTCACCTCTGAATTTTATCAAACATTTAGTGAAGACCTAATGCCCATCCTCCTTAAAGTTTTCCAAGGAGTAGAAGAAGAGGGAATACTTCCAAAATCATTCTATAAGGCCAGCATCGCTCTAATACCAAAACCGGGCAAAGACACCACAAAAAAGAAAACTACAGACCAATATCCCTGATGAAAACATATGCAAAATTACTCAACAAAATATTAACAAACCGAATTCAAAAATACATCAAAAGGGTCATCCATCATGATCAAGGAAGACTTATTCTAGGGATGCAATGATGGTTCAACATTCGAAAATCCATCAACATCATCCACACATCAACAAAAATGACAAAAACCACATGCTCATCACCATAGATGCTGAAAAAGCATTTGACAAAATTTAACATCCATTCATGATAAAAACTCAACAATATTGGTATAGAGGGCAAGTACCTCAACATAATAAAAGCTATATATGACAAACCCACAGCCAACATCATATTTAACTGTGAGAGGCTGAAAGCTCTTCCTTTAAGATCGGGAACAAGACAAGGATGCCCACTCTCCCCACTTCTATTCAACATAGTACTGGAGGTCCTAGCCACAGCAATCAGACAACACAAAGAAATAAGAGGCATCCAGACTGGCAAGGAAGAAGTTAAACTATCCCTGTTTGCAGATGACATCATATTGTACATAAAAAACCCTAAAGAATCTACTCCAAAACTATAGCTCTAATATCTGAAATCAGCAAAGTTGCGGGATACAAAATTAATGCACAGAAATCTATGGCATTCCTATACACTAACAACGACATAGCAGAGAGAGAAATCAGGAAAGCTATTCCAATCAAAGTTGCATCAAAAAGAATAAAGTACCTAGGAGTAAACCTAACCAAGGAAGTGAAAGACCTATATTCTGAAAACTACAAGACACTCATGAGAGAAATCAAAGAAGATACCAATAAATGGAAATACATCCCATGTTCATGGATAGAAAGAATTAATATTATTAAAATGGCCGTCCTGCCTAAAGCAATCTACAGATTCAATGCAATTCCTATCAAAATACCAACAGCATTTTTCAACAAACTAGAGAAAATCATTCTAAAATTCATATGGAACCACAAAAGAACCCCGAATAGCCAAAGCAATCCTGAGAAGGAAGACTAAAGCTGGGGGGATTATGATCCCCAACTTCAAGCTTTAGTACAAAACCACAGCTCTCAAAACAATTTGCTACTGGCACAAGAACAGACCCATTGACCAATGGAACAGAATAGAGAGCCGTGGTATACACCCAACCATATATGGTCAATTAATATATGAAAAAGGAGCCACACGCATACAATAGGGAAATGACAGCCTCTTCAACAGCTGGTGTTGACAAAACTGGACAGTTACATACAAGAGAATGAAACTGGATTATTGTTTAACCCCATATACAAAAGTAAACTCGAAATGGATCAAGGACCTGAACGTAAGTTATGAAACCATAAAACTCTTAGAAGAAAACATAGGCAAAAATCTCTTGAATATAAGCATGAGTGACTTCTTCCTGAACGTGTCACCTCGAACAAGGGAAACAAAAGCACAAATGAACTCATGAGACTACCTCAAACTAACAATTTCTGTACAGCAAAGGATACCATCAACAGAACAAAAAGGCATCCTACTGTATGCAAGAATATATTTGAAATGAAATATCCGACAAGGGATTAACCTCCAAAATATATAAAGAACTTACACGCCTCAACACCCAAAAAGGAAATAACCCTATTAAAAAATGGGCAGAGGATATGAAGAGATGGTTCTCCAAAGAAGAAATTCAGATGGCCAACAGACACATGAAAAAATGCTCCACATCACTAATCATCAGGGAAATGCAAATTAAAACCACAATGAGATATCACCTCACACCAGTAAGGATGGCCACCATCCAAAAGCCTAAGAGCAACAAATGCTGGCAGGATGCAGAGAAAGGGAAACCCTCCTACACTGCTGATGGGAATGTAAGCTAGTTCAACCATTGTGGAAAGCAATATGGAGGTTCCTCAAATAACTAAAAATACAAATACCATTTGGCCCGGGAATCCCACTCCTTGGAATTTACCCAAAGAATACAATTTCTCAGATTCAAAAGACACATGCACCCCTATGTTTATTGCAGCACTTTTTACAATAGCCAAGATATAGAAGCAACCTAAGTGTCCATCAGTAGAGGAATGGATGAAGAAGAAGTGGTACATATATACAATGGAATACTATTCAGCCATAAGAAGGAAACAAATCCTGCCATTTGCAACAACATGGATGGAGCTGGAGGATATTATGCTCAGTGAAATAAGTCAGGTGGAGTAAGACAAGTGCCAAATGATTTCCCTCATTTGTGGAGTATAACAACGAAGCAAAATTGAAGGAACAAAATAGTAGCAGACTCAGAGACTCCAAGAAGGAACTAGTGGTTACCCAAGGGGAGGGGTGTGTGAGGGTGGGTGGGGAGGGTGGGAGAAGGGGATTGTGGGGTATTATGTTTAGTACACATGATGTGGGGTTCACGGGGAAAACAGTGTAGCACAGAGAAGGCAAACAGTGAATCTGTGTCATCTTACTACACTGATGGACAGTGAGTGAATTGGGGTATGAGTGGAGAGTTGATAATATGGGCCAATGTAGTAACCACATTATTTTTTCATGTGAAACCCTCATAAGAGTGTATATCAATAATACCTCAATAAAAAGTAAAACAAAGGACTTTATCTCCTTCCTCTGGTTATATATTGGAACTAATACATAAAAGAAAAGGGAAGGGTCCTAGAAAAAATGGTGAATTAGCTCAACTGTCATATTATTTTTATATGTCCCATACAAAGTGTATCACCATGTAGTGCTCTCTGGTATCCACGTGGATATTTTTAGCTTTATTTATATAGGTTGTTGTATTAGATTTCATAAATTTGGATGAAGATGGGTAATCAAAGTTCCTTTTTTAAATTGGAGTATAGTTGTCGTACTAGTTTCTGGTGTGCAACAAAGTGATTAAATATTTACATACATTACAGTGCTTACCGTAAAATATATAATTATCAGTTACCAAAGGGAAAGGGACTCGGGAGGTTGGGTGGGAAGGGAGGGACAAGTGGGAATAAGGGACATTACGATTAGCAGACATAATGTAGGGGGGACACGGGGAGGTCTGTACAACTCAGAGAAGACAAGTAGTGATTCTATAGCATCTCACTATGCTGATGGACAGTGAGTGGAATAGGGTATGTGGGGGGGACTTGATGAAGTGGTTAGTTTAATAACATAATGTTGCACATGTAATTGTAGATTAACAATACCAAAATAAAATGAATAAATAAAAATACATAATTATAAATTGTCATTGTATAAGATTATTATAATATAAAGTTGCTTGTAAAAAACAATAATAGATACATATGAAATATTTTACTTTGCTTTCTCCTATATTTAAATGGATAGTTCTTAGGAATAGAGCCAATTCACTTGAAGCATGTTCCTCAATAATTCTGTAGCAGTTTCACTCCAGGTATTTATGATTTCACAGTTATGTCCATTCCAAGTGACCTAAAATTGATAAGAAAAGTCATGATCATTTCTGGCATTTGAAACATAATAAAAAATAGTTCATTTCTTCATGGCTGTTTCTCTTGAAATTTCCTTTTAATAAATCACTGTATAGCTTTATTTGCCCTTTCCTATTTCCTAGTCAATAAACTTATAAGATTAAAACTTTTGCTGTATTTTAATATATTTTCTATTGTTTCCTCTCTCAAATCCTTTTAAAGAAACTAATCAAGATTTTCCTACACTGTAATTTTTTTCAAAATACTTTCCTGTACAAAACTATTTGAATGAAGATATATTTGATATAACATTAGAGAAATTGTTTTGCTTTGAAATATATCATTGATTAGAAATATTGTACAAGTAAATTTATACAGTATTTGGTAGAAGTTTACTTTAAAGGTAAAATATTCATTAAGCTATATCCTAAAATGCTTGTCACATCAATATCCTGAATAAATATAATCTGTGTACACAGTATTGAAAACCTGGATAAAGTCCGTATCTTTAACAGGAAGTGCCACATTTAAGTAGCAAAAAGTAAAGGGTATAAAAGTATCTTCTTATCAAGCAACTACATAATGTTAGTTGGGTGTCCTTTGAGAATGAGACATAAAAGATTGATTGAAGGAGACATGTCTGTGAAGGGTAAAAGGGAAGGAGGAACAGGAAGGTAGAGGACGAGCCCCAGGATGCTAAATTAATATTGCAAAAGAATATGAGGTTGTAAAACTCACTGATAACTGTAATACATAGTCCAAAGTCAGCTACTCTAAAATTCTTTTCCTTTATTTTATTTTATTTTATTATTTTTAAAAATTACTTATTCTTTTCTTAACTTCTCCTAAGTATTCTTTTTTTTATAAATTATTTTGGATCATTAATCTACAATTACATGTGCAATATTATGATTATTAAACTACCCCCTTCATCAAGTCCCCCCCAACAACCCCATTACAGTCACTGTCCATCAGCGTAGTGAGATGCTGTAGAATCACTACTTGTCTTCTCTGAGTTGTGCAGCCCTCCTCATGCCCCCCCAACATTATATCTGCTAATCATAATGCCCCCTTTTCCTTCTTATCCCTCCCTTCCCACCCATCTTCCCCAGTCCCTTTCCCTTTGGCAACTATTAGACCGTTCTTGGGTTCTGTGAGTCTGCGCCTGTTTTGTTCCTTCAGTTTTTTTCCTTTGTTCTTATACTCCACATATGAGTGAAATCATTTGATACTTGTCTTTTTCAGCTTGGCTTATTTCACTGAGCATAATACCCTCTAGCTCCATCCATGTTGTTGCAAATGGTAGGATTTGTTTTCTTCTTATTGCTGTGTAATATTCTATTGTGTATATGTACCACATCTCCTTTATACATTCATCTACTAATGGACACTTAGGTTGCTTCCATTTCTTGGCTATTGTAAATACTGCTGCGATAAACATAGGGGTGCATCTATCTTTTTCAAACTGGGCTTCTGTATTCTTAGGGTAAATTCCTAGGAGTGGAATTCCTGGGTCAAATGGTATTTCTATTTTGAGTTTTTGAGGAACCTCCATACTGCTTTCCATAATGGTTGAACTAATTTGCATTCCCACCAGCAGTGTAGGAGGGTTCCCTTTTCTCCACATCCTCGCCAACATTTGTTGTTGTTTGTGTTTTGGATGTTGGCCATCCTCACTGGTGTGAGGTGATATCTCATTGTGGTTTTAATCTGCATTTCTCTGATGATTAGCGATGTGGAGCATCTTTTCATGTGCCTGTTGTCCATCTGAATTTCTTCTTTAGAGAAGTGTCTGTTCATGTCCTCTGACCATTTCTTAATTGGATTATTTGTTTTTTGTTTGTTAAGGTGCATGAGTTCTTTATATATTTTGGATGTCAAGCCCTTATCGGATACATCATTTATGAATATATTCTCCCATACTGTAGGATGTCTTTTTGTTCTACTGATGGTGTCCTTTGCTGTACAGAAGCTTTTCAGCTTGATGTAGTCCCACTTGTTCATTTTTGCTTTTGTTTCTCTTGCCTGGGGAGATATGTTCATGAAGAAGTCGCTCATGTTTATGTCCCGGAGATTTTTCCTATGCTTTTTTCTAAGAATTTTATGGTTTCATGACTTACATTCAGGTCTTTGATCCACCTTGAGTTTACTTTTGTGTACGGGGCTAGACAGTAGTCCAGTTTCATTCTCTTACATGTAGCTGTCCAGCTTTTCCAACAACAGCTGCTGAAGAGGCTGTCATCTCCCCATTGTATATCCAAGGCTCCTTTATAAAATATTAATTGACTGTATATGTTTGGGTTAATGTTTGGATTTTCTATTCTGTTCCACTGGTCGGTGGGTCTTTTTCTGTGCCAATACCAAATTGTCTTGATTACTGTGGCTTTGTAGTAGAGCTTGAAGTCAGGGAGCATAGTTCCCCCTGTTTTATTCCTCCTTCTCAGGATTGCTTTGGCTATTCGCGGTCTTTTGTGGTTCCATATGAATTTTACAGTTATTTGTTCCAATTCATTGAAGAAAGCTGTTGGTAGTTTGAAAGGTATTGCGTTGAATCTGTATATTGCTTTAGGTAGTATAGCCATTTTGACAATATTTATTCTTCCTAGCCAAGAGTATGGGATGCATTTCCATTTCTTAGTGTCCTCTTTAATTTCTCTTAGGAGTGTCTTGTAGTTTTCAGAGTACAGGTCTTTCACTTCCTTCATTAGGTTTATTCCTAGGTATTTTATTCTTTTTGATGCAAATGTGAATGGAATTGTTTTTCTGATTTCTCTTTCTGTTAGTTCATCATTAGTGTAAAGGAAAGCAACAGATTTTGGTGTGTTAATTTTGTATCCTGCCACTATGCTGAATTCATATATTAGTTCTAGTAGTTTCAGAGAGGAGTCTTTAGGGTTTTTTATGTACAATATCATGTCATCTGCAAATAGTAACAATTTGACTTCTTCTTTACCAATCTGGATGCCTTGTATGTCTTTGTTTTTTCTGATTGCCGTGGCTAGGACCTCCAGTACTATGTTGAATAACAGTCGAGAGAGTGGGCATCCCTGTCTTGTTCCCAATCTTAGATGATAACCTTTCAGCTTTTTGCTGTTAAGTATGATGTGAGCTGTGGGTTTGTCATATATGGCCTTTATGATGTTGAGGTATTTGCCGTCTATACCCATTTTGTTGAGAGTTTCTATCATGAATGGATGTTGAATTTTGTTGAATGCCTTTTCAGCATCTATGGAGATGATCATGTTTTTGTTCTTCTTTTCGTTGATGTTTTGTATGATGTTGATGGATTTTCGAATGTTGTACCATCCTTGCATCCCTGGGATGAATCCCACTTGATCATGGTGTATGATCCTCTTGATGTATTTTTGGATTCAGTTTGCTAATATTTTGTTGAGTATTTTTGCATCTACGTTCATCAGGGATATTGGTCTGTAATTTTCTTTTTTGGTGAGGTCTTTGCCCGGTTTTGGTATTAGAGTGATGCTGGCTTCATAGAATGAGTTTGGAAGTATTCCCTCCTCTTCTATTTTTTGGAAAACTTTAAGGAGAATGGGTGTTATTTCTTCTCTATATGTCTGGTAGAATTCAGAGGTGAATCCATCAGGCCCAGGGGTTTTGTTCTTGGGTAGTTTTTTGAATACTGATTCAATTTCATTGCTGGTGATTGGTCTGTTTAGTTTTTCTGTTTGTTGCTTGGTCAATCTTGGAAGGTTGTTATTTTTCTAAGAAGTCGTCGATTTCTTCTACGTTTTCTAGCTTCTTAGCATATAGATTCTCATCATATTCTCTTATAATTCTTTGTAGTTCTGTGGGGTCTGTTGTTATCTTTCCGTTCTCATTTCTGATTCTGTTTATGTGTGTAGATTCTCTTTTTCTCTTAATGAGTCTGGCTAGGGTTTTATCTAGTTTGTTTGTTTTTTCAAACAACCAGCTCTTTGTTTCATTGATTTTTTCTATTGCTTTATTCTTCTCAATTTTATTTCTTTTCTGATCTTTATTATGTCCCTCCCTCTGGTGACTTTGGGCCTCATTTGTTCTTCTTTATCCAATTTCAGTAATTGTGTCTTTAGACTATTCATTTGGAAATGTTTTTCCTTCTTTAAATAGGCCTGGATTGCAATATACTTTCCTCTTAGAACTGCCTTTGCTGCGTCCCACAGAAGTTGTGGCTTTGTGTTGTTGTTGTCATTAGTCTCCATATATTCTTTGATTTCTGTTTTGATTTTGTCATTAACCCATTGAATAATTAGGAGCATGTTGTTAAGTCTCCATGTATTTGTGAGCCTTTTTGATTTCTTTCTAAAATTTATTTCTAGTTTTATACCTTTGTGATCTGAGAAGTTGGTTGGGAGAATTTCAATATTTTTGACTTTACTGAGGTTCTTTTTGTGGCCTAGTATGTGGTCTATTCTGGAAAATGTTCCATGTGCACTTGAGTAGAATGTGTATTGTGCTGCTTTTGGGTGCAGTGTTCTGTAGATATCAGTTAGGTCTATCTGTTCTAGTGTGTTGTTCAGTGCCTCTCTGTCTTTACTTATTCTCTGCCTGGTTGATCTGTCCTTTGGAGTTAGTGGTGTGTTGAAGTCTCCTAAAATGAATGCATTACTGTCTGTTTCCTCCCTTAATTCTGTTAGTATTTGTTTCACATATGCTGGCCCTCCTGTGTTGGGTGCATATATATTTATAATGGTTATATCTTCTTGTTGGACTGACCCCTTTATCATTATGTAATGTCCTTTATCTCTTGCTACTTTCTTCGTTTTGAAGTCTATTTTGTCTGATACAAGTACTGCAACACCTGCTTTTTTCTCCTTGTTGTTTGCATGAAATATCTTTTTCCATCCCTTCACTTTTAGTCTGTGTATGTCTTTGGGTTTAAAGAGAGTCTCTTGAAGGCAGCATATAGGTGGGTCTTGTTTTTTTATCCATTCAGTGACTCTAAGTCTTTTGACTGGTGCATTCAGTCCATTTACATTTAGGGTGATTATGGATAGGTATGTACTTTTTGGCATTGCAGGCTTCAGATTCGTGGTTACCAAAGGTTGAAGGTTAACTTCCCTACTATCTAAAAGTCTAACAACTAACTTAGTATGCTATTACAAACACAATCTAAGGGTTCTTTATTTGTTTGTTTGTTTGTTTCCTCATTTTTCCTTCTATTCTGTTCTTTATATATTAGGTATATTCTGTACTGTTTGTCTATCTCTTGATTGACTTTGGGAAAAGTTAATTTAATTTTGAATTTTATTAGTAATTAGCTGTCCTGTTTTCTTTACTGTGGTTTTATTACCTCAGGTGACAGCTATTAATCTTTAGGAACACTTCCATCTATAGCAGTCCCTCCAAAATACACTGTAGAGATGGTTTGTGGGAGGCAAATTCTCTCAGCTTTTGCTTATCTGGGAATTGTTTAATCCCTCCTTCTAATTTAAATGATAATCTTGATGGATAAAGTAATCTTGGTTCAAGGCCCTTCTGCTTCATTGCATTAAAAATATCATGCCACTCCCTTCTGGCCTGTAAGCTTTCTGCTGAGAAGTCTGATGATAGCCTGATGGGTTTTCCTTTGTATGTGATCCTATTTCTCTCTCTGGCTTCTTTTAGTAGTCTGTCCTTATCCTTGATCTTTGCCATTTTAATTACTATATGTCTTGATGTTGTCTTCTTTGTGTCCCTTGTGTTGGGAGATCTGTGCACCTCCATGGCCTGAGAGACTATCTCCTTCCCCAGACTGGGGAAGTTTTCAGCAATCACCTCCTCAAAGACGCTTTCTATCCCTTTTTCTCTCTGTTCTTCTTCTGGTACCCCTATAATGTGAATATTGTTCCGTTTGGATTGGTCACACAGTTCTCTCAATATTCTTTCATTCTTAGGGATCCTTTTTTCTCTCTGTGCCTCAGCTTCTTTGTATTCCTCTTCTCTAATTTCTATTTCATTTATTTTCTCCTCCACCATATCCAATCTGCTTTTAATACCATCCATTGTGTTTTCAATGATTGGATCTCTGACCAGAATTCATTTCTGAGTTCTTGGATATCTTTCTGTACCTCCATGAGCATGTTAATGATTTTTATTTTTAACTCCCTTTCAGGGAGAGTCATAAGGTCCATATCATTTAAATCTTTCTTAGGAAAAGTATTCATAATTTTACTCTGGACCAGGTTCCTTTGGAGTGTCATATTTGTGTATGGCACCCTCTAGTGCCCAGAGGCTCTAGTCCCTGGAGCTGCTCAGCCCCTGAAGCAATGCAGGGATTGTAGGGGAATGGTATTCGTGCCTCCGGGGAGGAAAGGGCTGTTTGCTGTTTCCTGGCTGCTATGCCTGTCCCCACTGCCTGAACCAGTGGGCTGAGCACACAGGTATAAGCCACTGTGCCTTGCGTTTTTAGTTGCTATAGACAGATATTCCCTCTGGCTGGCCTAACACCAGGGAAGGATTTCCTGGTTTGCAAGCCTGGTGTGGCTGGCCAGAAGAAAGGCACTCAAGTCTGTCTGTCACAGAAGGGCTTCTTGGAGCTGTGTAGGCAGCCAGGTAGCTGAAGCACCTGGAGGTCGTGAAAGCTCCCAACCTGCTTGACAGAGTGCACCCGGACAATTTTGTCTGCCTGTCCTTTCTCCTGAGCAGTAAGCTCCGTGCAATCCTTGCCCCTTTAGCAGCTCTCTTGCTAAAGGCTTCTTTGTTAGGAAGTGTCTCAGACTGCCTGCCTTTCTTTTGTCCCTGAGCAGCTGGGTATGGATCCCTTCTTTCACAAGCAGCTGGATTCTTAGTTTCTCCAGGAGTTCTGCCTGTCTTAGCTTTCCAACCCCCTAATTACAAGAGTATCATGCAAGCACCATGAAATGTAGGTTTGTGCTCCCAGAGCAGATCTCCAGAGTTAGGTATTCAGCAGTCCCACATCTCCTCTCCCTCCCTGCTCCGTTCCTGTTCCTCCTGCTGGTGAGCTGGTGTGGGGGAAGGGCTTGGATTCCGCAGGACCACAGCTTTAGTATGTTACTCTTTTCTGTGAGGGCTGCTCTTGTCTCCAGGTGTATGCAGTTTGTTGCAGTCCTCTTTCCTGTTGCTCTTTCAAGAGTAGTTGAAGTAGCTTTATTTTCATATTATATGAGGTTTTAGGAGGAAGCCTCTGTCTCATGTCTCCCGCTGCCATCTTGAATCCAAATTTTAAAAAGTTCTTTTCCTTTAAAGTATAAAGTTTCTGTATGCTATTAAATATAAGTTGTTTTCAGCTTAAAATAGGATGTTATAAAATATTATATATAAACCTCAAGGTAATCACAAAGGAAAACCCTATAGTAGATGCACATAGGATTATGATTAACAAGTCACAGGTATCTTGTAAAATCTAATAAAATCACAATGTGAGAGAGCAAGAGAGAAAAGAAGGAACAAAGGATATACAGGAACAATACAGAGAATAATTTTTAAAATGGCAACAATAAGTACTTATCTATCATTAGTTACTTAAATGTAAATCAATTAAATTCTCCAATTATAAGACCTAGAATGTATGGATGCAATGATAAATGCTTATAAGAAATTCCCTTTTTCTTTAAGGGCACATATAGACTGAGGGGGAAGGGATGGAAAAAGGTATTTCAACAAATGGTAACAAAAAGAATGCAGGGATAGCTATACCTATGTTAGACAAAAGACATTAAGCTAATAATGTAATAAGGGAGAAAGAATGTCATAATCTATTGATAAGGAGTCAATTCATCAAGTAAATATAACTATCATAAATACAATGCATTCAACCTGAGAGCATCTAAATATATAATGAAACTACTAACAGAACTAAAACAAGAAATAAATAGCAATACAATAATAGCTTATACAATAGAACGATCATCCAGAGATAGGATCAATAAGGATATGGCAAATTTGAACAAACTATAGACCAAATGGCCTGGAAATACCTACACAGAACATTCCATGAAATGATATCAGAAAATACATTCTACTCAAGGGCAACATTTTCTAGAACAGACCAGACCATGTGTCAGGCCACAGAACAAGTCTTAGCAAATTCAAGATGGAAATTATATTAAGTATCTTTTCTGACCACAATGGAATGGAACTAGAAATCAAAAACAGGAGTAGAGCTAGAAAATTCACAAAACATGAGAATTAAGCAACACACATTTGAACAATCAATGGATCAAATAAGAAATCAAAAGGGAAGATATTTTATATAAGCCTCATGGTAATTGCGAGGGAAAAACCTGTAGTAGGTATGCTTAGGATTATGATAAAAAATCTTGAGAAAAAAATGAAAACACAATTTTGTAAAACTTATGGGATGCAGCAGAACAGTTCTATGAAGGGAGTTTATAATGATAAGTACCTACATTAACAAAAAAGAAAGATCTCGATTAAACAATCCAACTTTATGCTTCAAGGAACTAGAGAAAAAGAACTCAAAGTAAGTCTAAAATTAGCAAAAGAATGGGAAGAATAAATAATAGAGAAAAAACATATGAAATAGAGTAGGAAAGCAATAGAAGAAATTAATAAAAAGAAGAGTTAGTTCTTTGAAAAGATAAAAATGATAAACTTGTGGTTTGGTGAACCAAGAAAAAAAGAGGAACCAAATAATATAAACAAAAAGGAGACCTTACAACTGCTACCACAGAAATACAAGGGATCATAAGACTATAAGACTACTGTGAATAACTCCACACCAACAAATTGGATAACCTAGAGGAAGTGGATAAATTCCTAGAAACAGGCAAACAACCAAGATTGAATCATGAAGAAATAGAAAATCTGAACAAATCAATAACGTAGTAAGATTGAATCACTAATTAAAAACATTCCAACAAAGAAATGGCCAGGACTATGTGGTTCACTGTGAATTCTACCAAAAATTTAAAAGAATAATTATCGCTCCTCAAACTCATCCAAAAAATTGAAGAGGAGGGGACACTCACAAAATTGTTTTATGAAGCCATCATTACCTTAATACTGAAACTAGACCAAGGCACTACAAGACAAGAAAACTGCAAAGCACTATCCCTGATATAGAAACAAATATTTTCAAAAAAAAAAAAGACAAACCAAAATCAAAAGGATATTAAAAAGATGACATATTAAGATCAACTGGGATTCATCCCTGGGATGCAAGGAGGGTTCAACATACGCAAATCAGTCAATGTGACATATCACAATAATAGAATGAAAGATCAAAGTCACTCTATTACCTCAACAGATGCAGAAAGGCATTTGATCAAATTGAATATCCATTCATAATAAAGATATCTCAACAAACAAATGGAATGTACCTCAAAATAATAAGGGCCATATATGACAGGGTCATATCTAATATCACACTCAAATGGTGAATGAAAGTTTAAAAGCTTTTCCTTTAAGATCAGGAAAATACAAAGGTGCCCACCTTCATCGCTCCTATTCATCAAAGTACCAGATGGGCTAGCCAAAGCAATCCAGCAAGAAGAAAAATAAAAGACTTCTAAATCAGAAAAGAAAAAAATACAATTTTCTATGTTTGAAATGAGATGCTCATATGGATATAAGATCCTAAACTCTACCAGAAAACTCTTAAAACTTAATGGAATTCAGTACAGTTGCAGGGTACAAAGTCATACAAAAATCAGTTGTGTTTCTCTACAATAACGAGTTATCTGAAAAATAAATCAAAAAAATCTTATTATAATAGCATCAAAAACAATAAAATACTTAGGGATAAATTAAACCAAAGAGGTAAAAGATCTGTAAACTGAAAATTGTAAGACTTTGATAAAATAAGTTGAAGATATACAAGCAAATGGAAAAGTATCCTGCATTCTTGAATCAGAAGAATTAACATTGTTAAAATGTCCATACTACCAAAAGTCATCTATAGTTTCAATGTGATCTCTATCAAAATTTCAATGTCATTTTTACAGAAATTGAAAAAATAATATTAAATTTTTATTGACCCAGAATGACCACAAATAGCCAAAGCTTCCTTAGAAGAATATAGCTGGAGGTATCATACTTCTTGTTTCTGAAGTATATTACAAAGCTATAGTAATAAAAACAGTATGGTACCAGTATTAAAAACAGACACATACACTGATTGAACAGAATTGAAAGCCTAGAAATAAACTCATGGCAAGTAATATTTGAAAGGGAAGTCAAGAATACTCAATGCAGAAATGTTAGTCTCTTCATTAACTATGTTGGGAAAAGGCTACTCATATAAAAGAAGTAAGTGGACCCCTGTCTTACACCACTCACAAAAAATTAACTCAAAACATATTAATGACAAAAGTAAGACCTGAAACCATAAAACTCCTAGAAGAAAGCATAGGGAAAAAGCTCCTTGATACTGGTTTTGGACTTGATTTTATGGCTCTAATACTCAAAGTACAAACAACAAAAGCAAAAATAAACAAATGGGGTTACATCAATCCAAATAGCTTCTGTACAGCAAAAGAAATGATCAACAAAATGAAAATGCAATCTATAGAATTGAAGAGGTTATTCACAAATTATATATCTGATAAGGGGTCAGTATTAAAATACATAGGAAAAACTAAATAACAAAACAACAAATAACTCAATTAAAAATGGGCAAAATTCCTGAATAAATATTATTCCAAAGAAGACATGCAAATGACCAACAGGTACATAAAAAGGTGCTCAACACCCGTAATCATCAGTGAAAAGCAAATCAAGGCCATAATGAATTATCACCTCACAGCTGCTACAATGACTATCATCAAAAAGATAAAGAGATAACAACTGTTTGTGTGGATATGGAGAAAAGGCAACCCTTGTATACTGTTGGTAGTGTTTTACTTTGGTACCACCATTAGGGACAACAGTATGGAGGTTCTGCAAGAAGTTAAAAATAGAAATACCATATGATCCAGCAATTAGCACTTCTGGGTTTATATCCAAAGGAAATGATATCAGTATCTGGAAAATATATTTATCCCCAATGTTCATTGCAGCATTATTTATAATAGCCAAGACATAGAAACAACTTAAATGTCCATCAATTAATGAATGGATAAAGAAGTGCTATATATATATATATACACACACACACACACACACACATACATACACATGCATACATATATATATATAATATTATTCAGCAATAAAAAAGAGAAATTTTCCATTTGCAACAATATGGAGGACCTTGAGGGCATTATGCTAAATGAAATTCATCAGACAGA
This sequence comes from Smutsia gigantea, assembly GCA_032199065.1. NCBI lineage: Eukaryota > Metazoa > Chordata > Mammalia > Pholidota > Manidae > Smutsia > Smutsia gigantea. Next base: position 109,650 of record JAVSCE010004391.1, read on the forward strand.
GAAAGACAATTTATGATTCACTTGTGCGTAGAATCAAAAAAACTGAACCCATAGAAACAGAAAACAGTTTGATGGTTACCAGGAGCAGGGGATGAAGGAAATGGGTAAAGGTTGTTCCATGGAGCAAACATCCAGTAATAAGATGAATAAGTTCTGAGGATGCAATGTATAGCATGATCACTATAATTAACAATATTGTATCATATATTTGCAAGTTGCTAAGAGAGTTTATTGTAAAACTTCTCACTACACGCAAAAGTAAATTGTAACTGTGGGAGGTGATGGATGTGTTAATTAACCTTACTGTGTTAATCATTTTGCAATATATACATATATCAAATCATTATGTTGTGCACCTTAAGCTTGTGCAATGTAACATGTCAATTCTATTTCAATAAAGCTGTGAAATAAAGTATTCCTGAAATATTTTATTGTAAAGATTTAATGTAAAATTAATTCAAAAATAATAGGAAGATATCAAAATAATTATAAAAATACTGGTAGAGGAAATGAATAAACAATTCAAAAGTATTGTGTCCTGTGCACATGCACATAAGTGAAATTTTTTTTAGAAATAAATAAAATTCATAATAAACTAGGTAGATACCTTTCATTCATCCAGTCCACAAATATTTAACTGTGCCAACGACGGGAGTTGGCAGTGCTTGGGAAACAGCCACTTTTGGGTACTGCTCCTAGGACTCTACATCTTTTCAAACTTTTTGGAGGACAGATTGGCAACACTAGACACTTTCTTGTCTGACATAATCTAAATCAATAATTAGTAGGTTAATTAAGTATTTGACATTTCCACCTTAACAGTTTTATTTTACGCAAAAGCAAATAATGTTTATTCACCAACTTCTAGGTGTAGCACCAAGATCTTTTCTTTGTATATAAATTCTTTGTATATGAAACTCTGATTCAGAGTCCACCCCTGTTTTTTTTTCTCTTTTTCTTAGCAAAACAACACTTGTTGATAGGCTACAAAGTCTCGTTATCAAATACCTAAGTGTGTCCTAAAGCTACTTTAAATGAAATCTAAAGACGCTTTTTAAATTCTTATTGATGTTCTCTATATGGTTTGCATATCAATAGTTACATAGCAATTTTCTATTGAAGATTCAATTTACTGAATTTTCCAGTTTTCCATAATATTCTCATAGATATATCTTATACACTTATTTAAGCAGCTTTGTTAATTTCAAATAAAAGTATATAGTTACAAAAACTATAAATTGATTCGGACACAAATGCGATTAAATCAGTTTCTAGAAATGTAAGTATACATGTAGACTAGAAGGTGGTCAATTGCCAAAAACATCCAGTTTAAGTAAGCATGGATCAGTACTTACTTATCCATTTTATAGATAACAATTAGTTATCTATAAAAATAGAGTTATTTGTGATTGTTACTTCATGTTTCTTTTAATTATATCTGTTCTAAGAAAACATAAACATGTATTGCTAGGAGTCTCTTGTAATAAAAATAAAGAACTCACTTTTTGTTTTCTGTAAAATGATAAGAAAAATAACTTACGAAAATATATCTATTGTTTCCTCTTTTGTCCATTTAACTCTTTTTGTCTTTCTTTCTTTCTATAGAACCAATATACAGGCAGAAGCTCCAAAATTGGAACTTGTATTCTTTTCCTCATATATGAAAATTAGCCAGAAAATAATGGCTTTTCTTAAATGCAAGAACTAATCAGAGAATCATTAGGAAAATGACTGGTTTCTTTGCAAGGAACTTAGAGGTTGGCATTGCTGATATGTATCCACTAAAGTGGCCATCATATCCTCTTTTCTGGTTACTTTGGAGACCTTCAGCTTTCTGCAGTAACCCACACAAGCTTCTATTACTATTTACATAATCCTTGGAACAACAGGACATAATCATTCTGAATTATACCATAAAACTACCCAAATCAAACCAAGCAGCGCCTAGAAGGAGTTAGTTGATTGCTATTTTAAATATATTATGTAATATCTTCCCATACTTAAAAGGTCAATTGAATAGTTGTTTATGGGTTATATAAACACAGAAAAATTATATAAAAATATCTAAATTTTCAATAATTCATCCATCCATTTATTGTTAGAGGATCCTTTATACTTGATTTCTTCTTTTATTTTAATGTAAACTTTAGCTTCAAAACCAAATTTTACTTAATTCCCTATTCAGCTTACAATTCAACAGTTAAATTGCTAGCAAAATTTTTTACCCTGATAGGAGACAAAGAATATGAGAACATTGTTTCTGTAAATACTGTTATTTTAAACCAGCAATAAGAAACTTAACAAAGATTTTGTTTAGTCATATTTTCTTCCATTTTCCCCAAATCCTTGTGAACACTCCTTCATAAATTAATTAAAGAATTTACTTTGATAATTTGAGGCACCTGTTAGTCACACAAATAACTTCCTGTTGTAAATATTCCTTAGCATTACTGCACAACACAACTTAATTTGTAAATACCCATGCAATAAACCAAATCTTGTATTAGTCACTTTGGGCTGTCAGAACAAAATGCCATAGACTGGGTGGCTTAAACAAAAACCATTTATTGCTCACAGTTCTGGAGGCTGGAAGTCTGAGATCAAGGAGTCAGCCTTCTCCACCTTCTCACTGTGTGCACACATGGCTTTTCCTCGGTGCATGTGCACAGAGTGAGAAAAGGTGAAGTCACTGGTGTCTCTTTTTATAAGGGCACTACTTCTGCCCCAACGACCCCACTTTCCTGATCTCATCTAACCCTGATTACTTTCTAAAAGGCCCTGTATCCAAATAGCGTTGCATTGAAGGCTAGTACTTCAACCTGTGAATTTTGGGGAGACACAAACATTCACTCTAGAACAGCACCTCTCAAACATGTCTAAGTAAATGTTCGTGGTTAGTCATTATATACTCTTATGGGCACTTGTCACTTTTGTAGTGAATATGGTAGAGATAGGAAGGAAACTAGTGCCGTATGTTGTATCATGTACTAGGAATGAAGAGGGCTGACATCTTATTCTTCATTCCTATGGGTTAGGCATGAAAAAAGAAAGAAGAAATATTTTAAAGAAGAAAATGCCAAAAACCAGCAGTTAAGTCATCTACAATCCCTGGTATGATACATGTCCTTATCTTTTGCACATAATAGTGTACTGTTACACAATGATATCTCTAGACCAATTCATGTGACTTTATTCTGTAAAGAAGTCAACCTAACTCAAAACTGTCAGAGCAGCCAGAAAACACTTACTGGTAATATATTCAAAGCCAAATGGAATCATTTTCCAGGTGGTGAGCATTTGGTGTGGTTTTGGGACCGGGTAATGGGTGATTTGTTGGAAAAATGCATTAAAAAAGAGCCTAAAGCATATGACACTGACTTTGGGGTGGATGATGAGCAGAAGCTAGAAGGAGCTTTAGGAAACTTAATAGAAGCAATAACAGCCATGAGGAGACAAGAAAAAATTGTTATTGGAAGCTGTAAAATATTGGTATGCAGTGGCAGACAGTTTGTAAACACTGTGGCATTCAATAGCATAAGGAATATAAAGAGTTCTCAAAAAACCATGGATTGGCTGGGGAACTTCCCACACAGACTGTACAAACTGCCAACTGGCTTCTTCTAACTTTTTATGATAAAATATGATCAGATATGTGCTAAGGAAGGAATACTCAGTTTTTAAGAAGACTGTAGGGGAAATACAAGGAAGCCAGGATTTGCTAGATTGTTTGAAATAAACTGTTTCTAAGTCCCAGTCCCTCTAGATGGCAAAAGATTTGCAAAGTAAGAAATAGATTTAAGACAAAGATAAATTCTAAGACACTTGAAATAAAGTATAGCATCAAGGTAAATATCTCAGGGGTATGGGTCTAAGGCACTTCACTGACACCTCAGAAAAAATTAAGGAAATTCCCATTATGAAGATTGTTAAAGTAATTGCCCCACAATGTATAACTCAGATCAAAGTAGAGCTGGGCCTCTCTTAAGGAGATTTGTGTATTTAGTACTTCATCTAATTTAGAAACACTCAAAACCACCCATAGAGAACCCACAGGTTCTTATGAGAATTTTCTTTGCAGAAGCATTATCAATTTGGTTTGAAAAACATATTAATCAAAGAAAACCCTGGATGTCTCAACCCTTACATAGGCAGGAAATTGGCCGAGAAAGCACTCAGGCCATATGAAAAACATACCCCATTTTTATGAAAAAGAAAAAGTGATTCAGAGATTGGAGCCAAGATCCTAGAAGGCAGAATTGAAATCAGTGAAGAACTACTCTCATGAACTAGAATGAGGCCCTCATCAAGGAATATGTGCTCTGCCGATTTCAGAAATGAATGCTACACTTTTCCCATATTCCTCCTTTTTAAATAGTAGCGCCTATCTCTGTCCATTGGGTGTTGGTGCTGGTAGGGGAAAATATTGTCTCTTTAAATCACAAGTTTTCTGGAAGAAATTGTTTTTGAGGAACTCCACCCAAGGAGATTCATCAACAATCGGACCTGATTTAGAAGTTGAGATCTTGAAATTTGCATTAACCCTAATGAGATGAATCTTCAGGAGACTTAGGTGGGGATGAGTCTATGTTGCATCTGAGAGAAATGTAAATATTTTGTGACTGGATAGTAGACAGTGGGTAGATTAAAAATGTTCACAAATTCATTGATGTTTCCTCTATCAAAACTGTCTAATTTCCCTCCCTGTATATCCGGGCTTGTTCAGAAACTACTTTGAATAAATCTGTTCCATAACTGGCCCTTTAGAGGAATAGAAATCTCTGCCTTTTTGCTTTGGAGTCCATGTAAGGAGTCAGACTATCCTGCTGGATAGACCATTTGGGGAGACAGTGATACTACAAGGATATGGAAAGGGGCCTAACCTTGCACAGCCTTCCAGACTTCCCACCATGGCAGCAGGCATATGAATGATGCTTTCTTAGACCTTTTACGCCACCCAGCTGTTAGCTGAAATCTCCTGAGTGACCCTGTAGTTACCACATACAGGAGAATAGACCTGGTGAGACCAGCTTGAATTATTCACCTACAAAAATACAGTTATAGCAAAATTATTTCCAACTGCTGTATTTTGTGGTAGTTTGTTATGAAGCAAAAGATGACCAAAACAGCACCAGCCACAACATTTCTTACATTCCCCTTGTCTACAGCAAGCATTTTCCTTAAAATTGTGGTGATCCTGAACAAAAAAAAATATGTATGGACTTTTTCAAAATCAGTAAAATGCATAGGTGAGTCACATTTTTTTCTTCCTCAGTAGAGTTAGATTTTAATAGAGATTCTGAAAAAACTCTCCCTCCTTTATTATTATTTTTTACATGGTCTGCACTGCATTAACTACATTTCTAAATTGACACATATATTTCTGTATAGGATTCCATCAGTTCCACTCATATGGTAAGTTTAGTGTTGATTTTCATAATTGGGAGTGTTACTAATTCAACAACCAGCTCATATAAAGAGGCCATTATTCAATATGATAGGACCTGCTGGGAACAATTTCTTAGATCACATCACAAATATTGTCAATGGTAAAATGCGGAGACTGTAACAGATGGAACACAAAATTCACTGAAAGACATTCTTGTTTTTTAAAATTGCATGTGTACATCCCAATCTTCCTACTACATGAGAAAGTCAAGATCTTTGCCTCTAGATCTTTAGCATCACATATCATATAATTCCATGCTATTAATGGTTACTTTTTAAAATCTATGCCTACAGTAGATTATTGTATTCAAAATATTAAGAAAATAGGTAGTATTATTTATCTTATGACTCCATCTGGCTTAATATGAACTATAATGACAACACCTGTAGAGAACATTCTAGGAAGTAGAAATATCAACCTGCCTTCCAGCATTTCCCATGGATATGTCATGTCAAGCAGATGGCCTGAAAACACATGATATTATTTACTGTCCTTATTAAAACTTGAATCAAATTTCACCGGGAAATGAATCTATCATGTTAAAAATTTTTATATAGGTATGCATTTGTTTGATTATTAATTAACCAAATCATTCATTCCAGTATTTTCCAACTTCTAATCTAGGTGGAAAAAAACAAACTGAGTATTTGACTTCAGATTTTCTCATCGTCTTTGTTAATATTCACTGTGCACTTTCAAAAATGGATATAAAATACAGCATATTCCAGGGTTATTCCATCTTGGCAAACTAATTCGTGCAATATCTTTTGTATCTAGAAACTTTGGATGTTCATTTATTTATTTATAACTTTCTGGAATTATTTATAACAACCTATAATAATCAGAACTATAAAAATATAGGATAAATCAAAGTTCAGAGAGTTGTGATAACCTAAGGTGAAAAGGTTCCCTCCATGCCATTGATAAGTGGTGTGCTGTATGCGACAGATGCTCCTCTTGAGAAAGGGAAGGAGTAAGGAAGAATGGCTCTATTTGTGAGCTCCCTCACCTTGCCATCATTCAATGCATGGCTTTTCTTTTCTACCTCAGAACAATTTATGCTATGGACACAGTAAGTTGCTGTGCAGGGAAAATGTTACATGAACCTAAAAATGAGCAGAGAATTGCCCTTAAGTAGAGCTTCTCAGCAGTGTAGCTGCCGGATGTCAGGCTCACTGCAGTTAAGCAGTAGGAACTACTACATTTCCCCATTAGTAATTTGTGGTTCCAAAATGTGGAGTTCTGTTTCTACATACTGCACAAGAAATTATTTGTAGAAAGCACGATGTCATGAATATGGATGATTTTCCTACTCTATTAGGATTATTTTTATAATGACTTGATAAAAGTATTTTCAAGATGAAAAGTTTTTAAAAAATTAATACCAGAATTTTTAATTATATAAAATAATTTTCTGCCCTCTTGAAGTCTGACTCCTTGACTCTATAGTTGGATATTAGTTTAGTGTTTTCAAAATAGCTGTTTCTCTTTCCCTTTCACTTGTTACACTCTTCAGTGATATTTAAAGTAAGTCTTTTTTAAAAGAATATTTTACTTCTTTTAAAATGAGAGATATTTAAAATATTTGCTGAATGTCTTTTACTGAAAAGAGTGTAAGTGGATAATCACCATTAATATAATTTCTAAAGACCTATGCATAGATACATGTGAGGGTAATAACATTTGAGAGATTGAATCCTTTTATGGATAAATAAGTTCTAAAACAAAGGGAAAACAATCTGATCCAAAGGCTTTGTGTTCATCAGTTAAAATGACAAGCAATGATAACTAATTTTAAAAAGTAATATTGACTTGGAATATATATTACCTTTATGTAATGAAAATACTGTTTTAGACTTTAGAAATACAGTCAAATCCTGTATCCTGAAAGTTAGCTAAGAATTTTATTGCATATTTTTGGAAAAGCTTATAGTTTTCATAATTAAATAGAATAGTGTAGATATAATAAATGAAATATATTTAACTGTGGTCATTTTGATTTTTCTGCTATAGCAATTGCCTTTATGGCAATGAAAAAATGATTGAAAATCTAAATTTTGGGATTTTTACAAGTAGCACACAGAAGCTTCTTTAAAAAAATCACAAGCTATAAATGTATGTCTGAAGCTAGAATCTTACTACCATCTAATTTATCTGTTTGCTATATGAAGACACCTGTTTTACAATGAAAAGCTCCTAATCCACAGAATAAGCCATATTGAATATAATTATAAGAAGGTAGATCATTCTCTCTTTTGGAAGACAAAAACATAAAACATCATCTCTAAATATTCTGGACTAACAAGAATAATTTTCTTTTCAAGTCTCAATAATAGGTAAGGCTTAACGTAAGTAGAGAAGCCTTAAAAGAATTACGTGTCAGTTTATCTGCAATTTTGGATTATTATTTAAAGACTGTGCTGTGTATTTAATTCCAGGGAAAAAGAAAGACAATCAGTATATGAGGCTATGCTAAGCTAACCATTGGCAAGAATGTGTCTCTCCTTGCCTTTGACGTTGCCCAGTCAGTCTCAGTGGCAACCAAAGCTCATAAGGACCTTGCACTGCCATCTGCCATCCTGATTCCTTTTAGGTTTTAATTATGGATAAAGGGAGTAAAGTAGAATTTTTATTTTTCTTTACATTACACTTTGGACTCAGGTGAACAATGATCTTATAATAATTAAATATTATGGCCTAAAATATAGACCTTAATCATTAATATTTTTTAAAGAATGATATCAACTACAAAATAATATTTTTAAATCATTTGTATTTCACTGTAAATGTCCTACATAATTCATTTCAGGTTTTGGTTGTTTTTTTTTTTTTAAGTAGATGAAGTAACATTCATTCACCATAAATAATCTAATATAAATATCACATAGATATTGAGCAGGAAGGAAAATTATGTTTAAAATTTAAAATTTTATTTTCCTTTTCTATAGGCAAAAGGTTTTCTGCTTTTTATCAGAGGAGTAAGCTTCCTGGCCAAGATTAGTAACCTAACCAAGGAAGTATGATTCCCCCACTTATGGGTTCATTCATTTATTTATTCAGATGTTTGCTCATTCATCTGTCCATAAATATTTATTGCTTTCTACAGGTGAGCATTTTTTTGGAACTGGACACATAATGAATTAAACCCTGGTAAACAAAAGAGATACCTCAAGAAGCTTATATGGCCATACACTTAGAAAGCATGAAAAATAAAGGTGAGGACAAAACATTCAGTATGATCTGCACTAGCAATGGTGATGCACACACACTGGAAACTTTGACAAACATGTATTAGTTATAGCACTGACAAGACTGAGTTGAATGGAGACCAAACCACTCTCTTTTCCACAAAATAGTAGACTTCTTGGTAATAAGCAAAATCTTGTATTTACCAATTAAGAAAAAAAGGAGCTGAATGGTAGAGCAGAAAGTAGTGATGTTGGGAAAGCATATCTTTTTTTTCAATTCTATTAGCAAGCTTTTCTGTTGTCTGAAGGTATAGTGACCAAGGAATTTGGGGTTATTATTAAAAATTCAAATATATTTGTTGAAGAATATATACTGAGCATCTACCACATGCCTGAGAATATAGTAATGAGAGAATGAAAAAGCCCTGTTTTCATGAAGCATAATGGGGAGGATTGATCACTAATATAGCAATCTATAACGGACATAAAGAAAAACTGTGATATAAGGTACATACTATACAAAATAATGGGATAAGGGAGAATAGGGTAAGGCACAGTACTAAACAGAACGGCATCCTTCACACCGTCCATGTTATGCATGCATTGCTGGCACTCCCAGGCTCAAACATATTTCTCAGACATCTTTGCTGTTTTGAGTCCTAAATGAGATAGATTAAGGTTTGGAGAAGGACACTCATTTGTGACAGATTGGGAAGACAGAAGTGAGACAGAGGCCATCTTCCTGCCATGCAGTTAGTGACAGACTCTGATAGACTCAGCGGCTGGACTCCACACTCCGATGCCTGATCAGTGTCTTCAAGGAGGGAGAGGGGCAGGTCCATAGCACGAGCGCAGCAGCGACTTCCTGGCAGTGGTGATTGATAAAACCAATATTGTAATAGTTTTCCTCAATTTCTGCTCCTCTTACCCTCCCTTGTTTTTTTTCATAATTTAATTTCTTGTATCAAGTCCTTCCTTATTGAAATTACCTAGAGAAATTTTTAATTTCAGTCACTAAACTCTGAATGCTCTAAGTGGTCAAGAAATACATGCCTCCTTAATTCCCCTGCTCCCCAGCTCCTGGCACCACTTTTTTACATTTTGTTTCTATGATTTTCACTCTTTTTTTTTTAGATTCTAAGTATAAAAGATACCATCCAGTATTTATATTTCTATGGCATATTTCACTTAGCATAATATGCTCATTTTATCCATGTTGTTACAAATGGCAGGATTTCCTTTCTCATGGCTGAATAGTATAGTAATATGTGTAATGGAATATATGTATATTTTATATAGAATATATATATTACATGCATATTATTTGTTATTTATGTCATATATGTAACATTTTATACACACACACGCACACACATATATATATAATATTTTCTTTATTCATCTGCTGCCAGATACCTAAGTTGTTTCTGTATCTTGCCTATTGTGAATAATGGTGTATTGAACACGGGGGTGCAGGTATCTCTTCTGTATCACTTTCATTTCTTTTGGGTATATAGCTAGAAGTAAGATTGCTGGATCATATGGTAGTTCTATTTATGATTGCTTAAGGAACCTGCATGCTGTTTTCCACTGGGTGCACCAATTTAAATTCCCTCCAACAGTGTGCAAGGGTTCCCTTTTCTCCACATCTTCACCAACAGTTGTTATCTCTTGTGTGTTTGATACTAGCCATTCTAACAGATGTGAGGTGATATCTCACTGCAGTTTTGATTTGCATTTCCCTGATGATTAGTCATGTGGAGCATCTTTTTATGTAACCTGGTGGCCACTTGGATGTCTTCTTTGGAAAAATGTTCATTCAGTTTCTCTGCTCATTTTTTAATGAGATTCTTTTATTTATTTACTTATTTTGATGTTGAGTTGTGTAAGTTCTTTATATATTTGGGGTATTAATCCATTCTCAGATAAATGATTTGCAAACACTTTCTCCCATTCTTTAGGTTGCCTATTCATTTTGTTGGTTTCTTTAGCTGTGCAGAAGCTTTGCGGTTTGATGTTGTCCCCTTGTTTATTTGTGCCTTTGTTGTTTGTGGTTTGGGTGTCATATCCATGGTACCATTGTCAACAACCAATGTCCAGGATATTTTCCCCCTGTTTTCTTATGGAAATTTTATGGTTTTGGTCTTAAATTTAAGTCTTCGAGCCATTTTGAGTTGACTTATATGCACGGGGTGAAAGAGGAGTCCAATTTCATTCTTTTGCTTGTGGTTGTCCAGTTTTTCCAATGCCATTTATTGCAGAAATTGTCCTTTCCCCATTTTTTATTCTCGTGTTCTCTGTTGTAAATTAATTGACCATATATGTGTGAGTTTATTTCTGGTCTTTCTATTCTTTTCCATTGATGTATTTGTCTGTTTTTAATAATACTACACTATTTGTTGCTATAGCTGTGTCATATACTTTGAAATTGGAAAGCATGATGCTTCCAACTTTGTTCTTCTTTCTCAAGGTTGCTTTGGCGATTCAGAGTCTTGTGGTTCCACTCAAATTTTAGGATTGTTTCTTCTACTTCTCTAAAAAATGTTATTTGAATTTTGATAGGCATTGCACTTAATCTGTAGATTGCTTTGAGATATGGACATTATAATATTTATTCTTTGAACCCATTAGTCTAAAATGTCTTTCCATTTATTTTTGTCTTCTTCAATTCCTTTCATCAGTGTCTTAAGGTTATCAGTGCATCTTTCACCTTGATTAAATTTATTCCTACAGATTTTATTCTTTCTGATGCAATTTTAAATGAGTTTTCTTAATTTCTCTTTCTGAAAGTTCATTCTTAGTATACAGAAACAGAACAGATTTGTGTACATTGATTTTGTACCCTGCAACTTTACTGAATTTGCCTATTAGTTTTAGTTGGTTTTGTGTGTGTGTATGTGTATATGTGTGTGTGTGGAGGCTTTACGGTTTCTATGTATCATGTCATCTGCAAATAGAGACAATTTTACTTATTTTTTTTCCTATTTGGATTTGTCATATCACTTTCATTTTGCCTGGAGGACTTCCTTTAGCATGTCTTGGAATAAAGATCTACTGCTGATGAATTCTTTCAGTTTTTGTGTGTCTGAAACTTTTTATTATTCTTTAATATTTGAGAAATACTTTTACAGTGTATTGACTTCTAGGTTGACATACTGACATTTCAGGACTTTAAAAATGTATCCATTATTGTCTTACTTGTATTGTTTCTACAAGAAATCTGCTTTCATCTTTATCTTTGCTTCTTTTTATATATTATCCTTTTAAGAGTATAGCTATTTATTAATAAAAATTTTGTATCTTGAGATAACTCTATATTCAATGCAGTTGTAATATATATTACAAAAGTGAGAGATTTTGTTCCTTTTAACCAGTTTCCCTTGGTGGTAACATCTTTCAAAACTGGAAAATATGGCGAACATGATATTAACATTGACAGAGTCAAGCAAAGGAACCATTCCATGGCCATGAAGTTCCCTTAGGATACCCTTTTATGACCCATACCCATCTCCTACCACCAAACATTTCTAATCTCTGACAACTCTATTCTCCATTTCATAATTTTGTCACTTCTAGAATCGCATGTAAATAAAATCAGTGTGTGACCTTTAGTATTTTTTTCATTGATCATAATTTCTTGGAAATTCATAAGTTGTGTAATCAATGGTATGTTTCTTCTTATTGCTCTATAGTATTCCATGGCATATATATATATACCTTAACTTCTTTAATCATTCATCCATTGAATTAAATCTAAGCTATTTTCAGCTGTGGCTACTATGAGTTAAGTTGCTATAAATATCTGTATACAGCTTTTTGTGTGAGCATAAGTGTCATTTCTCAGAGATGAATTCACAAGAATGTGTTTGTTGGATCATGTGGTAATCACAGGTTTAGATTATAAGGAACTGTGAAACTGTTTTCTAGAGTGCCCCATTTTAGATTCACAAGAGCAGTTCACAAGTGACCCACATCTTAGCCAGAATTTGCTGTCGCACTGTTTTTTATATTAGCCATTCTGATTAGTATGTAGAGATCATATAGTGTTTTCAATTTGCATTTCCCTAACAGCTAGTGATATTGAAGATCTTTTCACGTGTTTGTCATCTGTGTATCTTCTTGAGTGAAATGTCTATTATTGTCTCTTGTTCATTTTCTAGTGAGATTGTTTGCCTTTTTTATATTTAGATTTGAGAGTCTTCATATATTAATTGCTAGACCCTTGTCAGATCTGCAATCCATACTGACTTTCTCCCAGTCTGTTGCACATCCTTCCATCTTGGTGGTTTTGCTGCAGAGCAAATGCTTTGACTTTAATGAGGTCCAATGGGTCAATTCTGTCTTTATATATCAAGCTTTGTGTTTAAGTATAATAAATATTTGCCTATCCCTAGATCTCAAATATATTCTATTATTTTCATAAAGAATTACAGTTTAACATCTTACATTTAAGTCTGCATATAAAAAAATTATAATTTTCGTATGAGGCCTAAGACTTAGGTTAAGGTACATATTTTTGCTTACAGATGTTAAGGTGCTCCAACACCATTTGTTGAAAAGACTGTCCTTCCTCCATTGAATTGTTTTAGCATCTGTGTGTTAAAATTTAGTTAGATATGGTTGTGTGACTCTATTTTAGAGTTCCCCACTGTGATCCATTGATTTATGAGTTCTTCCTTCCACCAGTACCATACTGTCTTGATTTAGCTGTAGAACATGTGTACACACACACACACACACACACACACACACACACACACACTGATAGTACTGTTGTTGTCAGAGGGACTCCTAGTTGAATAAGGGGAGGAATGACCCTACCTGTGCTGCCTTCTGTTGCTAGAATGGGGGAAAGTAAATGCCAAGTTTCTTTGTTCCACTGAGCAGGAAAATATGAAGACATCCTAATACTTGTTCTAAACCTGGAGTCACCTGCCTCACCACCTTCCAGAATTCTCTCTTGGTTGTATTTTTGTATTATTTCCTTGTTTTATAGTTGTATTTATTACTCTGCACTATTTTGTCCATACTAGAAATACACTTTTTTAAAGATATTTATGAGTTAGCTGGGTTGACATATTAAATTTCTGTCCATCAATGGTTTGGCTTTTGTCAACCTTTCCAAAAAGAAAGATGACTTAAGCAACACGAAATTGAAAGACTTGCCATGAGTAGTTCAATACACATATTTTACTTTTGAATAGTTGATAGTATTTTCCACAAAAATGCCAGATGTTGTTCCAATTGTCTATTATCACATTGGCTCTCATCAGTTATCTTCTTCCTGCATTTTTGAGTGATAAACATCTCACTGTAAATGTAAACTGCCCTTGGTATAGTACTAAATTAAATTATGCTTAAATTTTATGTTAGGATAATTCCTCTTAATTAATTTGAATTTCCTACTCTCCAAACTGTGACTGTATTGATAATCTTGAAATTGCTGTTCCTTTTGAAGCAAAGTCTAAAATTCAAAGACTGAAATTATTTACCATGATAATGAAACACAGTAAAATATATCGTGAATGAGCAAAGAAAAATGTTTCCCTTCCTGTGGTGATAGTGTATTATGAATCTGCTTTTAGATGAAGCAATAAAAGTATTTCACAACCCAACTTAGAGCAAACAAAACAGGATTATAAGGTGATTTTCATTAAGCACTTACTTTTCAAGTTCACAACTGGAGAAATGATAAATTTCTATTAAAAGCAGAGACATTGCAGGTATGGAAACGACCGTCTTTATTTCACTGAACTACTAAACGTTTTTAAAAAGTAGTTATTTAGTATATAAGGGCTCTTACTTTACATCACTTGCACCCTGCCATTCTCTGCCTAAAATGCAGAGGTATGCTTAGACAATTAGTGAAAATTTCATCAAGAGTGAAAGCCAATGTTTGCAGAATTGTATATTGTAGATTTTGCTAACCTAAATAATTTTCCCAGTCTGCCTTTGAAGTTATATTTACCACAAAGTGCCAAAAAGTGCACTCCCCTAAAAGTATTCTCCTTGAAAACAATTGATTGTATAGTATTTAATTAATATAATTTAAGACGTTATTCGTTTATCTTTTTTAATTTCATTAATGCAAAATGAGTTATTTTTAATCTTTAAATGACTTTTCTTTAGTAAAATGTTTTCTGAGAAAATATATGTTGTTAATAATTATTATCTGTTGTTACCATTTTACATTTAACATTGCATATCCATATTTTTCTAACTAAAGGTGTTTACTTCAGTGCAGAATTTTACTGATTTATGTACAACTCCTTGACACAGTAATAATCACAAACTTATGGCATTTATTATTTTCTTACAAATGTTTTACATACATCAGTAAACAGTTTAATTCAAATAATCACAAGTGATTTCAGCTTGGCTACAATATTTCTCTGATTCAATATGATTTGATATTGTCAGTTAATAGTAATCAACAAACAAAATTGTTTTACACTGGATTGTAAAACTAACATGAGAAGTGTAAGCAAAATTAAAACATAAGCAGTAAATTATTAGTGTTTTAAATCTCCTTTTAAACTCTCATAAAGTTTCAATGCAAAATTAAAACATTATAAGATCTTTGAAAGGCTTAGAGTAATCTTATCAAAGTGAATATGATTATTTTAAAATACCTTTTGTCATTTTAATAGGCATTTAAGTAATTTCAAAAGACCAACTATGAAGTATATAACTAAAAAGAGACAGACATTGCATTATACCCATTGTTGACCATGACGTGGCCTATAATCTCAAAGTAAAGACCATGAGAATAACTGTGCTATAAAATAGGAAATAAGATTTGCCATGAAGAACCTCTTTCCTATATAAAAATGTCTCAGAATGCAAAAACACTCTTGGCATTGACAAAAATAAAACATTCATGCTCACATTAACAAAAAACATTACCTTAATATGGCAAGCCAACGTATGTGTTTCCTTTTTCTTTTTTCTTTTTTTAATATAATTTATTTTATTATCATTAATCTATAATTAAAGTGCAATATTATGGTTATTAAACTACCCTTTCATCAGGTCACCCCCACCAACCCAATCACAGTCACTGTCCATCAGCGTAGTGAGATGCTATAGAATCACTACTTGTCTTCTCTGAGTTGTACTGTCCTCCTCGTGCCCCCCCAACATTACATCTGCTAATCATAATGCCCCTTTTTCCCTCATAACCCTCCCTTCCCGCCCATTTTCCCCAGTCCCTTTCCCTTTGGTAACTATTAGTCCGTTCTTGGGTTCTGTGAGTCTGCTGCTGTTTTGTTCCTTCAGTTTTTTTCTTTGTTCTTATACTCCACATATGAGTGAAATCATTTTGATACTTGTCTTTTTCGGCTTGGCTTATTTCACTGAGCATAATACCCTCTAGCTCCATCCATGTTGTTGCAAATGGTAGGATTTGTTTTCTTCTTATGGCTGAATAATATTCCATTGTGTATATGTACCAAATCTTCTTTATCCATTCATCTACTGATGGACACTTAGGTTGCTTCCATTTCTTGGCCATTGTAAATACTGCTGCGATAAACATAGGGGTGCATCTGTCTTTTTCAAACTGCGTTGCTGCATTCTTAGGGTAAATTCCTAGGAGTGGAATTCCTGGGTCAAATGGTATTTCTATTTTGAGATTTTTGAGGAACCTCCATACTGCTTTCCACAATGGTTGAACTAATTTGCATTTCCACCAGCAGTGTAGGAGGGTTCCCTTTTCTCCACATCCTCGCCAACATTTGTTGTTGTTTGTGTTTTGGATGTTGGCCATCCTCACTGGTGTGAGGTGATATCTCATTGTGGTTTTTAATCTGCATTTCTCTGATGATTAGCGATGTGGAGCATCTTTTCATGTGCCTGTTGGCCATCTGAATTTCTTCTTTGGAGAAGTGTCTATTCATGTCCTCTGCCCATTTCTTAATTGGATTATTTGCTTTCTGTTTATTAAGGTGCATGAGTTCTTTATATATTTTGGATGTCAACCCTTTATCAGATACGTTTTTTATGAATATATTCTCCCATACTGTAGGATGTCTTTTTGTTCTACTGATGGTGTCCCTTGCTGTACAGAAGCTTTTCAGCTTGATATAGTCCCACTTGTTCATTTTTGCTTTTGTTTCCCTTGCCCGGGGAGATATGTTCATGAAGAAGTTGCTCATGTTTATGTCCAAGAGATTTTTGCCTATGTTTTTTTCTAAGAGTTTTATGGTTTCATGACTTACATTCAGGTCTTTGATCCACCTTGAGTTTACCTTTGTGTATGGGGCTAGACAGTAGTCCAGTTTCATTCTCTTACATGTAGCTGTCCAGTTTTTCCAACACCAGCTGCTGAAGAGGCTGTCATCTCCCCATTGTATATCCAAGGCTCCTTTATCAAATATTAATTGACTGTATATGTTTGGGTTAACGTTTGGATTTTCTATTCTGTTCCACTGGTCTGTGGGTCTGCTTTTGTGCCATCAGGGATATTGGTCTGTAATTTTCTTTTTTGGTGAGATCTTTGCCCGGTTTTGGTATTAGAGTGATGCTGGCTTCATAGAATGAGTTTGGAAGTATTCTCTCCTCTTCTATTTTTTGGAAAACTTTAAGGAGAATCGGTGTTATTTCTTCTCTATATGTCTGGTAGAATTCAGAGGTGAATCCATCGGGCCTGGGGGATTTGTTCTTGGGTAGTTTTTTGATTACCAATTCGATTTCGTCGCTGGTGATTGGTCTGTTTAGTTTTTCTGTTTCTTGCTTGGTCAGTCTTGGAAGGTTGTATTTTTCTAAGAAGTTGTTCATTTCTTCTATGTTTTCCAGCTTGTTAGCATATAGATTCTCATAATATTCTCTTATGATTCTTTGTATTTCTGTGGGGTCCGTCGTGATTTTTCCTTTCTCATTTCTGATTGTGTTTATGTGTGTAGATTCTCTTTTTCTCTTAATGAGTCTGGCTAGGGGTTTATCTATTTTGTTTATTTTTTCAAAGAACCAGCTCTTGGTTTCATTGATTTTTTCTATTGTTTTATTCTTCTCAATTTTATTTATTTCTTCTCTAATCTTTATTATGTCCCTCCTTCTGGTGACTTTGGGCCTCATTTGTTCTTCTTTTTCCAATTTCAGTAATTGTGTCTTTAGACTATTCATTTGGGAATGTTCTTCCTTCTTTAAATAGGCCTGGATTGCAATATACTTTCCTCTTAGAACTGCCTTTGCTGCGTCCCACAGAAGTTGTGGCTTTGTGTTGTTGTTGTCATTAGTCTCCATATATTCTTTGATTTCTGTTTTGATTTGGTCGTTAACCCATTGATTAATTAGGAGAGTGTTGTTAAGTCTCCATGTATTTGTGAGCCTTTTTGATTTCTTTCTAAAATTTATTTCTAGTTTTATACCTTGGTGATCTGAGAAGTTGGTTGGTAGGATTTCAATATTTTTGAAATTACTGAGGTTCTTTTTGTGGCCTAGTATGTGGTCTATTCTGGAAAATGTTCCATGTACACTTGAGAAGAATGTGCATCCTGTTGCTTTTGGGTGTAGAGTTCTGTAGATGTCTGTTAGGTCCATCTGTTCCAGTGTGTTGTTCAGTGCCTCTGTGTCTTTACTTATTTTCTGTCTGGTTGATCTGTCCTCTGGAGTGAGTGGTGTGTTGAAGTCTCCTAAGATGAATGCATTGCTGTCTATTTCCTCCTTTAATTCTGTTAGTATTTGTCTCACATATGCTGGCGCTCCTGTGTTGGGTGCATATATATTTATAATGGTTATATCTTCTTGTTGGACTGACCCCTTTATCATTATGTAATGTCCTTCTTTATCTCTTGCTACTTTCTTCGTTATGAAGTCTATTTTGTCTGATACAAGTACTGAAACACCTGCTTTTTTCTCTTTGTTGTTTGCATGAAATATCTTTTTCCATCCCTTCACTTTTAGTCTGTGTATATCTTTGGATTTGAGGTGAGTTTCTTTTAGGCAGCATATAGATGGGTCTTGCTTTTTTATCCATTCTGTTACTCTGTGTCTTTTGATTGGTGCATTCAGTCCATTTACATTTAGGGTGATTATTGATAGATATGTACTTATTGCCATTGCTGGATTTAGATTCGTGGTTACCAAGGGTTCAAGGGTTGCTTCTTTACTATCAACAATCTAACTTAACTTTCTTGTTAAGTTATTGTAAACACAGTGTGATGTTTCTTTATTTCTCTCCCTTCTTATTCCTCCTCCTCCATTCTTTCTATAATCGGTGTTTTATTCTTTACCTTTAGTTAGTATTTGGATGGTCTGCTTTCTTTGCTATGATTTTATTTTCTCTGGTGACATCTTTTTAGCCTTAGGTGTGCTTTCATCTAGAGCAGTCCATTTAAGATATCCTGTAGTGGTGGTTTATGAGAGGCAAACTCTCTCAACTTTCGTTTGTCTGGAAATTGTTTAATCCCTCCGTCATATTTAAATGATAATCTTGCTGGAAACAATATTCTTGGTTCGAGGCCCTTCTGTTTCATAACGTTAAATATATCCTGCCATTCTCTTCTGGCCTGTAATGTTTCTGTTGAGAAGTCTGATGATAGTCTGATGGGTTTTCCTTTGTAGGTGATCTTTTTCCTCTCTCTAGCTGCCTTTAATACCCTGTCTTTATCTTTGATCTTTGACATCTTAATTATTATGTGTCTTGGTGTTGTCTTCCTTGGGTCCCCTGTGTTGGGAGATCTATGAGCTTCGGTGGACTGCGAGACTATTTCCTTCCCCAGTGAGGGAAAGTTTTCAGCAATTATTTCTTCAAAGACACTTTCTATCCCTTTTTCCCTCTCTTCTTCCTCTGGTACTCCTATAATGCGAATATTGTTCCATTTGGATTGGTCACACAGTTCTCTTAATATTCTTTCATTCCTAGAAATCCTTTTATCTCTCTCTGCCTCAGCTTCTCTGTACTCCTGTTCTCTGATTTCTATTCCATTAACAGTCTCTTGCATCTCATCCATTCTGCTGTTAAGCCCATCGATCGCTTGTCTGATTTCTGTATTGTATTTCCTCAGTTCCCTCACTTCGTCCCTTAGCTCCTGCACATTTCTCTGTAGGTCCATCAGCATGGTTATGACTTTTATTCTGAATTCTTTTTCAGGAAGACTGTGCATTTCCATCCCTTCAGACCCCCTTTCTGGGATTGTCTGGTTGATTTGGTCTGAACCATATTCCTCTGTCTTTTCATGGCTATAGAGTTGGTCACTGATAGTTGCCACGTATGTCAGCTGGGCTCTTTAAGACTTTAAAAAGAGAAGAAAAAAAAGAGAAAAAAGAAGAAAAAAAAGAAGCAAGAAGGAAAGAAAAAAAGAAAAGAAAAAACAAAAACAAAAAAAAAACAGAACAAAATAAAAAAAAACATAAAAAACCGCCCCCCGGACGTAGATTCTGTGGGAATGCTGTAGATGGTGCTATTGCCCCACTATTCCACAGCTGTGGCTGCGCTGCTCTGCAGGGCCCTTTATCGCTCTGGCAGGGGTGGGAACGAATAGGAGGCTGTTGATCCCAGTGAGAAGTGCACATATGGCTACGCTTCCCCAATCGCCAGCTGAGGCTTCTGAAACTCCCCAGGACTCCCAGCCCGCTGGGCCAAGTGTGCCAGGGAGATCCGGCTCCTCCACTGGGTTCCTGTCTCTTTAAGACCACTGAAGAAAGCGCGCGCTTTTTCTTTTTCCTTCCCGGGAGCTGGCTGCAAGCACCCTGGCACGTTCCCTCCTCAGATCCTGCCCCTCTGTCTCTCCAATCTCCGCTGCACTGCACAATGTGGGTCAGCGCTCCCCACGCAGATCACCGGGGCTGGCTACTTCGTGGGGTGTACTTCCACTCCCTCCCAGCTCTGAATCCTCTCCTCCCACCGGTGCGCTGGGGTGGGGGAGTGCTCGGGTCCCGCCAGGTCCCCGCTCTGTATCTTACCCGCCTCTTGGGGTGCCAAGTCCTCTTGGATGTAGCTGCACGCTGTGCGCTTTCCTGTGTATTCTCGTCTCTCTTTTAGGAATAGATGTATTTGCTGTGTTTTCGTAGATAAATATAGTGTTGGGAGGAGATTTCTGCCGCCCTACTCACACCACCATCTTCCTGGAAGTCATGTGTTTCCTTTTTCATGTACTAATGAGGATATGTAGCTGACTAGTTATGTCAAAACATATTATTTTTTTCTTAAATCAGATATACCCATTTACATGTTCACAAATTATTCTATTCACCTCAGAAGTTGCCTGAATTTGGTAATTACTGTTCAAAGTTTTTGTCTAACAATATGTATAGAAATACAAGCCAGAATACTTAACGTTTGGATCCTAGCTATATCACTAGCTCTGTGACCTTAGGCAAGGTATTTACTTGTACATCTGTGCCTCGGGTTTCTCATGTTCACAGAGAAGATAATAATATTTAATTCATAATACTGTTATAAGAATTTATAGTAAGTACTTAGAACAGTGACTGACCCAATATGGGCTCAGTAAATGTTTTTACTATCATTTTTTTACTGTAATATTTTCAGAGTAATATTAATACATATAGTTTTCAGTCAGTGTTTTGGGAAGTGTACCAACAGATTTGTTATTTTAAGAATTTACATACAACATTTTAGGATATAGCCTTAAAGTTTGCTATTTACTAAAAAGGACCTATAAAGTCTTCAGAATAAACTACTTTACAAATTGATATATTTATTAAAGAATCTCCTCAATATTTCCACATCATATTTAATTTGCATTATACCAAATCACACTTATTTATGAGGTCTAAGATTTTTGGCTAGACATACATACACTAAAATAGAACTGGAGTGGCCTCTACTGAATTGTATGACAACTCATGGATTCAGTAATATACTTAATTAACAGAATCCTGTAAGTTATTTATTTGCTATTCATGTGCTTCAGCAAATTTTCCTAATTGCATGTTTTCCAGTGTATAGTCTACCTTTCCAGAGTTTACACTCAAGATTATGCTCTTCAAATTCTAATGCCGGCTGCACTCCTGTGTCCTCCATTATTAAAACTATGTATACCTTTTTATCATATATCTCAAATAATTAATATTGTATAATCTCAAATCCATATCTTGCTACCTACCGCCAATTATGCTAAGTTTGTCTACTGCATAAGAGTAATATGTTTACTGATGATTTCCAATAGCTAAAGGAAACTGCTACTACTCAGTACAATTCCAAGTAACAGTTAAAAAATTTAACAAATAAAGTCCAAAGATACTCTTTTGCTAAAGGAGTCATCAAAAAAAAAAAATAGTAGTGATGATAGCAACATGACATCCTTTTCATTATAACAGAAACCAAACAGTGCTAAGCACCAAATAGCTCAGGTATCCAGGGTTTCAAATCTTTCTCTTGGTTGGATATCTCAATGTTCAACATTTTTCTACATTTGCGCACATACCCTCTTGAGATAAAACTAGATAGATGATTTTTCAATGTATTTCAAATAACAAATTGAACCAGAATTATTTTCAATTGTCCTGATTATTTAATTTTTGATACATATACCCAACTCATTCAGTTGTCAAGCTGCATGTTTAACAAACTGAGCAGCTCAGAGGTAATAATTGTTAGTAAATATAACTTTAACAAGATCACTGTGACAGTTCTCAAAATATCGGTGATGAGGACAAGTTTTTTTTTTTCAATATCCAATATGTTATGGTCCAATTATTTTGTAAAATTCAATAAAGCGACTTACAAAAAACAAAAATATTAAAGGCTATCAAATGCAAACCCAAATTTTAATATTAGAATAAAAAGACATAATAAATATACATACAGAATAAATATAACATAGAAAGAAAATAATTATACAAAAAGTGTAGATTTTATTGAAAGTGTCTATACATACTTTAAGGAATCCATCTTATATCTATTTATTTGTTTTATACTTCTATCTAAATAAAAGCTGTGAGTCAAGTAGTCACTTTCTGTATTTATGCCTCAATATGTGGAAGTTGAGTTTACATTTTGTTTTTAAATCCATCTACTATAGATTGGATTGATAATCATGCTAGTCTCAAGGGAAAATATTTATCTTTATTATGTTTTCTTTTAGTACACTAGCAGTAGAAAAAGCAGTTTCACAAAAATAGATGAAGCAAATAAGAAGTAAGATAAAGTGAATTGAAGATAAAGTAATTTTAAGTATTACTTAAACATGCTCAGGATTGTAATTTTTATCTAAAATGATGCAAATGATGCTGTATTTAGATTTTTCAAAAGTGTTAGATCTTTTTTTGGTAATTCAAAAGTAGTATTAGATCCTTTTTTTCAGTAAATAATTCTAGTAGTATATCCTGTAAGCTTACAATTAAAGTTGATTTATTTTTCTGTATAATAAATGTATTCTGGATCCATTCATTTCTTACGTATAAATCATTTTTCAATGGAAAATAAAATGAGAAATAGTAGCAAAATATCAAGTGAGTAGTAATGGTTTTACACAGATATACTATCAACCTCACTCATCATTTATGGTATTGCTAAGTTGTAGAAGATGTCATTACAAATTGTAGAAACTCCATATTTTCAAGAATCTGTGTCTTTTAGCTCTTTGAACATATATCTTATACCTTTCCTAGAAGTATTAAGATTATTAAAATCAATATCAGTCAAAATAATCAACAATATTAACAAAATAATAGATTTGGTTGACCAATTTACATGATTAAATGCTTGTACCAATTCTTAGTATAAATAAATATTCTTGACAGAATTTTTCTAGACAGAACTTTATAATAGGCTTCTATGTTAGCATGTAGTGAAGAGAATAATCAGAAAATACATTATATATACTATAATTAACCAATTTACTATGTCATCCATCACATCATAGAGTTCAACTGATATTTATTTTTATGATTGTGAATTTTTCAGTGAAGGAAGTAATTCATTGATTTTCACATTGGTGCAATCTCTTTAATTTGGGTAACTGCTTCTGAATGTTTTTCTGCCATTGTACTGCACTGTTACAACATATGCATGCACCAAATTTAAACTCCATATATTTGTTGAGAATATAGTCATTTAATTTTGTATTTATTTTAAACTAAGGTAAAAAAGTAATATATTTTTTTCTTTCTCATGTTTTCAAATGCATTCAATTTTCTAAGCAAATACATTGATGTAGTTGTCCTTTAATTTTGCAATTATTTCTTTTTTTATATATAAATACTGCTTACATTTAATAGTTTCACTGCTTCCTTAGCTGGTATGACTCTGAAAATAGCACTCTGTGGGTTTAGCACACAAACTTGATAGCTATAAAACTGAACTTATAGCTGGCACTGCTATTATATAGGAAAGTTGTTAAGAGAGTAAAGCCAGAGTTCTCATCACAAGAAGGATTTTTTCCTATTTTCTTTTCTTTTTCCTCTTCATTTTATTGTATCTGTATTTGAAGATGGATGTTAGCTGAACCTATTGTAGTAATTATTTTACAACATATGTAAGATAAAACCATCATAATGTATGCCTTAAATTTATACAATGATATTTGCCAATTATTTTCCGAAAAAAACTAGAAAAATAAAAACCCTGAACTCAATATATAAGGGATAATAATTGAATAAATTGTTCTGTATTTATTTGGAACCACTTTTGTTATAATCATTTGATTATTGCTACCTTATGTAGAAAAGTAAAGACAGGTTTTCTTTTTTTTAAGACTCAAGTACAACTTCTGGAGATGGGAACTACAGTTAAGATAAAAATACACTAGATGATATAATGACCAATTTCAGAAGAAAAGATTATGAACTTAAAGACATGGCAAAACAAAGACAAAAAATGAAACACAAAGGGAAATAAGGACTTGAAAAATGAAAAGAGCATCAGTGAGCTGCACTGTAGCTTTAACCAGCGTCTACTGCAAATGGAGACTGCAGTTCCTGTAAATGGGGCAACGGGGGGCGGGTGACAAGTTCAAAAATATTTGAAGCCATAATGGCTGAATATACTCCAAATTTGATGGAAACTATACACTCAAAAATCCAGGAAATTCAGTGAACCCCAATACAAAAAACTTGAAGAAAGATAAATACAGCATAATTGACTTGCTCAGAACCAGAAATAGAGATAAAATGTTAAAAGTGACCACATATTTTCTATTTAAACCAAATGCCATAGACCTTTATCTCTTGACTTCTCCATGTAAAGTTCAAGTATAAATCGTGGAAATAATTCAAGATATATAACCAAAGGAATATTATGAAAGGTGGTAAGTGGGAGAACTGATCGGATAACCCAGGAAAAACTGGCTGGGTGTCTTTTGTCCTCCCACTAATCAGAATAAATTTAGCCAAACTTGGTGTTTCCTAACTTCCCCAACCTAACAAGAGAAGTTGTTTCAAGTGGGTGCATTCCTCCCCAGAATTAAAAGAGAGTCCATGACATCAGGTGAAACTGGAAGAACCAAGAAGGGGATAAATTGGAAACCCATGCTGACAATAAGGATCCAGGAAAGCGCACCTCTTCACTTCAGGGACTGAGGCCCCTCCCACACTCAGAGACAGCATATTGCCCTGGAGCCCTTACAAAGAGATCCCACCACATTATGCAAATCTGGCCCTTGAAGAACTGTTTTTTTCTGCTAGTCTTGAGATCCCTTCTGTCTTGCCTGAGAGTTTCAGCCCTAGGAAAGTTCACTATGGATTCTGTGAGACTGAAAAATGACTATTGGGTGTTCTTGGGGTAAAAGGGTTTACACCTGGCTTTATTCTCATGGTGGTAGGTTGAGCACTAGGATCATGTCTGCATCCAACAGTTTGCAGGTCTGTAATCCACCTCCAACTCTGCCTGTGCCCAGAGCACTGGGCAGAGCTCTTTATATAGCAACTCAGTCAATAGCTCATTGCCTACAGGTGTGGAAGCATTAGCCTAGCTAGTAGGCCAATTGCATCATTAAGTAGTTTAGGGTCAGGTAGGATCCTGGCCATAGGGACTTCCATTTTCCCTACAGTGGTGGTGGCAAATACAGGCAAAATCTTGCCACAAGTGCCCAGCCTAGGAATTATCTTTGTCCCTGTGAACCTGAGGCTACCAGGCAAACAGCACCAGAAAGCTTGATCTGGTCACAAGTTAACAGCCTAGGCAGTACTCTCCGTCCCCCAAAGGTGGAGATATGCCACAATAGCACCAGATCGGGAAAGAGCTTTTAGTTTCCTCTATGCTACTGACACTTTCTCTCTACCTAGAGGCACTAGGCAACCTGACCTGAGAGTCATCTTTCATCACCACAGACAGTATTAGCAGAAAACAATGGTAACTCCACCTGCAAGAAATAAAACAAGCAGATGAAAATTAGGTTTCACTGGACTCACAGTTTACAAATGTAGTCTTAGACATGCATGCTAAACCTAAACAAGGTCACTGTCTGCTAAAATAAATTATTTAAATAAGACTGACAGTACTCTAACATGATACCCAAGACGTCTAGGATGTTTCTCAAGAAGTATTTGTAATACAGACACCATGAAAATCACAAATGGATTGAGTAAAGATAATAAACTGACATCAACATCATCATCAATATGAATGAAATTTTGGAATTATCTGACAAGGGTTTTAAAGGAACCATCATAAAAATGTTGTAATAAGTAACTTCAAATTCTCTTTAAACAAGTGAAAAATAGAAAATCTCAGCAAATAAATAAAAGTTACAAAAAATGAAATAAATCATAAAACAAATATATAGTAACAGGAAACTTGCTAAGTGGACACAATAACAAAGTAGACAGACAGAGGGTAGAATCAACGAACTCAAGGACAGATCAATTGGATTTATCTAAAAACAAGGCAAAATAATAAACAAATGAAGAAAAGCCTTAAGGATATATAACTTCAGAAAAAAATCTTAAGAGTAAATCTTTGGGTTCCAAAAGTACAACCTGTAAAAAAATTTTATATACTGGACCCCAAATTAACTATATTTCTCTGGAACAATGCCATGTAAAGACAATAATACAAATAGCAGACTAGGATAAAAATATATGCAAGCCACATATCTAAAAACAGAACAAGTATCTAGAATATATTTTAAAATTCTCAAAAATGAGCCATAAAAACATAAGCAGACCAGTTACAAAATGAGCAACTGACATGAACAGATATTTCATCAGTGAAGTTGTATAGATTGCACATAAGTATATAAAAGATAGCCAACATTACTAATCATTGGGGGAATGTGAATTAAATTGACCATCAAATATGACTACATGCTACAATTAAACTTTGTAGCATGTAGTCATATTTATGTATCTACTACATAGCTTCAAAAAAAAAAAAAACAATAGCAACACCAAATGCTGGAAAGGATGTGGAGAAACTAGATTATTCCTGCACTACTGGTAGGGATGTAAAATGGCATAGAAACTAGAGAAAACAGTTTGGCAGTTTCTTACAAAACTATAAACAGGCAAGTACCATATGACTCAACAATTACACTAACAGACACTTATCCTTTAGCAATGAAAATTTATGTTCTCTCAGAAACTACACAGAAATGTTCATAGCCACTTTATTCATAATAGTCAAGAACTGGGGGAAAAAGCATTCAGATGTCATTCAATGAGTGAATGGATAAACTTTTGCACAGTCATATTATGAATACATATTGCTCAGCAACAAAAAGGAACAAGCTATTGATACACACAATAACTTGGCTGAATTTCCAGGGGATGATGCTGTATTTAAAAAGTAGCTAATTTCAAAGGCCACATGCTGTAATCACTTTTTAAATGACAGAATTATAGAACCGAAGAGCAAAGTAGTCTTTGTAAGAGGTTCGTAACCTGATTCGGGAGGCAGCTGGAGGTGGTTATGAAAGGGCAGTGAGTTTTTTGTGGCCCTGTTGTTTGGTAGATTTGGGTATATTGAAGACTAGGACAAGAACAATAGCAATTCCTGCTCAACTACCTGACATCCTTTGTCCACTAAATATTGCAAAAAACTCACTGATCCCAAGGGAGCAAAGCCGGTAAAGCATGATGAATACTGAAAGTGGCAGGATATTATTTTATCCAAGTATCAAACTCTGGGCAAGGCTATGTGCCTTCTCTAGCCATTCAAATTTATCTGTATTTATTTATTTCCGTGTTTGTTTCCTTGAGCTGTTACAAACTACTAAAATCTGGGTGGCTTGTAATGAAAATTAATTTTCTCACAGTTCTGGAGGCTAGAAGTCAAATCAAGATAGCAACAGGGCCATGCTTACTTTGAAGACACCAGGGAAAAATCCTTTTTTGCTTCTTCCTAGTTGCTGGTGGTTATTGGGAGTCCTTGGCTTGTAGCAGCACGACTTCAGTCCGTCTCCATCTTCATATGGTGTTTTCCCTGAGTTCACATCTAGAGGTCTTCACATGGCATTCTCCTTTCCGTATCTGTTTCCAAACCTCCCTCTTTTTATAATAGCACCAGTCATCGGATTAGGGTCCACCTTAACCCCATATGACCTCATTTACTCGATTAAATATACAAAGACCTTATTTTAAAATAAGGTTATGTTCATAGTTACTAAGTGTTTTGACTTGAACATATCATTTATAGGAATGCAGTTTAAGCCACAAATCTTATCATCTGTCATCTATCTGTTATCTATTAGTGCATTAATTCAACCATCCAACTAGTTAATCTATCTGTTAGTTAGAATTTAAAGAAAAAAAATGAGTGTCTCAGGGATACATATTACCATGTTAATTGAAATTGAAAAATGAAGTTATATATTTTCTTACCATGAATCTGGTACAAATGATTCATTTCACAATGAGAACTGGCTTTTCATTTAAAATGAATATGGCCATGACTGTAAGAGGACAGAGTATACATAGAAATTAGTCATATCGAATCACTGATGATGAAATCAGTGGACATTATTTAGATACTTCCCTGAAAATAATTTTAACAGAATAGTAACATTATCAACAGTTGTCTACAGAATGATAATTGGGAAAAGTATATTCAATTTCTACTGGTTTCCTACAATGTAAAGGTACCTATGGTACCTTATTTAATCTTATTTCATGAAGGACTTAAAGCTATGGGCAAAAAAGCACTTATAATATTTAAAAAACATTAAACTGAAATAGAAAATCCAGAAAAGAAGAAATATAAATATATACAGAACGTGAAGACCAAGTGTATGAGACTAAGACCGTGCAGATTAGAAGAGCCAGCATATTTTACAGGCCAAATTAAAACAGAGTTAAATAATATTCATAATCAGAAAAAAGTAAAGCCACCTAGTATTTAGGTGACAATTTTTCCAAATAATGATTTCTAAGTGAAATAGTTCATTTGTGGCTTTTTTTAGAAAGGATACTAGGTGGTATAATGTACACTTTCTGTGAACCCTCCTTTAAACAGGTGTAGTGAGAGTTTCATATATTTATTTCTTGTCATATCTGGAAATAGAAATCAAGGAAGCAGCATTAAAATTAAATTCTGTAAAGGATATTCTGGAAAGTGTAATACTGTCTGAAAACCTATGATAG
Source organism: Smutsia gigantea (assembly GCA_032199065.1). Taxonomy (NCBI): domain Eukaryota; kingdom Metazoa; phylum Chordata; class Mammalia; order Pholidota; family Manidae; genus Smutsia; species Smutsia gigantea. The sequence goes on from JAVSCE010004391.1 coordinate 138,768, forward strand.
ATGTGGTGACCCATCTGTGGTACAAGATGTTTACATAAAAATTGTACAAAGCAGTTATTTCCTGGCTCTCGCCCACTGTCTAGATCAACATAACAATTTTCTATAATTGGCCCTATTTTCAGCACCTGACATATTGGGAAAGGATTTATACATTTTTACATTAAGTGATCATATGTTCAGATTCCCTGGATGGTCCTGAATTAAGCCTGCAGACACAGCATGATTATTAATAGTCCCCTGTTTATCCTCAAAGGTATCGAGGTTTGGATGATAAATTGTATCGTTGCCCTCCTTATTCAGAGGTTTGTGGTTCAGCCGTCTGTATCTTAACCATACATTTTCCGTCTCAAGTCATTTTTCAGTCTGATCACTGCTCTGCCACATACAGGCATCTCCTTCCCACTCACTTTTGTTACCACAGTTGATTTTTGTCACAACTCCCACGATAACGACATAGTGAAACGGTGATGAACAGCATGTGCCAGAGGGCAAGCCTAGTGCAAGTTCAGGTTCCGCCTTGATCACCTGTTGGCGGCGTGGCCTTCAATAAGTTCCTAATCCTCTCTGTGACTTGATTTCCTCACCTATAAAACGGAGAGAACAAGAGCGCCGATAGTTCATTGTGAGGGGTGAAAATGTTCGCGCGGGGGAAACAGCGGGGAGCTGGGCCTTCGGGAGCCTGCGCCTGCCTGAGCTCCTTCCTCTCTGCTGTCTTGGCTTCCCTCTTTGTGTCAGCCAGTCTGAATCAGTTGACATGTTTTCATTTTTCTTGAAACATTTCCTAACTTAGAGCCCTATTTCCACTCTCCTCTCATGTCACATCCCGAGCCAGCAGCCCCAACTTGCTCTTCCCACAACTCAGGGGAGGCTTTCTCAGGGAAACTAAAACCTTTCAAGAGTCAAGAAAATGCTAAACTACACTCTTCCACAGAGGAAGAGAGATTTTACTTTTCTTCCCACGAGGGCTGAATGTTCATGAAAAAGTTACAGTTTTAGAGAGGAATTAAGATGCTAAGAATCAGAAAAATGGGGCAGAAATATGAGATAATAATCTGAGTCAATACAACAAAAGGGATAAAAAGGGAGTATATTGGAGACTAAGCATCTGAAATATGGTTTAAACTTGACATACAAAATATGGGGTCTGATCTGAACATATGATCACTTACTGTAAAAATGTATAAATACTTTCCCGATATGCAGCTGAAGCTGTTATTTCATTTTGTGCCTACTGGTGCTTGTGTTATAAACCACACAGTTGGTGAAGCCTGAAGATGGGGGGTACTAGTTCCCTCGTGTGTAAAAACATGAGAGAAGTGCAGGTTAAAAATCACTTTTGATCTCTAGGCTGTCCAGTTCAGTGCATTTATTAACTGCTTGTCCTTTATTAATAATAATGCCATTAATTTTTAAAAGCATATTCAAAAATAAAAATGAAAATCACATATGGGGAATATTTATAACATAAATAATAGACAAGGGGGTAATAATTTGGCAAGCGAGGACATGCATTTTGCAGGCAGATTACACACATATTTGGTTAGAAAAAATTGTACGGATGGCAGAAAGTTAAACAAAAGATGACAAAATAGATGAGTAAAAACAAGAAAGTCTTATGAACCAATATAAGGACAATGAACATTATATAAATTCACATGCATTACTAAAATTATATTGTGTTCGGTGTTCTGGCCAGGACTAGCTGGAACACAGATATGGATCTTTTGTGTCAGTCAGCCAAGGGATAAACACTGGCAAAGACAAATGTAGCAAGACTACTTAAAATGAAGATGTAAGTCAGCTATGTAGGGAAAAAAAAAGCATGTGTGTGTGTTACGTGCAGCATATAGAGACACTTTGTACCTCTTGACCAGCTGTGAGCATTTGAAACCCCTCTTCTGCCAAGAAGTTTGCACATCTAAGAAGGAAGGTGACTCATGGGTGACCTTGCTACTGAAAAGAAGAGAATAGCCTACAGCAGCCACAGAATCTTGACACTGAAGTTAAAAACCTCTCATTGCAAACCTCTAAAGCACTTAGCCCAATAAACTGTTACATTTGTCACTTAGAAATAGCTCATTCAATCTGGCATTGTATTAAAATTTTAAGAAAATGAAAAGAATAAGCATACAATATAATGATGTACATAAGCGTTTATCACTGCTCAGTGCAAGCTGGCATAAAACATAAGTTATGATATTAAAATCTGTTAAAAAGAAAGATATAGGCCCAACCTGGTGTCCCTTCTGCCAGACCATGTCACCAAACCAGGGCTTAACACCTCACCTAATTGCAGTTTCAGCCTCCTCAGAAATGTACTGGGTCAGGAATTTTCTGGTCAGCATCAATAAGATAATCTGTCACATGTGTCCTCTCCATCGCCTGAAGGAATCTACCTAATAAGACCCCTTTTTCTCTAATGAAAATGACCTCATCTGAAATTCTCCTTTTGTTCTGTTTAGGACATCTTTGTCCTGCCTTTAAAAACCTCTCCCTTTCTGTAGCTCTTGGGAGCATCTTTCTACTTGCTAAAGAGCTACTTTACAGCTACCTGATTTATAAATTGCTTAATAAGTCAATTAGATCTTTATATTTACTTGGCTGAATTTTGTTTTTTAACAAATCTCTGGTGTTCTAAGATGCGGAATATTTCAGAGTAATTTTAGCAATGGTTTTAGATCTAAGAATAGGTGGTAGTCCTTATTTTAAGTGAGTAAAATTCATCGACCTTACATAGATGTCATGTTTAATTTTTTCCTCTAAGGTATTATGTGAAGATGATCCTAAAGCTTGTTTACTATTAGTAATGAATATAATTATAGTACTGTTCATAAATAGGTCACGTATTGAGTGGTTAATATTTGCCAAGCAATATATTAAGTATATTCCAACAGTATACTATAGTATATAGCATATCTAAATATTAATAAAACCGAGTGAGATAGGTAATATTTTCACCCTTTTATAGAGTAGAAAACAGGCTTAAACGGATATCAAAGTTATTTAAAGATGCAGACATTGTAAGTGGTAGAGACTCTGTTTGAACCTAACCACAGAGTAAAAAATAAAATCCAACATACCAATATCACAGACACTAAAAGTAAACCAACCAGAACTGGCTAAAGCCTTCCCTGAGACAGGTAGGCATACTCTGTACTAAAAAACAAATATAATAAAGAATTATGTTCACTTATATGTACCATTCTTCATAACTTAGTGGTTAGAGAAGTGAATCAGTTATCAATAAATTATGAAAAAATAATGCATAAAATATACCATTTTAGCTGATATAAATTTATTTATAGGATCATTGCTGAGACAGAGGGAAAGATTTATGTGAGGATCAACACGGGGAAAGAAAGAGCATATGAAAAGTAACAAGGGAAGTTAAATAACTTTTATTATTCATATTCTTAATTCTAATAGCCGTTCAAAAATAATAGAAATAATTTATTCAATGATTATAGCTTTATAGTTTATGAATAAGTGAAATTAATGACAGCAATGATGCAAGGGGTGAGAGAAGGACTCGGAATAATGTGTTATTATATGGTACTTGCACTGATTGTAGAATGGTATGGTGCTATTTGAAAGTCGACTTGACTTAGTTGTAAATGTACGTGGCAAACTCTAGGGCAACCACTAAAAAGGTAGAAAAATAAGGATAACTCATATGCTAAGAAAAGAGAGAAAATGGAATCTCATAAAATGCTCAATTAGAAAATTGAAAATTAAATGGAAAATAGAAAATGAAATAAAGTGGAAATGCTAGAAATAAAAAGTATCATTAGTGAAGTTAAGTACTGCATTTCAACAGTAAACTAACAGTAGAAGAAAATATGTATGAGCACAAAACAAGTCAATGGAAAATATTTGTTCTGAATTACAGTGAAAAAAAATGATACCATATAGAAAATACTGTAACAGCTATATGGGAACCAGTGAAAAGGCCTAACACATTCTTTATTGGATCACCAGAAGCTGAGGAGAGGGTGAACATGGCAGCAAAAACACTTAAAATCATACTGCCAGGATTTTCTAAAGATGCTGAAGGGCATAAAGGCAGAGCTACAGAAAGTTCTGTGAACTTTAACCAGGATAAGTACAAACAGAAAGAAACCACTCCTAGCATACACATAGCAAAATTCCTCCCCCCACAAAGCTACATTTTAGAAATCTGTTTGTTAATCCCTTTCTCTTCCCCTGCTCAGATTTTAAGTGAAATAGGATTGAACATACAAATCAACTTGGAAACACATAGTAACTTTCTAATTATGGGTCTTCCAATCCACTAATATAATAGATATTACTATTTATGCAGGTCTTCTCTAATTTCTCTTCAAAGAATTTTTTTTAGACTAAGTTACAAATAATATGATACATGCAAGACAAACATTAAATATAAGGATGTAGATATTTTGATCATAAAAGGATGGGAAAAAAACTGTGGACACATTAGCCTAAGAAAAATATGGTATATATATCATAGACTAATTAGACTTTAAGTTATGAAGTCCTACAGATGAGAATATGTATTCTAAAATGGTAAAAATAAATTAGGTAAGAAAATATTTCAATTCTCAATGCATATGCAACTAATAATATAGTTTTCAAAGTACAAAAGCAGATAATATGACATCAGTGCAAAATGGTGGAGTAGATAGTTCTAGGGACCTGACCCTTTATAGAAACATTTAAAAATTGAGCCAAATCTGTCAGAATGTTTTTTAAATAACTCAAGAAAAATTTCACCTGTTTGCAGCAATCCAGAAAATGCTGAACAACAACAAAGTTAAAAATGGTAGACTTGTTATTGGTTCCATTAATACTGGGGATAAGCCATTTCCTTCCCTCAGGTGGTATACCCAGCATCAAGGTAGTAAGCAGTAAGTTCAGTCACAGACAGAGAACAAACTTCCGTCTCTCAGCCCCTGCTCTCACTTCCTAGGACAGCATCTTATTGGCTTAGCTCAGGTTGGCAAAGGATGGCTCCAACCCTGGTCTAGTCAGTTGAGTACTTTGGAAGTGGGTCTCTTTATAGAAGTTAGACTTAGGCGAGGGAGGTATTACTGTAGTAAATGTCCGTATGGACATCCTAGAGAAATCTGGTTGGTAGATACCCCACTGAATATCCAACTTCACAGGAAAAATAAATGCAACATTTATTCCTTTTATTTCAATAGGAAAAATTGGTGGAAAATATGAAAAAACATTATATTCCAGTTATAAGACCAATTATATCATGCTTTGTTAGTCTTTTTCACAATCAGCTTTAGTAGAAGCTATTACTATGAACTATACTAGAGGGGAAATTTCTGTTACAGAGACATTAAAATTTTATTAAAATGGCATTCATTCTCCATATATTTTAAAAAGGTGATAAGTGTGGTAATACAAGTCTCATACCTTTCTTAGAAAATCAACCTAAAGTGTTTTAAAACATCCTATTGACTTATTCTCTAATATCCTTTTTTAAAAAAAAATAAGTAACAAACCTAATACAGTATACAATGTTTCATTAAAATACATTTGCCAAGCATTGTAGGTAAAGCAGAATGAATACAGCTCACATTTGTGGACACTAACAGTCTTATTTGAGGTAGTATTTGGTTTGCATATAAGAAAACCATGTAGAATAATGTTTCATTAAAATTATCTCAATGTGATAGTATCAAATACGGAAGGAAGGAGAAAGTATAAAGTAGTTTCAACATTTTCTAAAAGGAAAACCATCTGAAGAAGAAAAACACAGGCATATGTTGTGATTGAGTCCATGTATATTTCTTCCTCTCAAATAACTGAATGTTTTCGCTTAAACTGAAAGGCCCGTAACTTCTACCCAAGTCTGAAGTTTAACCTTCTCTACACTTAACACATACAAAACTTCTGCTGATTTATTTTCTTCCTATAGACAATATGCAACCGTCTAGGAGTCACCAGAAATTCTAGAACTTGCATTTTTCAATAGTGTATATAGTAAAAAAAACTTCTGGAAAAATACTGCCTGTGAAGCTTTGTTATAGAATCTAACAGTTAATATAAATATATCTAAATAAAAACTTCCTGTATTTTAAAGTTCCATCAAACTTGACTGTATTTACAGATTAGAAAGTTAAAACATTCACATAAAAAATATGAATGGAAATTAAAGTTTGGAATTTTTGATAAATACAACTCATATATTTTACCACATTACTAATATTTCCCAAATCAAAGAAAGCAACTCTAACAATCACCAGCATTATCAGCATTGGCTCAATAACCAACATAAATTGAACACTTACTTGAATTTATGACTGCTCTTTTTAAAAATTGCAATATAGTTGATAGACAATATTATATTGGTCTCAGATGTACAACATAGTGGTTCCATAGTTATATGTATTACTAATTGCTTGCCACGGTAAGTGTAGTTACCTCATTACTATAGCAAGACATTACAATATTATTGATTATATTCTCTATGCTATATATACTTTGATTCCTGTGACTAACTTATTATATAATTTTAAATTTGTACCTCTTTATCCACTTCACCTATGTCACCCATCCTCCCATTTCCCTCCCCCTATGGTAACCAATAGTCTGTTGTCAGTCTGTGGGCCTATTTCTTTTTCGTTTGTTTTGTTTTTTAGATTCCACATATAAGTGAAATCATATGGTGTGTGTCTTTCTCTGTCTCACTCATTTCACTTAGCATGACGCCCTTTAGGGTTTTTTTAATGTTTCCTTTTCAATTAATTTAAAAAATAGCCTTAGAAACTTGACTGAATCCAATTTATGCAATGTGGCTTAACATCCCACTAGCAGTGTTTGAAACAGGAAACCATGAAAACTGAACTGTGAATATTATTGAAATATATCCTATAAGAAAATTCTCATCCATTGCTATTAAAGATGTTAGCGATATACTGAAGAATTGTAAACATCTTAAATGTATATAAGTAGTATGTCTTTTGACAACATGTTTTAAAGTGATGTAAATTACCAACATGCAGTACCACAAAGTACACCCCTGATATTCTGCCTTATAATCTTCTAGTTTCATTAGCATTTGAAACAGTTACTCCCACTTTTAACCTATTGGTTTTCCATCCAGTCCTGAGGCCTGCAGGAGATACTCATTAATCTAACAGTAAAAGAAAGCCTTTTCTTGGATCTCTCTTACACCCTCCCACTCCTCTCCAGTCCTTTCCCCAATAGGAATATCCTTTCCATTAAAGCTAAGTGATGTCTAGCCTATTCTGACTGTGGCTATATTTTACTAAATTACTAATGATAATCAAAATGAAGTGAGGGAAGTAGGATATCCCAGTCCCTGACTGGTTATCTAATCTAAAATACTCAGTTTCTGTCACTTATCTATTTGAAACAAAAGAAACAAATCAATTCATAACAATATAGTTTGCCTTTCTCTGGCTATGGTGTATTTTGTCAGCCTTTACAGAATGCAACACACTGAGATAAAGATTATATAGTAAAATAAAGTGGGTGAAGCACTATTATTTATCATATTTTACAGGGTAAACTATTATATTCATTAATCTGTCCTATGACCATTTACAGGGACTGATAGCATCTGGCTGTAATTAATCTTTATATGTGGATATTGGTGTTCTGTTGAGTGCAATGAATTTTGCTACTTAAATTTGGGCAAAAAATGTCAAATAAGATTTTTTTCTGGTTATGCTTCAAAAACCGTATGTTTAATGCTTGTGTAGATGTAGGCAAGGAAAATATTTTCTCAACATTTTAGGAACAAAATATGTTACCTCATTTTAAATAATCTCTGTAAATTCATCTCTTGATATTTCACACTATAAATTTCAATAATTTCCAATCTTATAGTGTTGACTCGATCAAGTCATTTAAAATGTCGTTACAAAAGTCAGTTGATTAAATTATTTGATTGCCTACTGTATGCTAGTTACTGTGCTTGTGACCAGAGGTACAAAGGTAAATATGACATAGCATTTACATATGAGGAGCTTAGTATTGAGAGCTCAGTATCACCTAAGTCTGACCCAAAGCTACTCTACAGTCTAGATAATGCTGTTTTGTTGTGTGCTCACATAGATCCTGTCTCTTTTTTCTAGAATAGTGACCTCAGCTGAAAACTAAATTTGTTGACATGGTTACCTAATTTCTATCACTTTTTCCCCATACACTCCACTAGTACAAGAATCTATTAAATATTTATGGAATGAATGAATGAATGTAGAGTACATATAAAAACTGTAAGAATACCTACAAGGGCACAAATGCACAATCACATCCATCTCTAGTTAGTAAATGACATAAGTATTTTAATCAGCTGGAGGGTTATATATAAAATTCAATATAGGTCTATTTCTTTGTCACTCTTATTAAAGTCTAAAAAGTAAAATAAAAATAAAGTGGAATTAGCAATGGAGCTTAAAAAGTCAATGTACAAAGTTGATTAGCACTAAAAACATTAGAAATTATATTTTCAAGCCCATATTTAATTTGCAAGGACTTTATTATTTTTTATAAATGGGATAAAAGAAAATCATTTTCTTTAGGTTTTTATATATTGATTATTCCATTTAAGGTAAAAATGCAATGAGCTATACCATATGAATTCATGATTCTGACTGAAAATCACTTCATTAAAACAGAGTAAAAGTGACTAATGACCTATTTATAAATATATATTCATTTTAAATAACTCAATATTTTTATAAATGTTCTGGGGAGCTATTGTGAATAATAAGTATTATTGTCATGAACATGTAGAGAGCTTTTTGTCTTCCCACTTATATGACTTCAGCTGGTCATGTCTTCCAAATATCACTGTTTCAGATATATATCTTAGCTGACTGGAAAGATGAAAGATAGGTAGATGAGATAGATAGATAGATAAATAGATAGATAGATAGATAGATAGATAGATAGATAGATAGATAGATAGATAGATAGATAGATGATAGATAGATGATAGATAACATAGGCAGTTTTAGGTGTATTTATACCTGTAAACATGGCATTAAGTAAGATTCCAATAGGTTTATTATTTTTTTTGTCTGGTACTATTTGATTGTTTTTAACAATGAGTTGTGACTTTTTGATACATTATTTTTCAAAAGCAATGATGCAATGTTTGATACATAAAATTGAGACATTAAATTGGAAACCTGAAATATGCATAATCATAATATATGAAATCAGCTATCAAGATCAATAAATTGAATTGAAATATGAGCAAACTAGATGCAAAGTCAATTCACCAAAGAAATAACAAAAATAAAGCAATAAAAATGTTTGATTTTAGTATTAGAAAAGCAAGGAAGTGTGTTTTTGTGACTCTAGCAAAAACTGGAGTGTATTATTTAGTGTTGTTTATGGTGCATTCTCATTTCTAAGTATCTGAACACTAGAATTTTATATCAAAAAATAGATTATTCAGTTTTGCAAATCTATTTATTGGATGAAACCAACATATACAGTCAATATATGATGCACTCATCTCTGAGCAATTTAGGAGGAGAAATAACTAGCACAATCAAATACTAGTTATATGAAATATTTTATAGGCATATTAGAATGAAGTAATGTGATGTTACTAAGTATTACATAGTTTTAAGAACCATATAATTTAATATTAAGTACTAAAAATCATTATATTGGACAGTATTAAATGGAAATGTCAACACAAATAGTGTTACATAGAATATATAATGCTATGTAGATGTTCTGAATTAAATGTTCATTATTAGGCATATAAAATTTACTCAATTGGTAACTCCAGCTGAGGTTCTGGCAGCTGGTCAAATTGTAAATCATTTGTATTTTCTTATAGTTTTTCTTTGTTTTTAAATATTTTTTAATGAATATACATCCCTCTCTTAATAAGGAAATATGGTATTTTAAGTAAAAATGAAATGCAGCCTGGGATGCAGATCTTTAGCCTTATTTCAGTAATATCATTTATTGTTTCATGTATAAGTTAGCAATTTGATGTCTGGCAGTTAGGTAATTTAGAACAAATTTAGTAAGTTTGTTACTAAATGGAAGGAAGAGACTCATGGAGAATTAGAGTACCAAAAAGAGAATAAATGTCATCTACTTTCTATTTTGCCTACAGCTTGAACTATCATCATATTAGAGCCCAATATTGTTCTTGAGTTAATATTTCCAAGTTGAATGCACAATTAGCAATGATTTAATTAAAAAAGCACAGAATGTAATGGTTCTTTTCTCAAATAATTATTTTTACTTATTTTAACAATTATAGTGAATTTACCTCAATTTATTTTGATTTCTATGAGGTTTAAGATATTCTAAAAAAAATTTTTAGACAAACCTCAAGAAAAGTTTTGAAGCACAGGTGTTAAATTCACTATTAACTGTATAAAATTAGAAATAAATAATTTTGTAATATAGGCAGGCCTAGAAGACAACACATTTGAATGGGTTGAAATTAACTTGCATTTCACTTGGAGATTAAATCAGATCTTGTGACAGTGGAGTTGATAACAAGGTCTCAGTCAACAGGGCACTATGGCAAGACAATGTTTTTAAAGACGAAAATTGAAGAAAATCCCAGGAGTTAACTGACATGTGAAAAGCAAAGTCATGAAAATTATGGGAATAATGCAGTTATGGTTCACATTTTAGGCACTATTACATGAGTAACAAAAGAAGGTAGCTTACAAAGAGTTTGAAACTATATTCAATATAATTTTTTTGTACTTCTGCTGTCATATACATTATTTTTTCAGAGAATAAATATTATTCATGTTCTTTAGAAACTGATTCCAATTAGTCTGCTTTGTTTGCCAGGAAATCTTTCATGTATTGATATAGGAGCTTAATAAATGATAGTTGCCTTTTCCTCAATAAACTTCCCCTCCCCATCCTCTCCACTCCGCCATCCCCTCCATCCCCTTACCTACAGATACATTCCGCACTTGTTCATACACAAATTTGTTTTATATTATTGTGGATAATGTAATGTTCCCTTTTATGCCTAGGCATGTACCGTTCTACTTAGTCTTCTAATCACTAATATTCTACACATTTTGCTTCTTAACTTCATTTTTTAACCACTCTGTACTAGAAAGCTGTTTGTGGGCATGAATCTTGTTTGTTTTACTAAGTATAGTAGGAATTCATTGAATAGTTGTTCGAAAATTGTATAGAACTATAAACATGTCACTTACAGAAAGGAGAATCAACTTTGAATATTCCAGTTCATCAAGAGCTCACAGGTATGGCCATTATGATTTACTTATTATTATTTGATCTAACAAAATGGATGTTGTACATATTAAAATGTATTTTAAATATAACAAAATCTTTATAAATGTTGACTCCAAGCTATATATGTTTAAAAGTAGCAAGAATATGTTATTGCCTTGAATAATTCCCAGTGGGATATCATGTCACAGCAGATTCAGAATAATAAAATAAAATAATAAGCATCTCTCCCACCAAGTAAGCCAGTTGTTGGCAGAAAATAAAAGAACATGCATTCTTGTCCTCTGCTTTCTGCATTCAATAGCATATATTACAAGTGCCATCAATGGCATATCATTTCTAGCATGCTTCATGACCAGTAAGATGGGAACTTGAAACAAAAACCTGAGAAAGGAAAAGAATAGAAAGACAAAATAGGCCAATCTGTCAGCCTGCTGGGAAATCACCAAGTAGAAATCTGAGCTGACAGATTCACCCTTCAGAAAGTGGTCTTTGAGGACTGATGACCGATCATAAAACAACAAATGAAGTCATGGCCGATTAAAGCTTGAACAGGAAAATCATGCATTTGGAAGCTTTGCAAAAAATTTATGGGCAAGTGATATGAGATGAAATAAAGGTGTTGGATGAGGAAAATTATCTTTTAATTTACTTTCATGAGAGAAATGGAGGGAGGGAAGGACATAGACACTAGAATAGGCAATAAAATTTTTCCATTTGAAAAAGATGGAATAATACTCAATTTTTCCTTAGAATTCAACATTAATGTAACCCACACTCTACCATTAAAAAATTGAGAGTTTCATATTCTGGAATAAATCATGATAAATCAATGTCATTTTCTTAGTTTTCCCAACATTTTATTTATTTAATCAAGATGGGCAACTTGAGAATTTCTTGTCTATATGGATAATAGCAGAAACAGTTAATTAGGAAGACTAAGAACTGTTCATCATTTCTGAAGCCTGTAACATGCAGATAAAAGGAAAATTATATTTCAATTTGTTTAAGTCTAATCTACCAAAGTCTAATATGTTAATTAGAATGCTATATTTATTTATGAGGTATCTTCAAAAATAATGGTTTAAGGAATATTAAGATAGGAAAGATAATATAATGGGATGTCTCTCTCCCTCTCCCTTTGTATGTATAGATATATTTGATTAATATATATCTGTTGCTTCCTAAAGTTACCAAGAACAATTTTAATTAAATAGATGTGAATGCAAATAATACTATATATTTTTCTTCATATTACCATTGAAAAAAGAAAGTGAACATTCAAGAGCATGGACTATCTTCTCATATTCATATTGATTTCTGTTAGTAAAGAAAATAACAGACTTGCAACAAAAAGAAGCAAATAAAGCTTATGTCAAGAAGTTCTTTAAAAAATACACTTCAATTTAAACATTCCAAATCAGTGAGATAAAATCAGTATATTAAAAATATTGCTTTTTGTCAGAGCAAATACTAGGTATAATTTTCATGAACATTTAAAATATTCTTGTCACACTGAATCTTCTTTATAATCTTTAGAAACCACAAATGATATAATGTCAAATAGATATAGATAGTACAATATAATATGTATGATACACTATGCTAAAATAAATATTATTCTCCACCTCCTCCATGGCTGTGAGGATGAGCTAATATATATGTAGAACTCTGTGATTCGTGAGTCTCACTATGATATATATTCAGAATTATATACCAAGTCTTTGCTTGATACCCACCCCTAAGTCTTATGTTTTGGTGTTACTTGTTAATAGATTTGGTAACTCATTGACTACAGAGAATGAGGAAGATGGAGTCATTGCAGTACCCACAGATTTTAGATATGAGCAAATAGGTGATGGCTGTAATGTTTGCTAGGGTAATAATGTTTTCCCTTTTTCATGGGCCTTTCTTACTGTTTCTCAATTTTATTATTTTCAAAGTTCCAGTTGATTTTCTCTATTGCATATCTATTTTCTACTTCACTCATTTTTCATGATTTAAACAAAACATTATGTAATTATTGGATATTTATAGTGAAATAAAATTTAAATTCTAAGTATGTATATATGTAATTGTTTTAACAACTTTATTAAGATATACTTCACATACAAAAGAATCTACCCATTTAAAATGAACTGTTTAGTAATTTAAAATATATTACATAGTTGTACAACCATCACCACATTCTAATTTTAAAATATTTTAATGATCACCTCCCCCCAGTAAATGCTGTATCCATTAGTAATCACTCTTAATTTTCCTCCTCTCACCCTGTATATAATGACTATTTCACTTTCTTTATATGTAGATTTTCCTTTTCTGGGCATATGTTTGGAATTATACCTTCTGTCATCTGTTGAGCTAGCTTCTTTTATTTAAGGTAATGTTTTCAAAGTTCATGTTTTAGCAACTCCAGTACTTCCTCACCTTTAGCACAGAATAATATTCCATTGTATGAATATACCACATTTTCTTTTATTATTCATCAGTTGATGGGCATTAGAGTTATCGCTTTTGGGCTATTATGATAAAGGTGTTATTAACATTCATGAAAAATCTTTTGTGTGTATATATATTTTCATTTCTCGAGGATAAATACTTAGGAGCCAAATTGCTACATCACTTTGTAACTAAGTTTTTGAAGATCTGCCAAGCTAATTTCCAATGCACCTATACCATTTTACATTTCCAAATTATCTCATTTGTTATAGTCCGTCTTTTTAATGATAACTATCCTAGTAGATATGAAGTGAAATCACATTGTCATTTTCATTTGCATTTCCCAAATGGCTACAAATGAGGAGTGTCTTTTCATGTACTTGTTTTGTGTATCTTCTTTGGAGAAACGTTCTAATTCTCTTATCTTTTTTAATTTATCTTTTTATTGTTGAATTGCCAGTGTTTGCTACATAATCTGGATACATGTCTCTTATCAGATACGTAATTTGTAAATACTTCCTCCAATTATGTGAATTATCTCAATTTCTTGATATTTATCTTTTAAAGTACACCAGGTTTTAATTTTGATGAAATATACTGTATTCTTTGTTTTTTCTTTTTTATTGATTGGACTTTCAATATTGTCTAAGAAAATATTGCCTGACCCAAGGTCATGAGGTTTACTCTTAAGATTTTCTTCCAGGAGTTTTATATTTTCATTTAGGGCAATGAGAAATTAATTTTCATGTATGGTATGAGGAATTGATCCAACAGCATTGTTTTACATGTGGATGTTGATTTGTCCAGGCACCATTTATTGAAAAGATTCTTCTTTCTCCACTGAGTTTATTTAGTATCCTTGTTGAAAAATTAATGAAAGTAAGTATAAGAATTATAATAGAAAAGATTCTATTGAATCATCCACAATTCTGAAAAGTTCATATCTGGGGCTTTAGCATACAGAACATCGGTGTCCTTAAGAATTAGCAAAACCTGGTAGAAGTATATTCCCACCAGGATATGAACATAAAGATTTGTTGTTTATGTATTTTAGAATCTCTTGGGGAAGTCAAGCCAGAGGTTAGCCAACTATTAGTATACAGTACTAGATCTTTCTGAAGAACGTTGAAAACCCTAATTTATTGCTCATCTGTAGTCACTAAAGTCTTTCATGGAATTCCCAAAGTGGATATTCATATCTGCACACAAAATACGCCTCAAAAGCTACTTAATAAGTTCTATCAAGTTTCCCTCTGACAAATTTTGTTACACTGGGGAGAATTGGAAATACTAACATCAATTGAAAGTTTAGAAATTAGAAAGGGATACACTGCTATAACTTCTGTTCCTATCTCTGCTCTCTGTTAAATATTAAATAGTTTTAATATTAGTAGTACAAGGCTTAGTTGGCAGTGGCAAAATAAAATTTGTTAGGCAGAATGATTGTCATTCATGATGGTCATGGAGTGGAAAATTATTCTTTTTTTTTTTTTTTTTT
>JAVSCE010004392.1:0-75043 GCA_032199065.1 Smutsia gigantea
CCAGAGGACAGACCAACCAGACAGAAAATAAGTAAAGACACAGAGGCACTGAACAACACACTAGAACAGATGGACCTAACAGACATCTACAGAACTCTACACCCAAAAGCAACAGGATACACATTCTTCTCAAGTGCACATGGAACATTTTCCAGAATAGACCACATACTAGGCCACAAAAAGAACCTCAGTAATTTCAAAATATTGAAATCCTACCAACCAACTTCTCAGATCACCAAGGTATAAAACTAGAAATAAATTTTAGAAAGAAATCAAAAAGGCTCACAAATACATGGAGACTTAACAACACTCTAATTAATCAATGGGTTAACGACCAAATCAAAACAGAAATCAAAGAATATATGGAGACTAATGACAACAACAACACAAAGCCACAACTTCTGTGGGACGCAGCAAAGGCAGTTCTAAGAGGAAAGTATATTGCAACCAGGCCTATTTAAAGAAGGAAGAACATTCCCAAATGAATAGTCTAAAGACACAATTATGGAAATTGGAAAAAGAAGAACAAATGAGGCCCAAAGTCACCAGAAGGAGGGACATAATAAAGATCAAAGAAGAAATAAATAAAACTGAGAAGAATAAAACAATAGAAAAAATCGATAAAACCAAGAGCTGGTTCTTTGAAAAACTAAACAAAATAGATAAACCCCTAGCCAGACTCATTAAGAGAAAAAGAGAATCTACACACATAAACACAATCAGAAATGAGAAAGGAAAAATCACGACGGACCTCACAGAAATACAAAGAATCATGAGAATATTATGAGAATCTATATGCTAACAAGCTGGAGAACATAGAAGAAATGGACAACTTCTTAGAAAAATACAACCTTCCAAGACTGACCAAGCAAGAAACAGAAAAACTAAACAGACCAATCACCAGTGACGAAATCGAATTGGTAATCAAAAAACTACCCAAGAACAAAACCCCTGGGCCTGATGGATTCACCTCTGAATTCTACCAGACATATAGAGAAGAAATAACACCGATTCTCCTTAAAGTTTTCCAAAAAATAGAAGAGGAGGGAATACTTCCAAACTCATTCTATGAAGCCAGCATCACTCTAATACCAAAACCGGGCAAAGACCTCACCAAAAAGAAAATTACAGACCAATATCCCTGATGAACATAGATGCAAAAATACTCAACAAAATATTAGCAAACCGAATTCAAAAATACATCAAGAGGATCATACACCATGATCAAGTGGGATTCATCCCAGGAATGCAAGGATGGTACAACATTCGAAAATCTATCAACATCATCCACCACATCAGCAAAAAGAAGAACAAAAACCACATGATCATCTCCATAGATGCTGAAAAAGCATTTGACAAAATTAAGCATCCATTCCTGATTAAAACTCTCAACAAAATGGGTATAGACGGCAAGTACCTCAACATCATAAAGGCTATATGACAAACCCACAGCTAACATCATACTTAACGGCGAGACGCTGAAAGCTTTTCATCTAAGATCGGGAACAAGACAGGGATGCCCATTCTCTCCACTGTTATTCAACATAGTACTGGAGGTCCTAGCCACAGCAATCAGACAAAACAAAGACATACAAGGCATCCAGATTGGTAAAGAAGAAGTCAAATTGTCACTATTTGCAGATGACATGATACTGTACATAAAAAACCCTAAAGACTCCACTCCAAAACTACTAGAACTAATATCTGAATTCAGCAAAGTTGCAGGATACAAAATTAACACACAGAAATCTGTTGCTTTCCTATACACTAATGATGAACTAACAGAAAGAGAAATCAGAAAAACAATTCCATTCACAATTGCATCAAAAAGAATAAAATACCTAGGAATAAACCTAACGAAGGAAGTGAAAGACCTGTACTCTGAAAACTACAAGACACTCCCAAGAGAAATTAAAGAGGACACTAACAAATGGAAATGCATCCCATGCTCTTGGCTAGGAAGAATAAATATTGTCAAAATGGCTATACTACCTAAAGCAATCTACAGATTCAATGCAATCCCTATCAAACTACCAACAGCTTTCTTCAATGAACTGGAACAAATAATTCTAAAATTCATATGGAACCACAAAAGACCCCGAATAGCCAAAGCAATCCTGAGAAGGAGGAATAAAACAGGGGGAATTACGCTCCCTGACTTCAAGCTCTACTACAAAGCCACAGTAATCAAGACAATTTGGTATTGGCACAAAAACAGACCCACAGACCAGTGGAACAGAATAGAAAATCCAAACATTAACCCAAACATATACAGTCAATTAATATTTGATAAAAGTGCCTTGGATATACAATGGGGAGATGACAGCCTCTTCAGCAGCTGGTGTTGGAAAAACTGGACAGCTACATGTAAGAGAATGAAACTGGACTACTGTCTAGCCCCATACACAAAGGTAAACTCAAGGTGGATCAAAGACCTGAATGTAAGTCATGAAACCATAAAACTCTTAGAAAAAAACATAGGCAAAAATCTCTTGACATAAACATGAGCAACTTCTTCATGAACATATCTCCCCGGGCAAGGGAAACAAAAGCAAAAATGAACAAGTGGGACTATATCAAGCTGAAAAGCTTCTGTACAGCAAAGGACACCATCAGTAGAACAAAAAGACATCCTACAGTATGGGAGAATATATTCATAAAAAACGTATCTGATAAGTGGTTGACATCCAAAATATATAAAGAACTCATGCACCTTAACAAACAGAAAGCAAATAATCCAATTAAGAAATGGGCAGAGGACATGAATAGACACTTCTCCAAAGAAGAAATTCAGATGGCCAACAGGCACATGGAAAGATGCTCCACATCGCTAATCATCAGAGAAATGCAGATTAAAACCACAATGAGATATCACCTCACACCAGTGAGGATGGCCAACATCCAAAACACAAACAACAACAAATGTTGGCGAGGATGTGGAGAAAAGGGAACCCTCCTACACTGCTGGTGGTACTGCAAATTAGTTCAACCATTGTGGAAAGCAGTATGGAGGTTCCTCAAAAAACTCAAAATAGAAATACCATTTGACCCAGGAATTCCACTCCTAGGAATTTACCCTAGGAATGCAGCAGCCCAATTTGAAAAGGACAGATGCACCCCTATGTTTATTGCAGCACTATTTACAATAGCCAAGAAATGGAAGCCACCTAAGTGTCCATCAGTAGATGAATGGATAAAGAAGATGTGGTAGATATACACAAAGGAATATTATTCAGCCATAAGAAGAAAACAAATCCTACCATTTGCAACAACATGGATGGAGCTAGAGGGTATTATGCTCAGTGAAATAAGCCAAGCCGAAAAAGACAAGTATCAAATGATTTCACTCATATGTGGAGTATAAGAACAAAGAAAAAATACTGAAGGAACAAAACAGCAGCAGACTCATAGAACCCAAGAACGGACTAAGAGTTACCAAAGGGAAAGGGACTGGGGAAAATGGGCGGGAAGGGAGGGATAAGAGGGAAAAAGGGGCATTACGATTAGCAGATGTAATGTTGGGGGGGCACGGGGAGGGCAGTACAACTCAGAGAAGACAAGTAGTGATTCTATAGCATCTCACTACGCTGATGGACAGTGACTGTAATGGGGTTGGTGGGGGGGACCTGGTGAAGGGGTAGTTTAATAATCGTAATATTGCACATGTAATTGTAAATTAATGATAATAAAATAAATTATATTTAAAAAATAAAAATAAAATAAAAATAAATAAATAAAAGCAAAAAAAAAATGATGCTATAGTTCAGCACAGAATTATCAAGCCCTTCTCCTGTACCAGGCACTGGCCTAGACACTGATATTACTCAAGAGAGTAAGATCCCCACCTAAACCTGTGGGGCTCTAATAGAGAAGACAATATATAAACAATGGCAGGACAGTGTGATACTGCTTTACACTTCTAATCCAGTGCTCTCTCCATTGAATTCACTCTAAATAACCACTAAGTTAGATAAACAAACAACCCAACCCAACATAAAAATTTATGGAAGATTCTGGAAGAGACATATAGTTTCTCTCCCATTTCAAATGTAATCTCCATGAGACTAGAGATATTGTCTGTTTTGCTTACAACTATATCCCCAGCAACCAAAGCAGTAGCTGAAATATGGCTGGGTTCCATAAGTATTAACTGAAAAAATATGTTCCCTTCCCTTGCCAAGAGCTTCTGATTTAGTTCAATTCAGCAATTTGGTCTATTAAAATTTTATGAAGTGAAGGACACTAGTTTATGAGTGTGTGAATGCAATGCCTGTCCTCAGGGAATTTTCAGTCTGGGAAGGTTGGCCACACACAACAAAAGTCAGAGGAAAATGAAAGTCATCAAAGAAGTACAAAGAAAATGCAGTTGGAAATCATAGAAACAAAACCTGGTAAGGGACTTAAAATTTATGGTGTTTTCCACACCAACTCCTTTTGGGTTCTCAGGCCCAATTCCAAAGCACATGTGTGGGAGGCGGTCTTTCCCAACACAACACCAAACAATTCTTAAACATCAGCAGGATGTCTAACAATTCAACTCAATCCTGATGCTCTCTGCCTGGAGACGGCACCAGATTCCTCAGGTTAAGGGCTCTGTCCTGCATGACTGCCCTCTATCCCCTACTCCAGTTATTAGTGGCAAACCCCAAGGTATTTACCTGTGCTTCTCACCAACCAGTTACAGTTTGGAGGTTCCAACAACCTCCCCCTTAGGTTCGATTAATTTGCTAGAGTGGCTCACAAAACTCAGGAAAACACTATGTTTACCAGTTTAATAAAGGATACCATAGAGGATACAAGTTAATAGCCACGTGAAGAGATACATGGAGCAAGATCCCAAATAAAGGAGCTTCTATCCTTATGGAGCTTGAGACCCGGCTCAGTGGCACATGGAAGCGTTCTGCTTCCCCAAGAGTGGAAGTTATCTCCAACAGAGAAGCAGGATGCAAAAAGGAGATACACTCTGCTCATGGATTTTTGTGAGGGCTTCATTGCATAGTCATGACTGACTAAATCAGTGGCCATGGCCTGAGTCAACCTCCAGCCCCTGCCCTTGGGTGGGATCCAAAAGTCTCTCATTAACATAACAAGACACTCATTTCATCTTTAAGGCTCTGAAGTATCTTCAGGAACTATGGATAAAGACCAAATATGCTTGGGAAATATATATTTGGTCATCTGAGTGACCAAATATATATTTCTTATAACTCATTATACTGCAGAGAGTCAAGCAACAGTGGTGCTTTTTAGGAAAAGGCCATCATTGTTAAAGGCCTATCACCTAAGATGTCTACACTCAAGAGTCAGTCTGACCTACTGGCAATCTGAGTTCTTCATACTATTCATTGCAAAATATAATTTGTCTTCTTGAAGGAATTCCATGAATTTCAAAATACATGAGGAATATTTTCTTTTTCCTTATTTACATGATTTTTCAGTACTTTTCCACAAGAGGCAATGAAATGGTATAGAAAGAACTTGACTCTAGAATTAAAGAGATGAGGATGAGGTGTCCTGACTTTGCCATTTTGGCTGTGGGGCCTTGGGGCAAACCCGAACAGGACTTAAATTCATCTTCTATAATTATGAAGGTAATCATCTCTATCTAAGACGTAAATGAGAATATATCTGAAGGGGATGGCAGCCAATGAAAGTTAATTTCCAGTTTTCCCCCTCCTTCGTTTTCTTTGGGATAGCCTCTTTCCTGTAGATTATAGTTCAACAAAGTTTGGTGAGAACAAGGCACATGTTTGGCACCTTCAAGAAAAAAGACGAAGAGAAGTTCTTATCTAGTAGCTAATCTGGGGCATGAACCATGCATACAGTTGAGCATAATACAAAGCTACTCTCTTTCCTTTGGATAGCTTTTTTCTCATTAATTCTACCTTTTATTGAGTATCTACCCTGTGCCAGGAGTATTATATACCTCATCACATTTAATCATCACAATAACCCTAAGAGTATATTAGTGTCCATATTTTACAGAAAAGGAAACTGAGGTTCAGAGAGACTAACCAGTTTGCCCAAGTACATAATAGTATTACTGGGTGAGTATATGAGTCCACATACTCACATGTCTGTCTTTTCATTATGTTACATGGCCTCTCCAAAACACACTATACACTTCTCTTAGAAACTTGATATTCCAGAAACATTATTCAGTAGAAAGTCTCATGTTGCTGATATCCTTTGGGATAAAACAAAGTGTTGGGATCTTAAAACATCATGTTTCAGACTGAGTTGAAAGATTTATATAATGTTCATTACTACTCCTCCATTAGCTTCTTAAGAGCAAGAACGAGATCTTATTAATCTTTTTAGCCCAAGAAACTAGCTCAGTGCCTGGCACACAGAGGTGCTTAATAATTATTGTTTATCTGAGTCATGTATTCTACTGAAACTGACCTACTAGGTTCCAAGGACTGCACTAAGAACCATCACCTACATTTTCTCCTTTAATCCCCACAACAGTCCTTTAAGATTTGAATCATTACACCTATTTTACAGATGAGAACATTGGGACACACTGTTGAGAGGCTTGTCCAAGGTTACACAGGTAGTAAATAGCAGAACCAGAAATAGAATCTAGGTCATTTCACCTCAGATCCATTCCACCCTGGCTGCAAGCTATATTTCCATTGTCTACGTGTAAATAAATGTCTTGGACGTGACACAGGCAGCAGCATCAACTTCTAAATCAGTTTTAACTTTCATCAGGATCACCAGGCATCAGCAAGCTCTACTCATAGTTTCAAATGTCAAAACACAGGTCATCAGGAAGAACAGGAACCAGGGCAGCTCTTGACTCCTAAGACCATGTCCAGTGGCATAGCACTTTGTCTACATTCTACACCAACTGTCAAACTACATGCTTTAGATCATCAGTTATAAATAAATATGGCAGAGACACAGCGGCTGTCATTCCCACATTCCTCAATGGCTGGAATGAGGCAGCTGCTGAGGCAATCAGAAAATGTAGATTAGATTCAGAATCAGAAGGTAGAGATGATGTTAACCATTAAACATCATAATCTCCTCAAGAACAAACACTGAGACTAATTCATCCTGCCACTTAGAATATAAATGTTACATTAAAGGTGTGATTTTTCAGAGATCATTCTAGCAGCACAATTGAAAACAAATTGGAAAGACAGGAGGCAAGTAGACAAACTAAAAGACTTAGAAAGCCAGACAAGCACTAGGAAAGAGTCTAAATTTGAACAGTAACAGCAGAAGTGTAGAGTGGGAGAGATACTATATTGTATATTTACTGAGAAACATTTTAGAGACAAGATTTTAAAACTCACTAAACACTGAAATTAAATGAGGAGGGAATAAGGGGAGTCAGAGACAGTACCAAAGCTTCTCACTTGTGTAACTGAATGATTATTTAAATTATCAAGTTTTTATTCAGCCATAAGAAGAAAACAAATCCTACCATTTGCAACACCATGGATAGAGCTAGAGGGTATTATGCTCAGTGAAATAAGCCAGGCGGACAAAGACAAGTACCAAATGATTTCACTCATCTGTGGAGTGTAAGAACAAAGAAAAAACTGAAGGAAGAAAACAGCAGCAGATTCACAGAACCCAAGAGTGGACTAACAGTTACCAAAGGGAAAGGGACTGGGGAGGATGGGTGGAAAGGGAGGGATCAGGGGGGGAAAGCGCTATTATAATTAGCACACATAATGTAGCGGGGGTGGGGGTGGGGAAGGGGGGCACGGGGTGGGCCATATAACACAGAGAAGACAAGTAGTGATTCTGTAACATCCTTCTACACTGATGAACAGTGACTGCAATGGGGGTATGTGGTGGGGACTTGATAATAGGGGGAGTCTAGTAACCATAATCTTGATCATGTAATTGTATATTAATAATAGCAAAAAAAATTATCAAGTTTTTTTTTAAAGGAAGAACAAAAATGGTTCATGTTTCTCAATACAAGTTTTCTTCCTTTACACAACTGTTTAGAAATGTGTTAGTTTTTAGTAAAAATGGCTTCCGACTTTTCCACAGCCAATATTGTAGGTGCAAATCGCTTCATAACGCATTCTGTCATTACTGGTTTGCTGCCTTCTCTTCCTAGACTTCCCATCAACTGCTTTTTGTTACTGTTTTCATGTTTGTTAATTGGCAGTTGTTAGGCAACAAATAAAACAATGTTTACAAAATGCTGCCTCTTAAGGGAAAACATAGAAACCTACCAAAACTTGACTGTCCTTTGCTGGCTGTAGAGGAAATAGAAGATCAAACTTAAATATGGGGAAAGCAAAATAAGACATGCCTTGTTTTGTTCACAAACAATTCCCAGTTCTTTCCTACCCTTTCCTCTAGTTAGAAAGCAAGAAAGTGAAAGGTAAAGTGTAGAAAACTGTGGCAATGATTTTGAGGCACGGGGAGCTAGGAAAGGCAGAGAAAATACATTAGGAAATCTAGGCTTTGTAAGTGTTCTAAGGAGAGAAAAGCACTCAGCTTTTGCTCTTCCCTTCTAAGGTCCCCTTGGAGACCCACACCTTTGCTACCCAGGGCTTTAAACATTTCACAAATATCCTCTCTCCCTCAGATGGAATCAACCCTTCATTCCCTTGGGTCCCAACTGTACTCTGAATAAACTTCTAACACAGAGTCTGGGACACCTTATTGATCTGCTGGTTCACAGAGTCTGAATGCCTCTCTTGACAATGGATTCTTTGAGGACTTGGTCATACACTCATCCTCAAACTCAGCCTGGTGCCTAATATGAATAGTGGAACAGTGGAAGCAACTTAAAAGCACCAAGCGACTTCCGGGAAGATGGCAGCGTGAGCAGGGCGGCAGAAATCTCCTCCCAACACTATATTTACCTATGATATACAGAAAATACAACTATTCCTAAAAGAGAGACCAGAATACACAGGAAAGCGCACAGCGTGCAGCTACACCCGACAGGACACGGCACCCCGCAAGGTGGGTAAGATACAGAGCCGCGACCCAGCGGGACCCAAGCACTCCCCCACCCCAGCGCACAGGTGGGAGGAGAGGATTCAGAGCCAGGAGGGAGTGGAAGTACACCCCACGAAGTAGCCAGCCCCAGTGATCTGCGCGGGGAGCACTGACCCACATCGCGCGGTGCAGCGGAGATTGGAGAGACAGAGGAGTAGGATCTGAGCGGGGAACGTGCCAAGGTGCCTGCAGCCGGCTCCCAGGAGGACAAAAAAAAAAAAAGAAAAAAAAGCGCGCACGTTCCTCAGCAGTCTTAAAGACACAGGAGCCCAGCGGAGGAGCCGGATCGCCCCAGCACACTCAGCCCAGCAGGCTGGGAGTCCTGGGGAGTTTCGGGACCCCGGCAGGAGCTATCAAGGGCCCTGCAGAGCGGTGGGGCCACGGCTGTGGAATAGTGGGGCAACAGCGCCACCTACAGCACCCCCACAGAATCTACTCCCAGTGGGTGGTTTTTTTAAGTTTTTTTGTTCTTTTGTTTTTGTTTTGTTTTTTGTTTGTTTTTTCTTTTCTTTCTTTTTTCTTTTCTTTTCTTTCTTTTTTTCTTTGTTTTTTTTCTCTTTCTAAAGGCTTAAAGAGCCCAGCTGACATACATGGCAACTACAAGCAACCACTTCTATAGCCATGAAAAGGCAGAGGAATATGGTTCAGACTAAAATCGACCAGACAACCCCAGAGAGGGAGCCTGAAGGGATGGAAATGCACAGTCTTCCTGAAAAAGAATTCAGAACAAAAGTCATAACCATGCTGACAGATCTACAGAGAAATGTGCAAGAGCTGAGGGAGGAAGTGAGGGAAGTGAGGAAAGACAATGCAGAAATCAGACAAGCAATTGACGGGCTTAACAGCAGACTGGATGAGATCCAAGAGACTGTTAATGGAATAGAAATCAGAGAACAGGAATGCAGAGCAGCTGAGGCAAAGAGAGATAAAAGGATTTCTAGGAATGAAAGAATATTAAGAGAACTGTGTGACCAATCCAAATGGAACAATATTCGCATTATAGGAGTACCAGTGAAAGAAGAGAGAGAAAAAGGGATAGAAAGTGTCTTTGAAGAAATAATTGCTGAAAACTTTCCCTCGCTGGGGAAGGAAGTAGTCTCGCAGTACACCGAAGCCCACAGATCTCCCAACACAAGGGACCCAAGGAAGACAACACCAAGACACATAATAATTAAGATGGCAAAGATCTAAGATAAAGACAGAGTATTAAAGGCAGCTAGAGAGAGAAAAAAGATCACCTAAAAAGGAAAACCCATCAGACTATCATCAGACTTCTCAACAGAAACCTTACAGGCCAGAAGAGAATGGCATGATATATTTAATACTATGAAACAGAAGAGCCTCGAACCAAGAATATTGTATCCAGCACGATTATCGTTTAAATATGATGGAGGGATTAAACAATTTCCAGACAAACGAAAGTTGAGAGAGTTTGCCTCTCATAAACCACCACTACAGGATATCTTAAACGGACTGCTCTAGTGGGAAGCACCCCTAAGGCTAAAAAGATGTCACTAGAGAAAATAAAATCATAGCAAAGAAAGAAGACCATCCCAATACTAACTAAAGGCAAACAATAAAACACCCAGTATATAAAGAATGGAAGAGGAAGAATAAGAAGGGAGAGAAATAAAGAAATATTAGACAGTGTTTACAATAACTTAACAAGAAAGTTAAGTTAGATTGTTAGGTAGTAAAGAAGCAACCCTTGAACCTTTGGTAACCACAAATCTAAAGCCAGCAATGGCAATAAGTACATATCTATCAATAATTACCCTAAATGTAAATGGACTGACTGCACCAATCAAAAGACACACAGTAACAGAATGGATAAAAAAGCAAGACCCATCTTTATGCTGCTTACAAGAGACTCATCTCAAAACCAAAGATATACACAGACTAAAAGTGAAGGGATGGAAAAAGATATTTCATGCAAACAACAAAGAGAAAAAAAGCAGGTGTTGCAGTACTTGTATCAGACAAAATAGACTTCAAAACGAAGAAAGTAGCAAGAGATAAAGAAGGACATTACATAATGATAAAGGGGTCAGTCCAACAAGAAGATATAACCATTATAAATATATATGCACGCAACACAGGAGCACCAGCATATGTGAAACAAATACTAACAGAATTAAAGGAGAAAATAGACAGCAATACATTCATCTTAGGGGACTTGAACACACCACTCACTCCAAAGGGCAGATCAACCAGACAGAAAATAAGTAAAGACACAGAGGCACTGAACAACACACTAGAACAGATGGACCTAACAGACATCTACAGAACTCTACACCCAAAAGCAACAGGATACACATTCTTCTCAAGTGCACATGGAACATTTTCCAGAATAGACCACATACTAGGCCACAAAAAGAACCTCAGTAAATTCAAAACTACTGAAATTCTACCAACCAACTTCTCAGATCACCAAGGTATAAAACTAGAAATAAATTTTAGAAAGAAATCAAAAAGGCTCACAAATACATGGAGACTTAACAACATTCTCCTAATTAATCAATGGGTTAACAGCCAAATCAAAACAGAAATCAAGGAATATATGGAGACTAATGACAAAAACAACATAAAGCCACAACTTCTGTGGGACGCAGCAAAGGCAGTTCTAAGAGGAAATTATATTGCAATCCAGGCCTATTTAAAGAAGGAAGAACATTTCCAAGTGAATAGTCTAAAGACACAATTACTGAAATTGGAAAAAGAAGAACAAATGAGGCCCAAAGTCACCAGAAGGAGGGACATAATAAAGATCAGAGAAGAAATAAATAAAATTGAGAAGAATAAAACAATAGAAAAAAATCAATGAAACCAAGAGCTGGTTCTTTGAAAAAATAAACAAAATAGATAAACCCCTAGCCAGACTCATTAAGAGAAAAAGAGAATCTACACACATAAACACAATCAGAAATGAGAAAGGAAAAATCACGACGGACCCCACAGAAATACAAAGAATCATAAGAGAATATTATGAGAATCTATATGCTAACAAGCTGGAAAACATAGAAGAAATGGACAACTTCTTAGAAAAATACAACCTTCCAAGACTGACCAAGCAAGAAACAGAAAAACTAAACAGACCAATCACCAGTGACGAAATCGAATTGGTAATCAAAAAACTACCCAAGAACAAAACCCCTGGGCCTGATGGATTCACCTCTGAATTCTACCAGACATATAGAGAAGAAATAACACCCATTCTCCTTAAAGTTTTCCAAAAAATAGAAGAGGAGGGAATACTTCCAAACTCATTCTATGAAGCCAACATCACTCTAATCCCAAAACCTGGCAAAGACCTCACCAAAAAAGAAAATTATAGACCAATATCCCTGATGAACGTAGATGCAAAAATACTCAACAAAATATTAGCAAACCGAATTCAAAAATACATCAAGAGGATCATACACCATGATCAAGTGGGATTCATCCCAGGAATGCAAGGATGGTACAACCTTCGAAAATCCATCAACATCATCCACCACATCAACAAAAAGAAGAACAAAAACCACATGATCATCTCCATAGATGCTAAAAAAAGCATTTGACAAAATTCAGCATCCATTCCTGATTAAAACTCTCAACAAAATGGGTATAGACGGCAAGTACCTCAACATCATAAAGGCCATATATGACAAACCCACAGCTAACATTACTACTTAACGGTAAGAAGCTGAAAACTTTTCATCTAAGATCGGGAACAAGACAGGGATGCCCACTCTCTCCGCTGTTATTCAACATAGTACTGGAGGTCCTAGCCATGGCAATCAGACAAAATAAAGACATACAAGGCATCCAGATTGGTAAAGAAGAAGTCAAATTATCACTATTTGCAGATGACATGATACTGTACATAAAAAACCCTAAAGATTCCACTCCAAAACTACTAGAACTAATACCTGAATTCAGCAAAGTTGCAGGATACAAAATTAACACACAGAAATCTGTTGCTTTCCTATACACTAACAAAGAACTAACAGAAAGAGAAATCAGAAAAACAATTCCATTCACAATTGCATCAAAAAGAATAAAATACCTAGGAATAAACCTAACGAAGGAAGTGAAAGACCTGTACTCTGAAAACTAAAAGACACTCCCAAGAGAAATTAAAGAGGACACTAACAAATGGAAATGCATCTCATGCTCGTGGCTAGGAAGAATAAATATTGTCAAAATGGCTATACCACCTAAAGCAATCTACAGATTCAGCGCAATCCCTATCAAACTACCAACAGCTTTCTTCAGTGAACTGGAACAAATAATTCTAAAATTCATATGGAACCACAAAAGACCCCGAATAGCCAAAGCAATCCTGAGAAGGAGGAATAAAACAGGGGGAATTACGCTCCCTGACTTCAAGCTCTACTACAAAGCCACGGTAATCAAGACAATTTGGTACTGGCACAAAAACAGACCCACAGATCAGTGGAACAGAACAGAAAATCCAAACATCAACCCAAACACATACAGTCAATATTTGATAAAGGAGCCTTGGATATACAATGGGGAGATGACAGCCTCTTCAGCAGCTGGTGTTCGAAAAACTGGACAGCTACATGTAAGAGAATGAAACTGAACTGCTGTCTAGCCCCATACACAAAGGTAAACTCAAGGTGGATCAAAGACCTGTATTTAAGTCATGAAACCATAAAACTCTTAGAAAAAAATATAGGCAAACATCTCTTGGACATAAACATGAGCGACTTCTTCATGAACATTTCTCCCCGGGCAAGGGAAACAAAAGCAAAAATGAACAAGTGGGACTATATACAGCTGAAAAGCTTCTGTACAGCAAAGGACACCATCAGTAGAACAAAAAGATATCCTACAGTGTGGGAGAATGTATTCTTAAATGACTTATCTGATAAAGGGTTTACATCCAAAATACATAAAGAACTCAGCATCTTAACAAACAAAAAGCAAATAATCCAATTAAGAAATGGGCAGAGGACATGAATAGACACTTCTCCAAAGAAGAAATTCAGATGGCCAACAGGCACATGAAAAGATGCTCCACATCGCTAATCATCAGAGAAATGCAGATTAAAACCACAATGAGATATCACCTCACACCAGTGAGGATGGCCAACATCCAAAACACAAACAACAACAAATGTTGGCGAGGATGTGGAGAAAAGGGAACCCTCCTACACTGCTGGTGGGACTGCAAATTAGTTCAACCATTGTGGAAAGCAGTATGGAGGTTCCTCAAAAAACTCAAAATAGAAATACCATTTGACCCAGGAATTCCACTCCTAGGAATTTACCCTAAGAATGCAGCAGCCCAGTTTGAAAAAGACAGATGCACCCCTATGTTTATCGCAGCACTATTTACAATAGCCAAGAAATGGAAGCAACCTAAGTGTCCATCAGTAGATGAATGGATAAAGAAGATGTGGTACATATACACAATGGAATATTATTCAGCCATAAGAAGAAAACAAATCCTACCATTTGCAACAACATGGATGGAGCTAGAGGGTATTATGCTCAGTGAAATAAGCCAAGCCGAAAAAGACAAGTATCAAATGATTTCACTCATCTGTGGAGTATAAGAACAAAGAAAAAAACTGAAGGAACAAAACAGCAGCATACTCACAGAACCCAAGAACAGCCTAATAGTTACGAAAGGGAAAGGGACTGGGGAAGATGGGTGGGAAGGGATGGATTAGAGGGAAAAAGGTGCATTACGATTAGCAGATGTAATGTTGGGGGGGCACGGGGAGGGCTGTACAACTCAGAGAAGACAAGTAGTGATTCTATAGCATCTCACTACGCTGATGGACAGTGACTGTAATGGGGTTGGTGGGGAAGACCTGATGAAGGGGTAGTTTAATAACCATAATATTACACATGTAATTGTAGATTGATGATACAAAAATAAATTATAAAAAAAAAGCACCAAGCAATCTGGATAAAAGGGAGGGAAGGCTGCCAAAGCTGGTTTGCTGGAAACACAATTTATACTTATATTTTGTATTTGTTTGGGTTGGTTTAGAGGAGCTAATAGAGATTAGGGGGCTAAATCTCCTAAACCACCCTCCTCAATAAATGGTAGTCAAGGAAAGAATAGCTTCTCTAGACTATAATCTCCTTGAGGTCAGTGACTTATCCTTCTCTACATCCCCAGTGTGAGAATACTGCCTGAGATATAGCAGCCCACACTAAGTGTTTGTGAAGCTGATCAGAACTGAGCTCCTTGCCTTTCTCTTGTTATTCCCTCTTAGGTGCCACAACCTTAGTGAAGTTGCTAAATGACAGTGATGACAAAAGGAGACACCTCTGATTCCCACACTTTCCCCGGGGCCTAAGCAGAAGACTGAAGAACCTAGGCTGAGTTTTATGAATTACCTGAGCTCTCAAGTATTTGTGGGATTACCTATGGTATCCCTTCACGTGATCAGCATGGATATTCTCCAGCTGCCGCAGCAAAAGGAAAAGAATGTTCCTTCCTTTCTCTGCCTTGAAAACTTTTTACTAATCATTGAAGTCTCATTCAAGTCAATTCCTCTTTGAGGACTTTGAATACCCACCCTATTCCAAAAGCCAGGTAGACCTAACCTTACCCTTTGCTCTGACCCAGTGGATTATACAGTCTAATACAGAGAGCAGTTATCTCACCATGTCCTTTATGTGCTCACCCACAATGTACAGTGTATGTGATATTGTCAGGGTATGTTTCAGAAGGACGACTCTGTTTGCAGTGACAAGGATGGATGCTGTGCTGGAATCTAGAAGACCACAGTCTGTAAAAAGAGTCTGGAGAAGGGAGGATGAAAACTGTATTAAAGAAGGAACAGAAGGGATGAAAATGAAGAGGATGAAGGACTTAGAGGGCTTAGAGAAAGGGAGGAATCAAGATGGACTCCAGCTTTCAAGCTCCGAAACACAGGGTGGATTTTGGGAAATACTGATAAATGCAATATTGGACATGTTGAATTTGAAGTATGTGGCACCTCTATGGAAATGAATGCTCAGCGGGCAAGTGGATATACTAATTTGGGGCTCAGGAAAGGAACCTGAGCTATAACTATGAATTTGAGAGTTTTAATTCATAGGTGGTAGCTGAAGGCATGGGAAGTACTGAAATCACCCAGGGGATGTAGACAGAGTGATGGTTCAGGACAGAATCCTGGAGGACAGCAACATTTAAAGGGAGAGAAATAGAGAAGTTAAGAAAAAAGACCAAGAATGAGCAATTAGAGAAAGAATAAGATGATTTGGGAAAACCAAGGCTGAAGGAGAATATTTCAATGTCATATGCATGAAATTAAGAGGCCTCCTCCTCGGTGGACTCTTATTTCCATGTGAATTAGAAGGTCATTGGCAAATAGTTGGGAAGTATGGGCTTGGGGGTAGACAGGGAGTAGATTAGATAGAGAACTTTAAGATGATGATGAAGTGTGAAAGGCAAGAGAGAAGGGCCTTGTGAAATGAAAAAGGATTTCTAAGTAGCAATGAGGGCCTTGGTGAGTTTAAGGACACAGATTATTAGTAGTATTTTCTCATCTGATTGTGGGATTTTTTTTTCCCCAGAAATTCTTAGCAACTTGACTATAGGAACAGAGGAGGCACATAATTGAAATTATCCAAGATTAGGGAAATTTAGAGGGTAGGTGTGGCAAAACTACTGGAGAGAAAAGAGTTGAGAGTATTGGTTAAGGGAGAGATCATGAGAAAAGGCTGATTATGTCAGAAACAGAGGACAGGTTAGGAAAAAGGTGTCAAGAGAATTAACAGGATCTGCTCTGAGGTTTGAGAGGTATAGTGGGATCTCGAAAGCTTAGAAAATAGAAGGTTCTAATCCCAAGAGGAGTTTCAGATTCCAGAGGTAGGACAGTCCCAGGTGATGAAAGGTTGAGGGTGTGGACACAGGAGTGGAGGGCTGAAGTGTGTGGGGAGGTATGGATGACAGGAGCCCTGGAAGCCAAGGATTTCTGAGGCTGCTATGCTGAATAACATTTGCATGGAAGTTGAAATTACCCATCTGATGGCAGGGGTTGGAGTTGAGAGGAAAGCTGTGTGACAGGTGCCACAACCTTAGTGAAGTTGCTAAATGACAGTGATGACAAAAGGAGACACCTCTGATTCCCACACTTTCCCCGGGGCCTAAGCAGAAGACTGAAGAACCTAGGCTGAGTTTTATGAATTACCTGAGCTCCCAAGTATTTGTGGGATTACCTATGGTATCCCTTCACGTGATCAGCATGGATATTCTCCAGTTGCCGCAGCAAAATAGCATCAAGAACTTCTAGGAATGTATCAGTAAGGAAGTAATCTGAGATTTATGTGCAAGGATATTGCTTATAATAGTATAACCATAGAGACAACCTAAATGTCCAACTATATGGAAAAGTTTAAATGAATTAAAATAGATCCATATTGTGGTCGAAGGTATAGCCATTAAAATTTGTTTGAATATAATGATAAATTAATAACATTATGATAAATTTATGATAAATCATATATTTAAATAAACATAAAATGATTAAAAAGTATATATATACTACGAGTCTAATGTTATAAAAAATGTATATATATTTCCCAGAAGACTATAAGGATATACAGAAAAATATCTGTAGTTAGTTTGTGGGATTATGGATGATTTTATTTTTTTCTTTATACTTCTTTTGTATTTTGCAAATTTTCTACAAGTAACAGGCAATTGTGTTTACAATGAGAAATAATGCCATTTCAGTAGGAATTTTAAAAGAATGCAATGAAAAACAGCACCAGGTAATTATGTCAGCTCTGAATTTACCAAGCATTTGCCATTTATAATTATAGCATGCCTGCCTCCTTGAGGAGCTGGAATAAACAAGCCTCACAATTCAAACAGTGATATCCTGTCATAACCCAATAGCTTTCTGACTCAATCAGGAGGTCTGCAGAATTCCTATGCCCTCTTCTCATTCTGAATCCAGCTAGGTCTCCATGTGAACTGACATTGCAATATATTAACTTTGCAAACTTAGAGACAAGTCATCAAAGCCATGAATTTGCCATGTATTCATTTATTCCTTTTCTCTGGGAAGAAGCCTTTACTGAGCAGTGTTCTGCATCAAGCCCTGGACCAGGTGCTGAGGATAGAGATGCATGGTTCCTGTCTTCAAGGTGCTCAGAATCTATAGGGAAATATGATATATTGCCTCACAGGGTGAATCACGCTAAACCAGTGGTGAGCAAGGGAACTTTGGGAGCACCAAGTAGGCACCTGAGCTGGCCTAGTGACAGGGTGGAGTGTATCAGTCTGCACAGGAAACAAACAGCATTTCCTTTCCATGTCCACAGCTACCACCTTGGCCAGAAACCCATACCGTTTCATGCTTGGATCACTACAGTAGCTTGGAGTTATCAACTCTACTATTGCCCCCTTCAACCTGGCCTTCATACTGACTGTGAAAGCCATTCAAATCTCCAACGAAGAGATAACATTTACCTCCTTAGTTTCCAGCCCTACTTTTTGTGTCACTCCTCTCCCCACCTCCAAATATGACACTTGTTTCCTAAACTCATCTCGTTGTTCATTTATGTTACATCTTGGCTATTTACGCCTTCTGTATTGAATGTCTTTCCTCCCTAATGTTTGTCTAGAAAATACCTACTCATCTTTCAGGGTTCTGCTAAAGTGTCTAATCTCATATGAAGATTTTCTTGATTTCTCCCCCAACTAATTAGAAATCACCATTCCCTCATATGAATGGTTACTGTAGCACTTGTAACACTTTTTGACATTTATTGGCTTACACCTCTGTCTTTTTCTTTAGATTATAAACTTTTTTAAGGACAGGAGAATAATCTTTTTAATCTCAGTATCCCAAGCACTTAGCCTAGGAATTGGCAAACATTTTCTGTAAAGTGCCAGATAGTAAATATTTTAGGCTTTGCTGGCCAGATATTCTCTACCACAACTACTTAAGTATGCCATTGTACGGCAAAAGCATAAACAAATGGGCAGCTATGTTCCAATAAACCTTTTCTTATAAAAACAAGCAGCAGAGGGGGTTCAAGATGGGGCATGAGCAGGGTGGTGGAAATCTCTGAAAACCACATATTTTTTGAAAATAAACAAATACAACTATTCCTAAAAGAAAGACCAGAAGTTACAGTACAACAGCCAGGCTACATCTACATCTGCAAGAACTCAGCATCTCACGAAGGGGGTAAGATACAAAGCCGTGACCCGGCGAGACCCGGCGGGACCCGAGCACTCTCCCCACCCCAGCTCAGCTGTGGGAGGAAAAGAGTCAGAGAGGGGAGGGAATGGAAACACATGACTACTAAATAACCCGCCTTAGTAATCTGCACCAGGAGCACAGACACATTGCATGGTGTACTGGATATTAGAGAAACGGAAGGGCAGGATCCGAGACAGAGACTGCGAGCGGGTCCCCACAGCCAGCTCCTCTGGGACAAAAGAAAAGTGGGCACTTTTTAAAAGTCTTAAAGGGACAAGGGCCCAATAGCTGAGCAAAATCGTCCAAGCACACTCAGCCCAAAAGGCTACGAATCTTGAGGAACTTCAGGCCCCCTAACCCCTTGCCGGATAAAGCAGCCCTGAAGCCCCTCACGGCAATGAGCAGCCTGCCGTTTGTTCCCCCTGGCAGGTGCTGCAACTGGACCGGCTGACCCACCACAGCTGCAGAGCAGCTAGAGAGCAGCCCCACCCACAGCAAGCACACAGAATCTCCTCCCAGTGTGCACCTAACCAAGACGGGCAGCAGAAGCTGGAGCAAGGTACGGAAGGCACAAAGGGGCACCGTTCTCACAGGACAACACACCTGGCAGGTCTGCGAACTCTCGCAGTGCTCTAGGCTAGCCTGAGGGTAGCCCCGCCCATGGCAGCTCAGAGGATTATCCCAGAGAATGCCTCCTGGTGTGTGGGTAACTGGGACAGGCAGCAGAAGCCAAAGCAAGGTCAAGAAGGCACAAAGGGGTGACATCCTCTCAAGATAACACACCCCACCGTGGTTGCAACACCCTGCAATGCTCTAGGCCAGCCTGAGGGCGGCCTGGCCCACAGCAGCTAAGTGGATTATCCCAGAGACTGCCTCCCAGTGTGCGGGTAACAGCACAGGCTGTGGAGAAGGACAAGGTGAACAACAATCAGAAAGGGACTTTGTTCTCCCAGCTGACACATGTGCCACCTGCCTGCAACCACTTCTATCGCCGTGAAAAGGCAGAAGACTCTGGTCGAGTCAAAAATCCCTCAGACAACCCCAGAGAAAGGGCCTGGTGGGATAGATATAACCAATCTTCCTGAAAAAGAATTCAAAATAAAAGTCATAACCATGATGAGGGACCTACAGAGAAATATTCAAGAACTAAGGGATGAAGTCAGGAGGGAGAAAACAGAAATGAAACAAACAATGGAAGGATTTAAGAGCAGACTGGATGAGGTGGAAGAGACTGTTAATGGAATAGAAATCAGAGAACAGGAATACAGAGAAGCTGAGGCAGAGAGAGATAAAAGGATCTCCAGGAATGAAAGAATATTAAGAGAACTGTGTGACCAATCCAAATGGAGCAAGATTCGAATTATAAGGGTACCAGAAGAAGAAGAGAGAGAAAAAGGGATAGAAAGTGTCTTTGAAGAAATAATTGCCAAAAACTTCCCCAAGCTGGGGAAGGAAATTCTTTCTCAGACCATTGAAGCCCACAGATCTCCCAACACAAGGGACTCAAGGAGGAAAACACCAAGACATACAATAATTAAAATGGCAAAGATCAAAGACAAGGACAGAGTATTAAAGGCAGCCAGAGAGAGAAAAAAGATCACCTACAAAGGAAAACCCATCAGGCAATCATCAGACCTCTCAAGAGAAACCTTACAGGCCACAAGAGAATGGCATGATATATTTAATGCAATGAAACAGAAGGACCTTGAACCAAGAATACTGTATCCAGCACAATTATCATTTACATTTGAGGGAGGGAATAAACAATTCCCAGAGAAGCAGAAGTTGAGGAAATTTGCCTCCCACAAACCACCTCTACAGGATATCTTAAAGGGACTGCTCTAGATGGAAGCACTCCTAAGGCTAAATAGATTTCACCAGAGAAAATAAAAACACAGCAAAGAAACCAGACCATCCAAATACTAACTAAAGGCAAAAAATAAAATCAACTATCCACAAAAACAGTGAAAGGAAACACAAAAGAGTACAGAATAAAACACCTAACATATAAAGAATGGAGGAGGAAGAATAAGAAGGGAGAGAAATAAAGAATCACCAGACTGTGTTTATAATAGCTTAATAAGAGAGTTAAGTTAGACTGTTAGATACTAAAGAAGCTACTCTTGAACCTTTGGTAACCACGAATCCAAAGCCTGCAGTGGCAATAAGTACGTATCTATCGAAAATCACCCTAAATGTAAATGGACTGACTGCACCAATCAAAAGACACAGAGCAATAGAATGGATAAAAAAGCCAGACCCATCTATATGCTGCTTACAAGAGACTCACCTCAAACCCAAAGATAAACACGGACTAAAAGTGAAGGGATGGAAAAAGATATTTCATGCAAACGATGGGGAGAAAAAAGCAGGGGTTGCAGTACTTCTATCAGACAAAATAGACTTCAAAACAAAGAAAGTAACAAGAGAAAAAGAAGGACATTACATGATGATAAAGCGGTCAGTCCAACAAGAGGATATAACCATTTAAAATAAATATGCACTCAACACAGGAGCACTGACATATGTGAAACAAATACTAACAGAATTAAAGGAGAAAATAGAATGCAATGCATTCATTTTAGGAGACTTCAACACACCACTCACTCCAAGGATAGATCAACCAGACAGAAAATAAGAACACAGAGGCACTGAACAACACACTAGAACAGATGGACCTAACAGACATCTACAGAGCTCTATACCCAGAAGCAGCAGGATACACATTCTTCTCAAGTGCACATGGAACATTTACCAGAATAGACCACACACGAGGCCACAAAAAGAACCCCCAGTAAACTCAAAAATATTGAAAACCTACCAACCAACTTCTCAGATCACAAAGGTATAAAACTAGAAATAAATTGTACAAAGAGAAAAAAAGGCTCACAAATACATGGAGGCTTAACAACATGCTCCTAAATAATCAATGGATCAATGACCAAATTAAAACAGAGAACAAGCAATGCATGGAGACAAAAGACAACAACAGCACAAAGCCCCAACTTCTGTGGGACGCAGCAAAGGCAGTTATAAGAGGAAAGTATATTGCAATCCAGGCCTATTCAAAGAAGGGAGAATAATCCCAAATGAATAGTGTGAAGTCACAATTATTGATATTGGAAAAAGAAGAACAAATGAGGCCCAAAGTCACCAGAAGGAGGGACATAATAAAGATCAGAGAAGAAATAAATAAAATTGAGAATAATAAAACAATAGAAAAAAATCAATGAAACCAAGAGCTGGTTCTTTGAGAAAATAAACAAAATAGATAAACCCCTAGCCAGATTTATTAAGAGAAAAACGGAATCTACACACATAAACAGAATCAGAAATGAGAAAGGAAAAAATCACGATGGACACTACAGAAATACAAAGAATTATTAGAGAATACTATGAAAATATATATGCTAACAAGCTGGATAACCTAGAAGAAATGGACAACTTCTTAGAAAAATTCAACTTTCCAAGACTGACCAAGGAAGAAACAGAAAATATAAACAGACCAATTACCAGCAAAGAAATTGAATCGGTAATCAAAAAACTACCCAAGAAAAAATCCCCAGGCCAGAAGGATTCACTGCTGAATTTTATCAGACGATAGAGAAGACATAAAACCCATTCTCCTTAAGTTTTCCAAAAAATAGAAGAGGAGGGAATACTTCCAAACTGATTCTATGAAGCCAGCATCACTCTAATACAAAATACAGGCAACGACCCCACCAAAAAAGAATTTACAGACCAATATCCCTGATTAATGCAAAAATACTCAACAAGATTAGCAAACCGAATTCAAAAATTCATCAGGATGATCATACAACATGATCAAGTGGGATTCATCTCAGGAATGGAAGGATGGTACAACATTCAAAAATACATCAACATCATCCACCACATCAACAAACAAAAGAACAAAAAACACATGATCATCTCCATAGATGCTGAAAAAGCATTCGACAAAATTCAACATCGATTCATGATAAAAGTTCTTAACAAAATGGGTATAGAGGGCAAGTACCTCAACATAATAAAGGCCATATATGACAAACCCACAGACAACATCATACTTAATAGCGAGAAGCTGAAAGCTTTTCACCTAAGACTGGGAACAAGACAGGGATGCCCACTCTCCCCACTGTTGTTCAACATAGTACTGGAGGTCGTAGCCACGGCAATCAGACAAAACAAAGAAATACAAGGCATCCAGATTGGTAAAGAAGAAGTCAAACTGTCACTATTTGCAGATGACATGATATTGTACATAAAAAACCCTAAAGACTCCACTCCAAAACTACTAGAACTAATACCTGAATTCAGCAAAGTTGCAGGATACAAAATTAACACACAGAAATCTGTTACTTTCCTATACACTAAAGATGAACTAACAGAAAGAGAAATCAGAAAAACAATTCCATCACAAATTGCATCAAAAAGAATAAAATACCTAGGAATAAGCCTAACGAAGGAAGTGAAAGACCTATACTCTGAAAACTACAAGACACTCCTAAGAGAAATTAAAGAGGACACTGACAAATGGAAATTCATCCCATGCTCTTGGCTAGGTAGAATAAATATTGTCAAAATGGCTATACTACCTAAAGCAATCTACAGATTCAACACAATCCCTATCAAAATACCAACAGCTTTCTTCAATGAACTAGAACAAATAATTCTAAAATTCTTATGGAACCACAAAAGACCCCAAATAGCCAAAGCAATCCTGAGAAGGAGGAATAAAACAGGGGTAATTATGCTCCCTGACTTCAAGCTCTACTACAAAGCCACAGTAATCAAGACAACTTGGTATTGGCACAAAAACAGACCCACAGGCCAGTGGAAAAGAATTGAGAGTGCAGACATTAACCCAAACACATATAGTCTATTAATATTTGATAAAGGAGCCTTGGATATACAATGGGGAGATGACAACCTCTTCAGCAGCTGGTGTTGGAAAAACTGGACAGCTACATGTAAGAGAATGAAATTGGACTACTGTCTAACCCCATACACAAAAGTAAACTCAAAATGGATCAAAGACCTGAATGTAAGTCATGAAACCATAAAACTCTTAGAAAAAAACATAGGTAAAAATCTCTTAGACATAAACATGAACGACTTCTTCATGAACATCTCCCCAGGCAAGGGATACAAAATAAAAAATGAACAAGTGGGACTATATGAAGTTGAAAAGCTTCTGTACAGCAAAGGACACCATCAGTAGAACAAAAAGACATCCTACAGTATGGGAGAATATATTTATAAATGACATATCCGATAAGGTGTTGACATCCAAAATATATAAAGAACTCACACACCTCAACAAACAAAATGCAAATAATCCAATTAAAAAATGGGCAGAGGACATGAATAGACACTTCTCTAAAGAAGAAATTCAGATGGCCAACAGGCACATGGAAAGATGCTCCACATCACTAATCATCAGAGAAATGCAGATTAAAACCACAATGAGATATCACCTCACACCAGTGAGGATGGCCAACATTCAAAACACAAACAACAGCAAATGTTGGCGACGATGTGGAGAAAAGGGAACCCTCCTACACTGCTGGTGGGACTGCAAATTAGTTCAACCACTGTGGAAAGCAGTACGGAGGTTCCTCAAAAAACTCAAAATAGAAATACCATTTGACCCAGGAATTCCACTCCTAGGAATTTACCCTAGGAATGCAGCAGCCCAATTTGAAAAGGACAGATGCACCCCTATGTTTATTGCAGCACTATTTACAATAGCCAAGAAATGGAAGCAACCTAAGTGTCCATCAGTAGATGAATGAATAAAAAAGATGTGGTACATGTACACAATGGAAGAGATTAGAGAGCACAGATATAAACCCAAGCATATATGGTCAATTAATATACTATAAAGGAGCCATAGACATACAATGGGGAAATGACAGCCTCTTCAACAACTGGTGTGTGCAGCTATATGCAAGAGAATGAAAGTGAGTTATTGTCTAATCCCATACATAAAAGTAAACTCGAAATGGATCAAAGACCTGAATGTAAGTCATGAAACCATAAAACTCCTGAAAGAAAACAGGCAAAAATCTCTTGAATATAAACATGAGCAACTTTTTCCTGAACGCATATCCATGGACAAGGGAAACAAAAGCATAAATGAACACAGGGGACTACATCAAGCTAAAAAGCTTCTATACAGCAGAGGTCATCTTCAGTAGAACAAAAAGGCATCCTACAGTATGGGAGAATATATTTGTAAATGACATATCCGACAAGGAGTTAACATCCAAAATATATAGAGAACTCACAAGCCTCAATACCCAAAAAGCAAATAACCTTATTAAAAAATGGGCGGAGGATAGGAACAGACACTTCTCCAAAGAAGAAATTCAGATGACCAACAGATACATGAAAAGATGCTCCACATCGCTAATTATCAGGGAAATGCAAATTAAAACCACAATGAGATATCACCTCACACCAGTTAGGATGGCCAACATAGAAAAGACTAGGAACAACAAGTGTTGGTGAGGATGTGGAGAAAGGGGAACCCTCCTACACTGCTGGTGGGAATGTAAACTAGTTCAACCATTGTGAAAAGCAATATGGAGGTTCCTCAAAAAACGAAAAATAGAAAACCATTTGACCCAGGAAATCCACTCCTAGGAATTTCCCCCAAGAAAGCAAATCTCAGATTCAAGAAGACATATGCACCCCTATTTTTTCTGCAGCACTATTACAATAGCCAAGATATGGAAGCAACCTAAGTGTCCATCAGTAGATGAATGGATAAAGAAGAAGTGGTACATATACACAGTGGAATACTATTCAGCCATAAGAAAGAAACAAATCCTACCATTTGCAGTAGCATGGATGGAGCTATACGGTATTATGCTCAGTGAAAATAAGCCAGGTGGAGAAAGATAAATACCAAATGATTTCCCTCATTTGTGGAGTATAACAATGAAGCAAAACTGAAGGAACAGAACAGCAGCAGACTCACAGACTCCAAGAAGGGACTAACGGTTACTAAGAGGGGGGTGGGGCAGGGGAGGGGGAGGGAGGGAAAAGGGGATTGACGGGTATTATGATTAGCTTACATGTTGTTGGGAGTATCATGGGGAAGACAGTGTAGCACAGAGAAGACACGTAGTGACTCTGTGGCATCTTACTATACTGATGGACCATGACTGCAATGGTGTTTGAGGGGGGACTCAATAATATGGGTGAATGTAGTAACCACATTGCTTTTCTCTTGAAACCTTCATAGGAATGTATATGAATGATACCTTAATTAAAAAAAAGCAGCAGGCCAGATTTGCCTTTGAACCATAGTTTGCCAATTTCTGACATACTGTATTATGGACATACAATAAATAGATAATGAATTTCTTTTGAACATAGAATGAATTGGTACAGGCAGGATTTGTATTTCAGATGTGTTCTTTCATACACATCAACAATAATAGTATTATACACAGCAGTAATAGCAGTATAACTCCGTTTGAGTTCCTGGACCTGATGCCAGTGTGTGTATAAGTATGTGAGAGGAGGTCTTCCCACACATAACATCAAGTAATTCTCGAACACCATCAGGGTGTCTGAGAACTCAACTCAATTCTGATGCTATCTGCCCAGAGATAACCCCAGACTCCCAAGGTTAAGGGCTCCATCCTACAAGACTGCCCTCCATTCCCTCTCTCCAGACGCATCACAAGCCCAAGCTGTTACCTGTGCTTCTAACCTATGAGCTACAGATTGGAGGTTCCAACGACCTTCTCCTTAGGTTTGATTAATTTGCTAGAGTGGCTCACAGAACTCAGGAAAATACTGATTGCCAGTTTAATAAAGGATACAAGTTAACAGCCAGATGAAGAGATACACAGGGCAAGGTCCTGAATAAAGAGGCTTCTATCCTTATGGAGCTTGGGGCCTGGCTTGGTGGCATGTGGAAGCTTTCTGGTTCCCCAAGCATAGAAGCTCTGTCTGACTGAGAAGTATGATCCAAGAGAGCAGAGAGAGATAAGCTCTTCTCAGGCGTTTCTGTGAGAGCTTCATTGCATAGGCATGATTGACTAAGTTATTGGCCATTGGCTGATTCAACCTCAAGCCCCTACCCTTGGGTGGGTGGGGGGGGTCCAAAGTCTCTCATCAACATGACAAGACACCCATTTCACCTTTAAGACTACAGTGTTCTCAGGAACTGTGGATAAAGACCAAATACACCTGGAAAATAAATATTTGGTCATATGAATGACCAAATGTGTATGTCTTATGACTTACTATATCACAATATTACATTACATTCTATAGCAGATGCTAATGGTTTCTTCTTCTTTTTTATTTATTTATTTTTTCTTTTGCTAATGGTTTCTTGTCCATATTTTCTTGGCATTCACTTCTATACACTGAAGACCACTTATAAGTAACACACCTGTAACTCTTTGCCTGAGGTGTATTTATTTATTTTTCTTGGCCTGGGCACAGAACACCTTGGAAGTTTCAGAGATTTAATGTCACCAAAAGCAGCCCTGAACTCAGTGATTGGTGGGGAGCTGATGGATGGTACCCTGGTTTCCTCGTGCCTCCATTAGGATACCCTGAATGTGTCCTATACTGTTCCCCAGCATAGCTGAGCTCCAGTTAGCTACCATGGTAACTAGCTCAATAATGTATATAATTTTGACTTTCTTCACTCCCCTGTCTCACTACCCTACTCCCACCTAAGTTTCCTGACATCATATCTTAAGTAAGTTACTTGGATTCCAACCCAAACCAAGACACATGCTCATTCTTCTATACCACAGTGTTTAACCAGAAAACCCCTACTAAGATGTTTTTGTTGCCTGTAAAGAGTCATATAAGATATTATAAACATATAAATTATTAGTATCCCCTAAAACATTGGTGTGGAATAATCCAGCTGTCTTGAAAATAGAGAGAGAAGAGGGCTCTTAAAGACGGGAACCTAGAATAGGCTCTGCTATAAAGCAGTTGTGTGACCTTGGGCAAAGCATTTAACCTCTGAAACAAAGAGACTTTGTACCCCTTCTGAGAAATAGAGGCAATATTACTCTCTTCACTGCGTTTTTGTGAAGATCAAATAAGCTAAAGTATTAAAAATGTCCCACCAAGTCTCCTAAAAAGAGCTAGCTGTAAGATAATTTTCTCTCCAACTCTAAAAGCCTTTGTCTCAGCTCTCTTTCTCCTTGGCCTCAGTTAATTTATTTTATCATATTGGTATACAATGCTGTCATTCCCAATGCTGTTTTGTTCATTGTCTTTTTCACCTGCGTATAGGTTTGTTTTTTCATTTATATTTATATCGCTAGCTTCCCAGGACAGGGGCATTATCTTATGTTTATTTATAATAAATGAAGTCATATATTTGAAAATGGTTCACAGACTGCAAAGTACTTTATAATGCACTTCATTCCATCAACATGTTTGAGTACCCACTGTATGCTACTCATTGTGCCACACATTACAGATAGAGAGATAACAAAGATTTGGTC
The DNA here is from genome assembly GCA_032199065.1 of Smutsia gigantea. Lineage (NCBI taxonomy): Eukaryota > Metazoa > Chordata > Mammalia > Pholidota > Manidae > Smutsia > Smutsia gigantea. The sequence goes on from JAVSCE010004392.1 coordinate 28,673, forward strand.
TCAGATTCAAGAGTTTAGTGAAGGAGACAGATTATGATGACATATAAATTACCATACAATGAGACATGTACTAGGGTGGGGGTATAATGGAAAGGCTTAGAGAGTGCCAATAGTGGAACTGATTTGTCTGAGAGAGAGAGCCAGACAGAACTGAATTCCACTGCCACCTCCATCTTTTGCTAGCTTGGGACGTTGGCCAAGATAGTTAACTTTTAGACCTCAGGTTCTTAACCTGGGAATTGAGAATCATAATAACTTCCACACAGAATTTCCCTGAGGATTAAATAAAATGATAAATGCAAAAAATCCATCATAGTGCCTCTATATAATTGGTGACCAACTCAAGTGCATTCATTTTCTTCCCTTCTTTTGGGGAAGGTAGGAAAGGCTTCCAAAGGAAATAGCATTTGTGTAAGCTTACCAACTTGAAAAGTTTGCTTCCTTATTCAGGAGGAGAAACAAACACTTGTAGAGTAGCTACTAGGAATAGGTACTCTGGGGTTTCCAGAATGAAGAAGGGAAGATTTTCCAGGCAAAGACAACAGTACAGTTAAAGACACAATGTTTTGAGACTGTGTACTCTGCACTTGGAGAATGGCATATCCATCTGGATACAGTGGAGTAGGAAATCAGTCAACCCATGGTGGGAGATGAGGCTAGACAGGGAGACCTAGGCCAGATTGGATGACTCCTTGTAAAGTTCTCTTCCTTCGGTATCTATTGTTTGGAGTTTAAACATCCAGCTAACCCTGCAGAAATGCAGCCACACTATGTTTAGACATATGAAAGTTCTCACAGTCCACAGGATTTCAGCCTTTACTGGGAGCATATGAATTACAAAGATCTAACCTCCTACCTAATTCCCAAGAGTACACAGTGATTTTGAAAACATGGGCCTTGGTGCATAATTTCTGCACTCACTTTGTAGCTTTGTAATTAAAATCTGCAGAGGATTTGGAGATACATGGCAATACAAGTACAACTCCTCGCATATATAAACACACTATACAGAAGTGTAAAATTGGTGGTTTTCAACACTCCCCTTTCCTATCTATGTAGCTAGTGAGAGATTGTGTTGCGAAAGCAATTAAGTGGACAGAGGGCATGGATTGCTGCCAAATAAAAAATTTAAGAGCATGCACTAATTGACCCCTACAATCCTTCCTGAACCAAATTCCTGTTTCAACCAAGGTCTGTACCATACACCCCAGCTTTCTGACATTTATTATGTATGTCCTGAACTGTTCTCTAGGACATCTGGTGAAAGAAATCTGATAGTTGTCAAGTGTCTACTATATCCTGGCACTGTGTGGATAATTGCACAATCATATTATTGAGTGCTTACTCTGTCAAGTGCTCTCAGTACACAGGAGAGAACAAATCAGACTTGGTTTCTGCCCTCATGCAGCTTCTAATATCTCAAGTAATTCTTATAACAACACTTCAAAACTGGAATTTTAAAGAGAAAGAAATGAGAACTAAATGAGGTCAGAAATTGACCCCAGGACCAATTTATCCATTATTAGCATAGTAGGCACAGTGCTTAGGGCCCATGCCAATGTTTTAATGTTAATTTATTTCAAAAACAGAAGAAAAATGAATTTTATAATAATGAATCCAGCCTAGCTCTTGTGGTTCCTGCCTTTATAAGGGCACTGAATTCAGGCTTCCATGATCCTAAGTTAGTCTCTCTCTCCAGGTGGCTGTAGAATTCCTGGAGGGCCAGGATTGGGTCCTATCTTCCTTTGTCTCCCCAGAACTATGGTGATTAGCTGGATTGCAGTTTTGGTACTCCCTTTAAGAGACCATCCTGCTTTTGGGTAAAAAACCTAGAATTCTAAAGGCAGTTCTTCTGGAGCCAGCTGTGCTTTCCTTTGCTGCCTCTACTTTCTCCACCCACCTCCAGGGTTGGGGTTCTCCAGGGATGGGGTACTTGGCATGATTCTTGGCCAGTCACCCCTTCCTCTTAGATCTCATCTAGCTATGTGACCTAAAATACCACTTATATGCCTCCAAATTTGTATTTATGGCCAGCACCTCTTTTGTGAGCTCCAGAATCATGTTTATGTGATACCCTCAATCGATGATACTCTGACATTCTCAACTTAGCACACAGCACCAGAGTGATATTTTTAAAATATAAATCTGATGATGTCATTCCTTTCAAGGGCTGCACCAGTTATACATCCTTCCAATGGCCTATAGGCCTGTTTGAGGTCTTGATTTCTCACCTCCTGAGAGTATCCTCCTTGCTGATTGGGCTCAAACCATACTGGCCTTCTTTCCAATGCTCAAATGAGACAAACTCATTCCCCTCCTCAGAGCCTTTTGCACTTAGACAGATGTTGCCTCTGCCTGGAGCACTCGCCCCAGGATCAATACATGGCTTCCCATTCAGATCTCAACTAGTGTCACCTCAAGGAGAACTTCCTTCTCTCTCCCAGCCTATCAGCTTTCCCCATCTCTCCCTAAGTCATAATTTGGTTTACTTTTTCAGAATACATATCTTTATCTGATATTTACTGGCTTCCTTATGATTTTCCATCACCCCCACTAGAAAGCAAGCCCTGTGAGAGCAGACTTGTCAGCCTTTTCTCCACTGTACCTTCAGCACCTAGCCCAGTGCCTAACACATTGTAGGACCTCAGAAAGTACTGAGTAGATAAATGGTGGAATCAAGGTGTACTGAAGGCCCTGGAAAGCAGAGACCTGAGTTCTAGTCTCTATTACATCTCTGTCACCTTGGCAAGGCACTTTGTCTCTTGGAACCGGTTTGTTTACAGGTAAAGTGAGCATAGCATTGACCTCATGAGACTGGTGTGAGGGTCATACGATATAATGCATGTTAAGTTTTAGGAGCAGTGCTCTGCACACGGTATGATGATCAACAAATGTTGGCGCTTTTCCCTGTTAGAGCCTCAGTTTCCTTACAATAGAGGAAAGAACACTGCATTGATGTGGGGTGTTGTAGAAGGGATATTAGCTTACAGGTCTTACCCTCCTCTGGGTCTTTGCACATAGAATTCCTTTTGCTCCTCTTCCCCACCCCTCATTTCTTCCCCCTTGCTAACTCAGTGTCACCTCCTCCAGAAAGACTTCCCTGAGATCTCAGTGGATTAGGGCCCCTTCTGCCGCCTCCTCCCAAGGCCTCAGGTTAACAAACATCACACTGTTAGTGTTCTGCGTAGGCCCAGTGGATGGATGGATGGTTAGAAGGAAGGGTAGAGGGATTAGAGACAGAAGGATGCTGCAAGGAAGCCTGTGAGAGCACTTTGAAACCCGCGACACCAACACTGAGCAGACTCGGGGCACCACAGGCCAGCCTCAGCTGACCCTGCCACTCCCCCACCCCCTAGGAACCTGGCGCTCTGGCTCCCTCAATACTTACTTAGTCGCCCCTCCTAACCCCCAACTTCGGTCCTCCAGCACTCTCAGCGCGTGGGACTCCCTAGCCATTGGCTGCGGTCTTTATTACCCACAAGGCCTCAAATGAGAGGCAGTCGCGTGCGGGGTGCAGGTGATCAGTTCCCGCCCCAGGGTGCGGGCAGACGTGGCGGCAGCGACGCGGAGCACCTGGCCAGGGGAGGGGTGCTAGCAGGCGGGACGGGGGCGCGGGACGCGGGATGAGGGGGTTGCTGGGGCTGCTGGGCGCCAGGGCGCAGCGCCGGGTCCGCTTGTGGGAGGAGTTTGAAGACCAGGGTAAGAGGTCCGGCGGAGGGGTGGGGTGCAACACCAGACCCTACCTGCCGCTGCTGGTTCCTTCCTGGCTGTGTGACCCTGGACGCGTAGCTTACCCTGTCTGCGCTTCAGTGTGTCTATGAAATGAGGATTTCAGTGTGCATCTGGCCAACTGTTTGAGGATTAAACGAGATAAGGTAAAGCATTGTCCCATTATATAGTAAGCGTGTGATACGTGCTTGTTCGCTGTCCTTCATCTTAAAAATACAACCAAGTGAACTCTAGAGGGAAAATGTGAACCCTAATTGTAATACTGAAAATTTTTGTGTTTCATAAAATATCAGAGGATCTTGGAGGTCACCTTGCCCAGCCCCCTCCCTGGAACACCTCAGGAACATCAGGGAATTATGGTAAAGGTCATTTACGTAAGGACAGATGTTTAATGGTACTGTGTCAGCCAGGAAAATAGTGCGTGTGTGTGTGTGTGTTTGTATAAAGTCTGATTAATTCTTTGAGAGTGCAGTGGATTGGGTGGGCATTTCCTAGCAATCAGAATTTTTTGGATTTGAGGCCATATTCACCTTGAAAGCCTGGATAAGCCCTCTGCCTTTCTTGAGACACAATTTCCCTGTGATACAGGTAGCACTGCGTTGAGAACAAGGTGCAGAGGTGGTGCAAGGTAGGAATGAATAAGCACAGGCAAGGGGACTGGAGAAGGAGCCTTCAGGGAGAAAGTGAAACCCAAGGAGTGTTTTGAAGGATGAATAATAATTTATCAGATGATCAGGGAGAGAAGGGTGTTCCAGTTCAGGAGAACAACATGCACAAGGGTTCTAAGTAAGGAAACAGCCAGCAGTGCATCTTCAGGACACTTGAAAACGTGAAGGGGAGGGCAGTTGAGAGGCTGGAGAGTAAGTAGCCAGGGGCTAGATCAAGGGGGCTGAGAGGCCTGGCCTTTCTCTGAGCAGTGAAAAGGCACTTAAGCAAAAATGTGGAGGAGATATTGCAAAACTGACCAAAGCTGAGATTGGAGACAAAAAAAACCAAACAAACATCTGGGTCACTATGGTAATCTTCTTGGTGAAAAGTTGAGGGGCCTGCATGGAGTTTCAGGGTGTGTGGGAATCTGGAATACGGAGGTGGGGGCAAACAGGGGTGATGTTTAGGAGTTGGCTAAAGAGAGATGCAGGCAGTCCAGCTTCTCTGACTGTGGGGGAACACTGTGAACAGCACAAGCTTCTTCCAAGAGTAGGTTGGTGGTCCCCCATTTCTCAATTGACCTCAGCTATCTTTTGCAGTGAGCCCTGTAAGGCTCAGCTTCTGACTTAGCTCCTGGGCCCACCCTCCTGCCCTGGGTGGCTTTACTCACACCACAGTTCCTCCTGTCAGAAGGCAGAGAACACACCCAAACCTGCAGTCACTTCCCCAAGGACTGAACTCCCTTTACCCAATGTGGGAAGAGTGAAATCCCCAAGGATGTTAATTGAGAAGTATTTCTGAAACACTCCTTGGAATTGAAGGAAGAGGTGTCTTTGCATGTAGTAAAGACCCACCCTCCCAAACCCTCCTCCATGGTAACCACCAGTCACTTCTCAGTGTCTAAGAGTCTGCTGCTATTTTGATCATTTTATTTTGTTTTGTTTTTATATTCCACAAATAAATGAAATCATATGGTATTTGTCTTTCTCTACCTGGTTCATTTCACTTAGCATAATACCCTCTAGATCCATCCATGTTGTTGCAAATAGCAGGATTTCTTTTTTTTTTTTGACAATAATATTCCATTGTGTATATGTACCACATCTTCTTTATCCGCTCAGCTATTGATGGACACTTCAGTTGCTTCCATGTCTTGGCTATTATAAATAATATGGTAATAAACATAGGGGTGCATATATCTTTCAAGTCAGGGATTTTGTTTTCTTCTGGTAAATTCCTAAAAGTGGAATTACTAGATTGTATGGTATTTCTATTTTAGTTTTTTGGGGAAGCCCCATACTGCTTTCCACAGTGACTGCACCATTTTACATTTCCACCAACAGTGTAGAGGGTTCGCTTTCCTCCACATCCTTGAAAACACTTGTTATTTCTTGTCGTTTGGATAGTGGCCATCCTAACTGGTGTGAGGTAATATCTCATTTGGGTTTGATTTGCATTTCCCTGATGATTAGTGACGTGCAGCATCTTTTCATGCGCCTGTTGGCCATCGATATTTCTTCTTTGGAAAAATGTCGATTCAGGTCCTTTGCCCATTTTTTAATCAGTTTTTATTTTTGGTGTTGAGGCATATGAGTTCTTTATATATTTTGGATTTTAACCCCTTATTGGATAAGTCATTTATGAATATATTCTCCCATACTGTAGGATGCCTTTTTGTTCTGCTGATGGTGTCTTTTGCTGTACAGAACTTTTTAGTTTGTTGTGGTCCTTTTTATTTTGTGGCCATTTATGTTGTGGTCATTTTTAATTTTGTTTCTCTTGTCCAAGGTATCATTAATTGAATTTTGAAAAATGTATATACCTGTGTGATCACCACCACAATTAATATACAGAACATTTCCATCACCCCATGAACCTTTGCATGCTTAATTTTTTAGAATACTTTTCACTGTATGATATGTTTATTTGTATGTTTACTCATTGTCTTTCTCTGTCCTCACTATTAGATGAGCTTCCTGAGAACATAGTGCTTCTTTGCTGCATTCGTTATTGTGTCTGCATCCCCTAGAACAGTGCCTAGAACAGGCACAGTGTAGGTGCTCAAAAAAACTTTTTTATATAAATGAATGAATCGCTCCAGGAAATAACCCTTTCCAGAGATCAGAAAGTTCAGACTAGCCAAGGCAAACCCTTCCTGGTTGTAAGGACCCAGGAAACCAAATACAGTGAGTTAGAAATAGAGCTTTATTGAATGCCTATTGGGTAACAGTGAATTTTTTTCTTGATATGTATTTTATTGAATCTCTCAACAGTTCTTTAAGGAAGATGCTATTATCACTATTTTACCAGTGAGGAAATGGGTTCAGAGAGGTTGAATGACTTCCCAAGGTTACGCAGCTAGTGCCAAAAGTGGTTAGGAGGTCAAGTAAGGCAAAGTCTAGAAAGGATTTATTGCATTTTTTTTATTGGAGCATAGTTGATATACAATATTATATTGGTTTCAGGTATACAACACAGCGGTTCAACAGTTACACACATTAAATCCTCACCCCAACTAGTGCAGTTACTATCTGTCAACATAGAAAGATGTTACAGAACCATTGGCTATATTCTCCATGCTTACTCATCCCCAAGCATTCATTGCATTTTATAGTTAGGAGACCATTTGATGGCTCAGTGGAGTGGTGGGGCTGGAAGGCTCACCATAGTAAGTTGAAAGATGGATGAGGACCTAGGAATAAATAGAGCAGATGTGCGATATATTTTGGAGAATTATGGCTGAGAGAAGAAACAGAATAGAGCTCACGTAGGTAATGGCCTCCTCCCCATTTGCAGATGAGAAAACTGAGGTCTGGAGGAGGGTATGACAAGGCAGGGCCATTTAATGGGTTTGTGAGAGGGCTTGATTCAGAGTCCTTTATTTCTGCTATTTCCCAGACTATTCCAGGCACAGCAGCTCAGCAACTAGAAGGTATATGCCAGGCCTTTAGAATAATACCTTCTCATTGTATAGAGGGGAAACTGAGACCCAGAGAAGAGAGGTGGTTTTCCCCAAATCACACAGTGAGTCAGTAGCAGAGGTGTTTGTTGAATCCAGGTCTCTTACCTCCTTAAAGGCCACTGCTGCAAGTTGCCAAGTGTCAGGTGGCCAGCAGGTGATAATGCCAGAGGCCTTAGGGACAACGTGCACTTTCAGACAGACCTTGCATAGGGACTGGCACATTAAAATACACAGGAATTTAGGTTGATTGAATTGGAGAATCATTGAATTGGTGATACAAATAGATATAAGGGAAGGGCTAATGGTGATGGCAGTGGCCATTGTAAAAGTACAGAATCAGGCAGTAAGGAACTGGAATTCAGATGGGGATCTGAATGATGCAGAAATCACAAGGTATGTGTGTGTGTGTGTGTGTGTGTGTGTGTGTGTGTGTGTGAGTGTGTGAATGTTAATTCTATCAGCTCTCAGACTTGACCATGAAAACTTGGCCAAAGAAACATTCTGAATCAAAAAGCCTCTGTGCTTAGCTGGCTCAGACCTGCTGAGGAACAGCCTGCTGCTCAAGCCTCCAACTGATAAACGATTGGGACCGTCTGCGAATTGTGGATACTTGGAGATGCTGAGCCTGGGAAAGAATCACCCCGGACAGATGCCCAAACTAAAGAGGCCTGATCCAGCTGGCCTTTCTAGGTCTCAAGTACAAACTGATGGCAAGGATCTCTCTAGAGACTGATGGGATGTGGAGGCAAGAGCAAGGGCCATTGTTTACATAGGGGGCAAAAATGGTTAGAAGGAATTACATCAAAATGTTGGCAATGGTCAACTCTGGGAGGTAGATTTTAGGTGTTTTTACTGCTGACTTGCTTCCTCTAAGCTTTCTCATTTTCTACAATAAATGATTTTATTTAAAAAAATCAAGAAATATAAAATAAGAAAAGCAGACACTCTATTTGCCTGTCTCTCTCATTAGACTGTGACCTCCTTGAGGACTTTAGGGCTTGGGGAATTATGTCATTAGTACTCTGACAACTAGAACTCACACTGGTGCTGTATAGATACTCTGTAAATATTTAAGTGAATGACTTGCATTCTTTTCTACCTCGAGCTCTTATTTAACACCCACTTTCTTAGCAAACTTGGCTCTCTGCTTCCTAGGGTACAGTTGATTACAAACAACAACCTGAAAAATGAATGGAGGAACCTGAGAGGCACCCATTCAATGACAGCAAAGAAATGAGTATTTTTAGTAATTATTATTAATCATTGTCATAATAATGATCTTAATTAACAATAATTATTATCCTTATTAATTTGGTCCTGATGCCAATCTATCATTCAAAAGACATTTACTGAGCACCTACTTTGCCAACATTATTCCTTTCCTTAAAGAATTTAGATATAATTCTTATTTACAGATGAGGACACAGAGTCAGAAAAGTGATTGGCTTGAGTGATATATAGAAATAGGTGAGAAGGCTCAGATTCTTATCCAGTGCTGTTCACTACCACCCCAACCCACCCCAGAGGCTTTTTACCAGTTGATAAAGATTTGAGTAACTATGGTCTGTGTGGCAGACATGCAGATAGACGGGCTGGCAGAAAGAAAGGAAAGTTAGCAGGCAGGTAAGCAGGGATGAAGGCCCACTGGTCTCATGAGAGCTGGGTAGGTTGCTAGAGGCAAATACATTGACCTCAGGGAGACATGAATGTCGCAGCAGAATTGTAACAGCAGAAACAGGAAAATTTCAAAGCAAACCTACACCTCTGCTCTACATGATGGCCTATTACAGAGCTTGAGTCTTCAAGAAACTTTACATTTTATTTAGGATTCCCTATATAAGAGGTCAGAGTCTTTTATAATGTCTACAAAAGTTTTCCATTAAAAATGGCAGACAAAATGGTGGCACCTGAAGAGGTAAGCTTTAGTTTGTCTAGCAAGTTCTCTTTTGCAAAGTACAGTCTGATGATGTTGAATAAATGCAGCAAATATGTATTTTCATCTAATTATGCAGCATTTTCTAAAGGACTTATTCTGTCCCAGGCTCAGGACTAGGTGTTGGGGAATGCACAACTTTTATCTTCAAGGTTTTACCTTTGATGTTCTGTATCTTTGTATACATCTACACATATGCAGATTCAGCTTCAAGTAGTATTTATGGAACACTTAAAATGTGCCTGACACTGTGTTGCATGTTACTTCTCTTAATTCTCCAAGAAAGTCTGTGAGTTGGGTAACCCCTTTATGTAGATGAAGAAACTGAGTCTCAGAGAGGTTAGAGATACTGTTGAAGCTAATGGCAGAAATGAGTCCCTAGCCCAGCCTTTTGATTTGAGCTGCATTAAAAACCACACATGTTGAGAGGTGTATTGGGGAGATAAGTTCATTTGACAGAAGACCCATGGTTATGTGGTCTCCTTGATACTGTTTATTTGGAATTTGGATATAAACATGTGCGTTGGGTATGATTATGTGCATTTATCAGCTAGATGTATCAGCTCCCAAACATCTGTTACATTTTGTTGGATGGATCTCTGGGGATAAAGAATATTTGACCAATTGGAAGGAAAGATTTAGCAGAGGAAAAAAGATTACATCCATGGTCATGTTACAAGTACAGCATAGAGAATAGAGTCAATGATTCTATAACATCTTCCTATGTTGACAGATAGTAACTGTACTAGTGGGGGTGAGGATTTAATAATATGGGTAACTGTTGAACCACTGTGTTGTATACTTGAAACCAATAGAAGATTGTATATCAAAGATACTTCAATAGAAAAAAATTAAAATAAATGAACAACTCACAGAAGAAATAAAAATGTCAAAAAAAAAAAAGCATCCGACCTTGGTTAATACGCCACTCTCTTGCTCTCAGTGATTAAGAGCTCTCCTTCAGCTGACCCTTGTCTGTTCTGCTCTCCTCTCCTCTTCCCTGCAAAACCAAACAGTGCTGTTTGCATTTTCCTTGAAACACCACACTGTTTTCATGCCTCTGGAACTTGTCATGCACAAGTCATTCTGTTTGGAACACCCCTCCTCACCTTTTCTGCCTTTTCAATTCTTACTTCATCAGGCATGCCTTCACTGAAGTCTACCCTGACTCTGGGGGACAGTCAGTGCTTCTCAGAACTCATTTCCCAATGTTATGTCTGTGCACCTGGTGCCTGGCACAAAGTGAATGCTCAAGCACCATTTGTTGAATGAAGGAATAATGAGCCCAGAACCATGGTGCAGATGAATTGGGTTCTAGTTTCAGTTTTACAAGTGATAGATATGCCCATGAGCAAGTCACTTCCTCCTCGGGGCTTCAGTTTCCCCATCTGTAAAATGAGGGGGTCAGATTGAACGATCACCAAGGGTCACTCTGGCTTGAACTTCTTATGATGTTAAAATGTTGTGATGTTAAGAAGAAAAGTATAAAATATTAAAGAGGGACTTCATTAACCATATGACATTATTCTGCTAACAAGAAAGGATCCTTATTTTGGGACATTTTAAATTGTGTCTGGTTTGATTTTCATCAGTACTGTTCACCCAGAAAAATAATTAGCAATAAAAAGTTCTGAATTCTAACCTCTCTTACCACAGAGTTCGAGGCCAAAGTAGTACAACTATCTACATGCTTGTTAGGCTCAATTAACATTTGTCAAATGGATTAATAAATGAATCGATTCATTGGTAAGGCTGAGAATCTTATAGTGAAGGCAAAAGGCATATGATCATGCATCCATTCGGTCATCCAACAAATACTTTGGCGATTAACTCTGGCCTAGATACCAGGACACAGTGGTAGGTAAAATAGTTATGGAATTTACCAGCCTGGTGAGGAAGACAGACATTATTCAAGTTATATTTAAATAACTTTATTAATTACAAACCACAAAGTACTATGACTTTTACAAATATAAGAGTTATACAGGGCTTTTCATCCACATGACCTCATGGGAAGCCATATACTGTAGGGGTTAAAAGTACAGATTTTGGTGTTGCACAGGCCTAGGTCTGAGCCTGGCTTACCCACTTACTTACAGTCTGGACTCTTAACAAGTTTCTGAGCTTCACTTTCCTCATATTTTGAATGGGGGAAAAAAGAGGACATTTGTCACAGAGCTATTATGAGAATGCAGTTAGATGATGTGTGTAAAGCATTCAATACAATGCCTGACATATGGTTGCTAAACAGCTATTATGATTATACAGCTTTTTGTTCTTCATAGCACTTTTCCCTCTATCTGCCTTTTCTTCCAGAGGAAAGGCAATGTTTGAAATCAGGCATATTTGGGTCCATATCTAGGCCCACCACTTATTAGATGCAAAATGGAATTAACAACATCTATCTCATAGCATTGTCCATGGGAGTGAGGTGACATTTTTAGGGACCTACAGAGGGCCTAACATATAATAAATCTTTTGGCTTTGGCATCGATCCTTATCCTTCATTGGATTAACTATGGTTAGGGAAATGGTATTCACTTCATTCAAACCACAGGAACTTTAGGCAGAAAGAACCTGATGGGGCCCCTCTATCAGGAGTGGTGGAAGAGGTAGTCACTGAGACATCCTGGCCCGTCTAACACTGAAATCTCAGAAGAGGCAAGGGAAGACCACAGAAAAGAGGCCTAGCCACTGGGCCTCATGAGGGGAACTAGTTGAGTTGAGTGGTGTTATTGGATGTGTATTGATGTGGGATTTTCGTAGGCAGAGCTAAGTCAATAACCCTGGATATTGGGTAGTGGGGTTTGAGAAATATCCATTCAGTTGCAGGGAGGAGGTGAAACAAAGGTAACCCCCGACGACTCTCCCATCCCAAGCTGCCAAACTGCCCTATGAGTCTGGGACCGTGTGGGGGCCCAGGAAGTGGAGTCAGCAACTCTGAGGCATGAAATCAGAAAGGCAGTGAATGTTTGGGTGGAGTGCCAGGTTCCAAAAGAATGCCTCTTTGTCTCTCTGCCATTTATGCCAAAGCAAAACACATTTATCAGCATCTCCTTGAAAGCACAGGGAGTGTCTAAAAAGTTTAAGCAATAAAAAAGGGTAAATGGAAATTGTCCAATATTGTCATTACTAATTCAAGAAGTATTAGATGGTATGCTAATCTCTACTTGGTGAGCTGATTTTATTATTTTAGGTTACTAAATATAAATATGTGTAAGGGCTTAGTCTCCCTGACCATATTTTTCCATCTACTTTTATGAGAATGCCTCACATCTTTTAACCATACTTTCCAATGGTGGTTTTCAGGACTTCAGTCTCTTAGTGAATGGTGGGATAGAGTATTGATGTGTAAGTGGCTCAGCTGTTTGGTAGTGGAGCCACCCGTATGGTGTTGCATGAGTAATGGGGTTCAGGCGTCAGATAGTGAGGATTTCAAGGATATTGGAGCTGTCCCCTGACATTCCCTTAGTGTTCCTGTAAGGCTTGGTCAGCCTTAGCTGCATCTTATTATCTTTAAGAAACCACAAATCACTTCTGCATGTTGCTTTATTTTTTCTTTGTGCTATAAATGGCTGGAAAAAAGATGGGTGGAATCTAAACAGGCCGGATTATGGTAAATTTCAGCTCACTGCAGGAAAATTTTATGGAGACAAAGAAAAGAGTAAAGGTAAATGCTGAGGAATATACTAATTGGGAAAATTATGAATTTATACAATTGTTCTTTTCCATGATTTCCAATTCATTTCTCTTTCATTGAATTTTTAAAAAAAGTAGTAGATGGAGAACGACTCTCCACAAAAATAATAATGTCCATTAACTGAAGAACAGGTATTCAAAACTATGACCTTAGACCCATTATCCTCATTAATCTTCCTAACAACTTCATGAGTGTTGCTATTATGTTCCCAGTTTTGCAGTGGGGTCCCAGAGAGGCTGGGTAATTTGCCCAGGGCTCTGTACACAGCTGGCAAGAGGCAGAGCTGAGATCTGATTCTAGGTCTGACTCCAGGACTGTGCCCATTACTGCTAGACTCTACTGCTTCCCCCAGTCCTAGGATTTTTTATATAACCCTGCACTTGAAACAGGGAAAAGTAATATATAACCCCTAAATGCTGCATTCCCCTAGAGCAGCTTGGTACAAAGGAGAGTGGAGTAGAAAGACCTAGGGTTGAGAGAGTCATGACTTGCTAGCTGCATTACTTGTACAAGTGTTTTCACTTCTCTGAGCCTAGTATCAAGATACGAGGTGGAGGTAATCGTCATCTGCCATGCTCATCAGACAGGTCTGCTGTAAGAGCCAAATAACATTATGGGGATTGTGAGGAAAGGGGGAGTGCTGAGAACAAGGTCTACAGGCAGGGGTTTTTTGCCTGAGAAAGCTTTTGTCCTATAAATAGAATCCACTGATCGTCCCCTGGAGTGATTTCCCTTATGATCTATCCTGGCTACTGTTATGAATCTCATTTTCATGTTTATTAAAGGTGGGAATTACAGAGTGGCTTGAACATTTAAATCTCATTTACATCCACTCTGGAAAATTGTTTCCAAAGGAGAGAGAATCGGAGACTGTCTAAGTAACCCATGGGACACCTGCTCCTTGGTGACTCTGAGAGTAGTCTCTGCACAGCCACCCATCTCGTAGTTTGATTTCTTGTTTGTTGCTCTTCACATCTCATCCCACTTGAGTTCATTAGGTTCCTCACGGTTGTCTTAGAGGGGCTCTTGGGTACAAACAAGGCTCAGAGAGAGGGGGGGATTACATTGGGCTGTAGAGCAGAGATTCAAAGCTTGGTCTTCTGCCAATGGGCTCAATGCTCTTTCCCTTGTGCCCACTCCCTCTGCATGAAATCTCCTCTGGCTACTCTAGTCTCACGTGAGGCCTTTGGGGAAGTAAGCATATGCAAAAACAAGAGACAGATCTGAATGCAATATCAGACATAAAAGTGCTTAGCACAGATACTAGTGTGCAAAAAATGCTTGAGACGTCTGAATCAGGACTTGTGATCCTTCTGTGCAATTTAGCACATATTTATTGAACATTTCCTCTGTGTCAGATCTTAGCCTAGATGCTGGGAATGTAAAGATGCCCCTGCTCTTCAGGAACTTAGAAATTATTTAAAAAGAGGGAAGTACAGAGAACTGTGGGGTCATGAAGGAAGGACCCTCACCAATCATGAATAATGATAGCCCCTTGCATTTTATGTTCACAGTTTACAAAATGACTCTCTCATCTCTTACCCACTTGACTTTAATGGGAACCCTATGAAGTAGGAATAATTATCCACATTTTGCTGATAAGAAAACTGAGGCTCAGAGAGTAACAGTGAGAGAGCCATAACCAGTAAGGTGGGCATCTGTAACCTTGTATGTCACTAGGCTTCCTTGGGGCCATCCAGCTCTTACATAGCTCCAACCTTGAATCCAATTTCAACATGGTTGATGTTAAAAAACCAACAAACAACAAACTCAACTCCCAAAGCACTGAGGAAGAATTTGGATTTTACTGAATGTTTTTGTACAAAGTCAGAGGAAAGAGTTACACTACACATCATACAGCAAAATTTCCTAAAACTCTCTCTAAACATTTCTTTCTTTTCCCAGAGAGCTTCAGGTCTCTCTTTTCAAGCCTTTGCCAAAATTCTCCTCTTTAGTCTCTTTGCCCTTTTTGGGTCTGCATCCCCTTTTCCTAGCTCTCTTTCTTATCTTTCAATCTCTTTCATATGAAGAGCATTATAGCACACTGGGTGTCTAAAATGTGTCTTTGCCCATCTCTATTTTTTCCAGAATACCCCCTTGTTACAAGGAGTTCATATGTGTATATGTATGTGGTGGTTATAGTAGGGAAATTGGGAGTAATTTTTTTAATGTGATTTTTTTTGCTTTTCATATGAATATTTATTTGATGCTGAAAAAAATCCCAGCAAGTTTGGGCTGTTATCATCTCCATTTCACAGATATGGAAATGGACGCAAGAAATATGACCCAGGAGAGTAAGCGGGAAGCCAGAACTTGAACCCAGTGTGTTTAGCTTTAAAGCTTGTGCTGTTTTCTACTCCACCCTTTTGCCTTCTATTTGCTGGCACACGGGCATGTGCATATAAAAGGCAGAATAAAAGACACACTTTAAAAAAGGTATTGAAGTGCCATGAGATCACAAAAGATGGCATGACTCAGGTCCTAACTGGAGCTTTCTGGAGGAGGCATTAATTGTTCTTTGAAGAAAGAGTTATATTTTAATAGTCAGAGGAGATGGAGGAAATGTAATGAGGACAGAGGAAACAGTATGTGTAAAAGTTCAGAGGTGTGAAATTCAAATGCAAGTAGAGAAGACGATGAAATCAGTATGGCTAGAGCACAGTGTGTGTGTGTGTGTGTGTGTGTGTGTGTGTGTTTAGGAGAGTCAGAGAGCAATAACACAGAGGTGAGGTTGAAAAACTAGGTTAAAAATGATTCTTGGACGTTTGAAAGGTGAAGCTCTCTAGGCTCAGAGCTGCTGATCGACAGTTCCCTCTAAAGTTTTCATAAAGCAGAAAGAAGCCAGGGCTCTGTTTCTAGGTAGGCTTGGGTTGAATCCCAGTTGTTAGGCCTTGGGCAAGTTGCATAACTTTTCTGAGGCACAATTTTCCCAGCTAAGAGTAGAGATAGTGACACCTACTTGTGAGAACTCAATGTTACATATAAAGTGCCTGGCACAGGAGGGGCTTCTGACTGTGTTTGGTCAATAGGAGCTGTGGCAGGAAGTCAGAGGGAGGGAAGAGGGTTGTATCCCTCATCTGAAAGTCACAGCTTCTCTCCTGGCTGCCCTCTCCACAGGACTTCTCCTTCTGGGTCTGGTAACCATTCTTTCTCCTTGCCCTTCAGGCCTAGGGCAGGGAATAGCCCCACTACTGCTACCGCAGAGCACAGCACTATTTCTTGTGTTTTCTCATTGTCCTGCCCCCACATCTGTAAATAGTTTCTTTCTTAAATTCTCCTCTAATAGTTTTAAATTTGAGTGAGCTGTATTTCCTGCTAGGACTCTGATTAATACACAGGCTATGTCTGTCTTGGCCTCAGACCAGGAAAACTATCTAAAAGTGATGTAAAATCATTTACTGGGGTTTAATTTCTAGGCCCTGACATCTGTGGCTTTGGCAACAACAAGGTACGAGTCATTCTTCGTTATCAAGGGAAATACCATGAGAACAAGACCATCAAGTGCCGGGTCAGTGTGTGGGCTAGTCATCAGCCTGGAGAAAGATAAGCATTTTATGTATGTTATCTTCCTTAAGCCTTATAAAATCACCATAAATCAAATGTCATTTCCATTCTACAGATTAGAAAATAGACGCAGAGATGTGCTTTAATTATAGGAGTTCACATAGGAGCCATTGATCTGAAAGCCTAGGAAGTCATAGAAGGTCCTCTTTTGGAACAATGTTTGGCATGAACCAGTTTCCCAATATTAGATATTGAGAGGATGGAGGAGGTGGGGAATGCTGGGCATAAATATGGGGGGTGAGTTTATCTTAGTAACATCAGGTTAGAGAGATGTAGGTTGGCTGGAGGATAATAGCTGGATTTCATCAGCAACTCAACAGGCATTCACCAAATGCCACTCTGTGCTGAAGCTTGGGCTGGGGATAGAGTGAGTCAGATGGCCCCTGACCTCACAGAACTCACAGTCCTATGAGGGTAAGAGTCAAGAAAAGCAGAGTGACCACCTAATATAATCAGGGTCTTTAGGAGCAGAAGAGGGACAGAAGAAGTCCCCCATCTAACCTGGAGGCTTAGGAAATGCTTCCTAGAGAAGGTTCCCCTGTGCTGAGTTTTGAAAGACAAGCAGGCATCAGTCTTGTGAAGGAGAGTGACAATTTAGAGAGGATCGAATTCCTGGAAGAGGTAATCACAGGAGAAAAATCAAGAAGACTTGAGAAAGAGTGGCACTGCAAGGAGTTTGGCACAAGAGTTTAGGGAGAGGCAGAAACAGAGTCTTCAGAAGCTCAGAGGCTCTGGGCCATTGGAGCACTTGAGTCTAGGACCAAGGCCTTCCCTAGCAGGACTGTACAAGAGTTGTACACACAGGGGCTCCCCGAGGTCTTCCTCTGGGGTAGGCCTTGTGCTGGAATCTAGACACAACAGATAAGTCAGACATGACCCCTGCCATTGAGAAGCTCACAATCTAGTGGGACATACAGAAAAACAGACAAGATCAGCGAATGCCTAGAGCTGTGGCAGAGGAAGAATGGGAGCTAGGGGAGACCAGGGGAGTGTGTACTTAGAATGAGATCCAGAGTCTCTATTGGTTTAAATACAGAAGTGGGATGAGGAATGTGGTGAAATGTGTTTGTTAATTAGCAGGGGTGGGAACGTGGCATCCAGGAACTGAGAGTCTGGTGTATTTAATACTTGAGGTCTAAAGGTGTCCCATTTGGAACTAAAATATTCCCCAGTCTCTTTCTAGATCCATAAAGACACTCGCCTATACACTCTGATCATTCACCCCAATGCTACTTATGAGGTCAAAATTAACAACCAGCAACTGGCAGCCGGGGATCTGGAGGATGAATGGGACTTCCTACCTCCCAGGAAGATAAAAGACCCCTATGCCAGGAAACCAAGGAATGGGATGAAAGTCTGCAAATAGAGGACCCTGAAGATAAGAAACCTGAGGTTAGAGGGTGTTTGACTGGGAAACAGGTGGAAAATCTCAGCTGTGGGGATGGGAGAAGGAGGCTGGAGACACTAGAACAGAAACCAGGGGCGTTAGTCCCTCAAGGTGTCCAGCTAAATATTGGTATCCAAAGAGGCATGGAGGGAAGAGGGAAGCAACTCACATTTGTTGAGGATCTATTGATCCTTCTGACAGCCTCTGTGAGCAGTGTGCTCTGATCTCTATTTTATAAAGAAACGGGTGCTTAGAAAATGAACTGACTTAACCAAATACACATACATTAGATCCAAGATTTGAACCTGAATCTCTTTGAATCCAACATTATTGGTATGGGGAGTGTGTGGAGTATGTACGTTGATTCATTATCATTCATTGGAAAGCTGTACTGAATAAATCTGTGAATATGACAATCCAGAGACTGGGAAAACTCCTGGGATTCAGAATTTACTGGGGGATGCAGACAAGTGTACAGACAAGGTCACACTGTGTAATTAGTTCTGAGAGTCCAGGAAGCCAAATACTGTGGGAGCCCAAAAGAGGTTCCTAACACAGCCTGAGTTAGGGTGCAGGCGGTAACCGTCTGGGAAAAAGGAGGCAATGCTTGAGTGAGTGGATTAATCTAGGGATTGGAAACATAGACTTGGGTCACACAGGTATGGGTTTGAATCTGAGCTCCACTGTCTACTAACTGTGAGACCCCAACCTTCTAACAGTTTGACCTTGGGCAAGGAACATAACTGCTGTGAAAGTCAATTTCACACATAGGGATTATGCTAATAATATAATAATTAGAAGATTGTGAAAATTAAGTGAGTGAATATACATAATATAGTGTCTTATATATGTAAGTCCTTAATATATGGCATTTATATGTTAATAAAGTGAATTTCAAACAGTGAATTCATTAGAGTAAGGGAAGCAGGAAATTGGGTTGGAGGGAAGACATTCCAGACCCAGGGAAGAGCAGAAGCCAAGACACACAGTTAGATAGAAAGTAATATAGTTGCAGAAAGAATAGAAAGCAGCAGCTCAGTGTTTCAGGAGCATAAAGTTCAAGGTGGAGAATGGTGGGAGATGAGATTGGAAAAGTCTGCTGGAGCCAGGTCATGGAGGGCCTCACTTGCTATGTTGCTACTCCAGGTCACAGCAGATTCAGTCTCATGTGGAGGAGATGCTTGGGGTTAAGCAAGGGCAGCATGAGACCCAGCAGCTGGAATCCAGTCCCTAGGGAGAGTCCTGCAGAGAGGTGGGGAGTGGCCTGGCCATGTGTAGGGAGATTCAGCAAAGGACTCCCATCCCAGGAGGAGGGAGGTGGAGTCAGGGAATTAAGGCAGATGATCAGGCAGTATCTGGGCCTTCTTGCAGGCCCAGCATTCAGGCTCAGGGCAGCAAGATGGACTATGCACCTGATGCAGTCAGGGCTGGCTCAAGGCCTAGGGGCAAAAGGACAGGCTGTAGAGTGGAACTAGGGAAGAGGGAACTTAGTTAGCTAATCAGGGCTCCATCAAGACTAATCACAAAGCAGCTGAGACAGCCCAGGAACCAGGGATCTTTCTCAGTTGCAATGCTGCTGAATGACTGTGAGTCTGGTCGGCTTGGCATTGAAGCCTTCAGTCAATCTGGCAAATGGTCAGCACCAAGGTGAACTGCCTGGTAGACCGAGCAAAACTTTGGAGGCTCCACAGCAGAAGAAAGATGAAAGTTGATGTAGGCTGTCTGTGGCTTGAAACTCTGTCTTGGGAAAAAGAAGGGACTGGGGTACAAAAGGAGGACTTACACATGTCTGGGAACATCCTGGGTATAAGGCAGGTCACCAAGAGAGGTCTTCACAAAGAGAGACCCAGGCCAGGAGACCTGTTCTGACAATAGGGACACATGATTGGAAGAGGGGATAGGAGAGGGTCAGAGAAAGGGAAGTTAACATCTTATTGGAGTTTAAAGAATTCAAAGTCAGAGTGATAGTGAACTTGAAGAGAGGCTGGAGTTGCTTATAGGCTTTTTATCCTTTCCTGTACTGAGATTGTTTGCAGACTCCTGAACTGGGCATTCACTGGGGTGAGGACAGGAGGGTAGCAGGGGCAGAGCCAGGTCCAACCTGACTGTACTCTGGACCCCAGTTTCATCCCAGACCACAGTTTGTCCTCACAGAGGAATGTTTTGTTTTGGGACTGGGAGGACTTTGAGTACATCCTAGACCCAGATGCCAAGAAACCAGATGACTGGAATGAAGCAATGGATGGGGAGTGAGAAGGGCCTCTGATACCAAATCTGAAGTAAAAGGTGAGAGGGTCTTTCTTTCCAATAATGATCAAGAGACATAAGACAAAGAGATGTAAGTTTTAACTTACAAAACAGAACTCAGATCCTGTGGTCATCCCCCATACCCACCGTAAGACTGTACCCTCCTCATCTGGACCCTGCCCTCAGGGCTGTGCCTAACCTGGGAAAGGGTCGGCTGCAAAGGTCAACAGTGGGAGGCAAAGGGCCAGGCAGCCCTAGGTAAAGGGTTCATCCAGAATGGTGGAAAGCAGCCAGAGGAACATGGTCAAAACAGGAAATGGTTCTGGGGTCAGGAACCAGAAATCTCAGAAGTGGTCCAGAAAGGGAAAGGGTAGGACATGAGTGTGGGAGATGGAGGAATTTGTTCTGAAGGGCTAACTCCTGACCTCATCAGAAGGCCGAGGGGACTGGAACTAAACAAATGAGCCATAAAATGGTTCAGAGGTAAAACTGACTGAAGCAAGTATGATTTTATTGGGTTACGTTTTCTGTGGGACACACCAGAAGAGAGTGGCTTAGATAGTGTTCCCTGTGAAGCTACATTTTCTTAACTTCCTGAACAGACTTATGCAGAGAGATGTGACCAGGCTCAGAAAGGGTCTTCTGCCACCTTGTTCTGCTCCTTCTGGATAGAAAGGGGAATTTGGAAGAGTTTTACGCATTAGCTCAAAGAAAGGGAAAAAAGCTCCAGGAATCCTGCCCTGAATCCTTATGTCTAATACACAACTGTCTTTTTTAATTGATTGGTCTTTCTGATTGCAGGGGAGAAAGGAAAAATACTAATTCCATGTTCATTCTTTGGTTCTTTGCTTAGGGACATTGGAAACCTCAGATCATTGACAATCCCAGTTACCAGGGAGAGTGGATTCATCCAGGAATAGACAACCCTAAATATAAGCCTGACCCCACTATTTGTCACTATTATAACATCGGTGTTCTTGGCCTGGACATTTGGCAGGTAAAGCTCTTTGGGTTCAAAGCCACTGATCAACAGTCCCTCTAAAGTTTTCACAAAGTAGAAAGAGCTCCAGCCTTGACATCATAAGACTTAATGAGTCTTGATGTCTGAGCCTCAAACTGCTTATGTTTAAAATAGGGCAAGTTATATTCATCTTGACAATTATCATAGCTAAAATGTATTGAATCTCTACCATATACCCAGCACTGTATTAGAGACTTTGTAAATACCATTTAATTCTTACTATGAAATCTCCTATTTCCAAATGTGAAACTGAGGTTCAGAAAATTAAATGATATGCCTGAAGATACACCTGGTAAGCAGAAAAGCTGGGATCTGAGGGCAGGCCTTGCTGAGGCCAGACTTAGGGTTCCAGTACCTTATACTGCTCTGCTGGTTCTACATGATTCCCGGGGGTGGTTCTGGAAATAAAAGGAATCAGAGATGTGGTAAAAGTCTGAAATATTAAAATCCCCAGACAGATGTTGATTGTCCCAGCCGTGATGACAAGTCTTGACCTAGATTCCCTCTCTCTGCCAGTCATCTTTCCTGGCTCCGATTGGAGGGGAAGTGAAGGGCTCAGTTATTCAGGCCTTCATAGTGTTTTTCTCTGTCTCTTCACTGAGAACTGTTATTGAAGATGAGGAGGATTCTTCCCCCTCTCAGGAGAAAAGAGAGCGCCTCAAATGCCAGCCCCAGAATGAAGGCTTTAGCCTAGGGGGCCTTTTAGAAACTGCAACAACTTACGTTGTCTTGGAATTCCTTTGGAGACAAGGGAACTTACTTTTGTTAAACACTGGCCTGAGATCAGTGCATTACTTAAATTATCTCCCTTAATTCTCACAACTCTATGAACTATTATTATCCCTTATTATTACTCCATTTTACATTTGAGAGAATTGAGACTCAGAAATGTCAAGTACATGCGCAAGAGCACACAGTCCATGTGGCAGAGGCAGGATTCAAAGGTCTGTGAGCCGTTAAGTCCTTCCTTTATTGACTCTACCCGCTATACAATAGAGCCTCTAGAAACCACAGCCGTTTGTCCTTGGGTGTACCCTGAAAGGTCCCAAGGTCAGGGAAATCACTGTCTCTAACTAGTGATTTCTACAGATCAGTGCCACCAAAGGTCTCCTGAACAGACAAACCCTATTTGAAGCATTCTTGGTTTATTTATTTATTTTCCACCTTATTTATTTCCACTTCTGTGGTTTCTGGCTCAGTGAGACCAGAATAGGAGTGCAAGGAGAAGGTGTATGTAAATCACCACTTACACAGTAGGGATTCAGGAGAGGAGGAAAGAAGGGCACATTATGTCCCACTTTCCTTCCTTTCTTATCTGAAGAATGTGGATACAGTTTGCACAAGTTCCCATTGTTATCTGTTTTTTTTTCAGTTGTTCCTGTTTAGTAAATAATAGAACTTTCCACATCTTGTAACAATATGTGGTCATATTAATATGCCTAATCGGATTGTTTCCTTAAAATGCATTAGGATATTTTTTCACTGAAAACATCAAGGTATACATTTTTAACTGTATCTTTGTTCATTTACAGAATTTTAAAATTACTTGGCACCAGTTGCTTCAAGTTCTATCAACTTTTCCAAGCAGGCAAACCTTTCTATTTGAGAATTTAAACCAAATTTTAACATGCATATGAATCACTTGGACATCTTATTAAAGCTCAGATTCTGATCCAGCTGGTCTGTGATGAAGCCTGAGAGATGACATTGCTAAAACTCCAGCATTATTTCTCTACCTTTCGTTTTTTGTGACAACATTCTGCACAATGTTGCAGGCATCCTTCCCCTCTAAGTTCTAATAGGGCCTGGCACTCACAGGTCCACCCTACTCACTCAGCCAACCCTACACACCCAGTTTACCACAGGGTCCCTGCACCTTATCGTAAAGCCTAGTGACTCAGTATTGAGATGGGCTGGAATTTCCTCACCTGCTCCACCCCAACCCGGTGTCCAGCCTTCAGATATTTTGTGGGCCTCATCAGCCTCCCAATGGGTCCTAGGCTAGTTAAGCTGGTTAATTTTCTTACCTCTCCCGCTGTCTGCTCTCTGTTCTGACACCTCCATACACAAACCCTTTGGTTTTTTTTTTTTGCTTAGGAGGAAGTGATTGCATTCTTTCATTAGGACAGAGGGTGGGAGGAGATGGCAGTGATCAAAGAAAATTCTTTATCTTACTTTGGGAACACCTTATGATCTTTGAAGGAATAGTGACACAAAATGCAATAAATATAGCCTAGCCATAATGCATGTTCACATTCCTTAAGTCATATGGTCTGTGTCACACAGGATTTACCATCTCCATTTTACTGATGAGGAAGCCAAGGTTTCAGAGGGGGTGACTCAACTTGTCAAGATCCTATAGCTAAAAATGTGCCCCAACCTGTGCTTTTTCCATTTTATGATTCAAGTAGGATAGCACAGGAAACCAGGTAACTTTCAGTGAATTAACTATTTAGGCTGACATTCTAACAGCTCATTTTCACATGTTCTTTTCTTCTGAGCACAGTATGAAGAAAGCAGGGGAGGTATATTTTCTTCCATTTTCCAGGTGAAAACATCGAAACACAGAGGGGGAGTGAGTAGACCGAGGTCACTCCAGTATTAAGTCTGAGGAAGCAGGACTGGCCCTCAAGTCCCAATTCTTATTTGGAGGCAGAGCCATGAGTTTAGTGTAAGGGGGGTGGGGGCCAGGGGCACAGAAGAGAATAGGGGAGATTCGGAACATTCCTCATGCAAGCAGGGAAAATGGAGGAGCCAACAAATAAGCAGTTCTCTAAGCAAGACTGCTGACAACAAAAGAGAAAAAAATCCCGAAGGTTAAAAAAAGAATCTCAAAGTTGCACAAGGAATTATTAAAACTAATTTTAAAATGGTTCAGAGCAAAATAACATTCTCTTTTTAAGGTGGCTATTTTGTCATTTACTTTTCTTTTGGGGGCAGGGTTGATGGGATGATATAACCCAAATAAAGTCTTTCTTATTTAATAAGACATAACAAAACAAAACTTTTCAAAACTGTAAGGAGGGACACATGATAACTTATGCTGCAAACTTTCTCTTCGTCATACAACTGCTCCCACACAATTAACCTGCTGATTTATTTTACATATTGCTGAAGTAAGAAAAAAACACAGAATGACCCTTTTTGAAGCATATCCAGATACTGAAAAGTTATGATAATAACTATTGCCATTTATTGAATGACTATTATCTGCCAGATACTGTGCTTTATATATATTATTTCTAATTTTCATTAAGTTGTGTAACTTGCCCAAAGGAGCTGAGTCTTGTAATTTGCCCAAAGTCACGCAGATAGTATGTGGTTGAGCTGGTCTGACTCCATGGCTTGCGCTCTTTCTATTCTGTTCCTTTATCATTAAGTAACAAACACTGAAATTATGTATACCATTGACTTAATTAATCTTTTCCTTTAATTGTAAATACTAAATATGTTACTTTAGGAAAATAGACAAATATGGTAGAGAATCTAAGTTATGCTCGCAGTTCTTGTCAAACCTTTTCTTTTCCTTTCATTCCTTTAGTTTTTCTGATTATATTAAGAAGAGAACCTTAAAAAATATCTGTAAGTGGCATCAGAGTTAGATGCTGTCAATCTGAGCTGAGGCAAGAGCCACTGGGCAGCAATTTGGAGCCTAGCAGAGTGATGAATATTTCTTTACAACCCTCTAAATTATTAGTCAGAGGTTTGAGGAACACAGAACCTTGGGAAACAGTAAATTAACTTCTTTTCAGAATGAGTCAGCTAAGGCACCAGAGCATTCTGGACCCTCTGTATTATTAATCACCTTTGTAGTCCCTCCCTTACTCCACCTTGATTATTGATTTAAATCGCTAGGCCTATGGCCTGAGAATCTGAATTTAGCAAGGATCCCAGGTAATTTTTTAAGCCCTTCAACCTAGTTCTAACCCTATTGTTTTCATTTCAACAGGTGAAGTCAGACAGCATCTTTGACAATTTTCTTCTTAGAAATAATGAAGTGTTTGCTGAAGAGGTTGGAAATAAAACCTGAGGAATAAGAAAAGTAAGATATTCCCCCACCCTAAATTCCATATGTCTGACTCCTCAGCTGTGCACTGTCCTTTGCATTTAAAAAATCAGCCTCACAGTCTTTGTCTCGCTTGCTGGGCGCATGGTCCTAAAAGGTGGGGGAAAGAATTCACATTCATTGGACATCTACAACTTTATACTTGACTCTGTGAGCACTTTCCAAAAGTTATCCTGCTTAGCCCTTAAAAGGACCACAAGACAGATATTATTCCCATTTTTCAGGTGTAGGAACTGAGATTCAGAGAGTGTATATAAAGTGCCCAAGATCACACACAGCCTTTACCTTATCAAGTTAGAACTCCCACTCCCTGTTTACAGTGTGGTGATCTGAAAGGGAGCCACTGAACCTATTTCTGATGGGTGGCTTAGAGAAAGAAAGAAGGGTTGTTTACCAGCTTCTCTGATCTCCTGAAACCATTTTATGGGTGGAGTGATTATTGGGACAGTGGATTTGTGACTTCCTGCCTCTTCATGAAGATCCATTCAAGCTGGTTTGCAGCCAGTGCTGGATTACCCAGTGGGCAGACTAAGCTCATGCTTAGAGCACCAGCAAAGCACAGGCACCAAAAAAATGTTGAAAGAACTTTGATACTTAGTATTTCCAAAGCAACATTGGAATGGTCATCATGGAAAAAAATTATTAGACTTCTTTATACTTTCTAGTCTGGTTTTGTTTTGTTTTTACATTGGAGTGATCATCTAATATTGTTTTGTTGAGGCAATATTACATATAGGTTAAGAGCATGAGTTTTAGAGCTAGATCACTTAGATGTAAAAACAGGCTCCATCACTTACTAGCTGTATGATCTTGGGCAAGTTATTTAATCTCTCTGATCTTTAGTTTCCTCATCTCTAAATTGGGAATGATGATAGCATGCCTTATAAATTCCTGGCATATAATAAGTGCTTAATACATGGGTACCTATTATTATTAAATGGTGCATTCATTTGACAATATTTGTTGAGTGCCTGTTCAAAACACTGTTTTAAGTTGCTAGGGATTTATCAGTGAAATAAATGGATTTATGTCTTCCTGGGGCTTATGTGCAGTTAGGGGAGACCAACGAGAAACATATAAAGAGTAAATATGTACATGTGAGATGTGAGGTTAGCTATGGAGAACAATAAAGCAATAGAGAAGGCTATAATCATGGGTGTTTTGCTCTTTTATATAGGGGTGGTCAGGAGAGGCTACAGTGAAAAGATAAATAGTTAAGAGAATTGGAGGAAGTAAGGAGCAAGTTATGCAGATATCTGTAGAGGAAAAGCCTAGGTATAAAGAAGAGTAAATACAGAATCCATGAATTAGAACAAACTCTTGCATTTTCAAGAGTTTAAAAGGCCAATGTGATTAAAGCTAAGCAAGAAAGAAACCATTAGGGCCATTGGAGCCATTTTTAGCAAAAGAGTGAAATGAACTGACTTATGGTTTAAAATGTTACTCTGGCTGCTGTGTTGCAAAAGACTATAGGAATAAAAAAGACTACAGTGGAACAAAGGTAGAAGTAGGTGGTAGCAGTGGAGATAAGGGGAAAGGCTCAGATCCATTTTGAAGGCAAAACTTACAGGAGTGATGATTAGGTACAGAATATGAGTGAGAATTAACAAGGATGGCTCCAAGGTTTTTGACCCAAGTGACTAAAGGATGGAGTTACCAAATAGAGAAGAAGAGGGAGTAGGGGGTGGAGACAAATTAAAAACATAGTTTTTCAATGTTAAGTCAGATATGATTATTAGAAATCCAATCAAGGAGGCAATTGCATATGAGTCTGGACAACAGATATAAATTTGGGGGTCATCATCCTACAGCTAATACTTAAAGCCCTGAGGAGCTGGATAAAATCCCCTAAGGAGGACTTCTAGAAAGATGGCGGCGTGAGCAGGTCGGTGGAAATCTCCTCCCAAAACGATGTATATTTGTGAAAATACAACAAATACAACTATTCCTAAAAAAGAAACCAGAAGATACAGTACAACAGCCAGGCTACAGCTACACCTGTGAGAACTCAGCGCCTCACGAAGCGGGTAAGATACAAAGCCACTACCCGGCAGGACCCGAGCACTCCCCCACCCCAGTGCATCGGCAGGAGGAAAAGATTCAGAGTGGGGAGGGAGTGGAAGCACAGGCTTGCCAAATAACCAGCCCTGGTGATCTGTGCCAGGAGCACTGACACACATAGTGTGGTGTATTGGAGATTAGAGAAACAGAAGGGCAGGATCCGAGATGGAGACTGCAAGCGGGTCCCCTCAGCCAGTTCCCTGGGACAAAGAAAAGTGGGTGCTTTTTTTAAAAGTCCTAAAGAGACAAGGGCCCAACAGCGGAACAAAATCATCCCAGCACACTCAGCCCAGCAGGTTGGGAGTCTTGGGGAATTTTGGATCCCCTGGACAGCGGCTGGGCAAAGCAGCCATACCGTGGCTTCACACAGAGATCAGCAGCCTGCCATTCGTTCCCCCCACCCCCACCCCAGCCAGTGCCGCAAAGGGTCCGGATCCACCACTGCTGCGGAACAGCAGAGGAGAGGCCCTGCCCACAGCAACCTCACAGAGTCTACTCCCGGCTGGTGTGCAGCTAAGTGGAAAGGATCCCAGAACCCACAACAAGGGCTGGAAGGCACCAAGGGGACCAGAAGGCACCCAGCGAGACTTCAAACCACTGCAGTGCTATAGGCTAGGCTGAGGGCGACCCGCACAGAGGCAGCCTCTGGGGATTATACCAGAGACTGCCTCCCGGTGTACGAGAAATGAGTTCAGGCCCCAGAGAAGGGCAAGGAGAACAACAAGCAGGAAGGGACTTTGTTCTCCCAGCTGACACATGTGGCACCACCAGCAACCACTTCTATCACCATGAAAAGACAGAGGAATATGGTACAGACAAAGACTACCCAGACAACCCCAGAGAGAGGACATGGTGGGATAGACTTACACAACCTTCCTGAAAAAGAATTCAGAATAAAAGTCCTAACCATGCTGATGGATCTACAGAGAAATATGCAAGAGCTAAGGGAGGAAGTGAGGAAAGACAATGCAGAGATCAGACAAGCGATCGATGGGTTTAAGAGAAGAATGGACGAGGTGCAAGAGACTGTTAATGGAATAGAAATCAGAGAACAGGAATACAGAGCAGCTGAGGCAGAGAGATAAAAGGATCTCTAAGAATGAAAGAATATTAAGAAAACTGTGTGACCAATCCAAAGGGAACAATATTCACATTATAGGAGTACCAGAAGAAGAAGAAGAGAGAAAAAGGGATAGAAAGTGTCTTTGAAAAAATAATTGCTGAAAACTTCCCCAAGCTGGGGAAGGAAATAGTTTCTCAGACCACAGAAGCCCACAGATCTCCCAACACAAGGGACCCAAGGAAGACAACACCAAGACACATAATAATTAAAATGGCAAAGATCAAAGATAAGGACAGAGTATTAAAGGCAGCTAGAGAGAGAAAAAATATCACCTACAAAGGAAAACCCATCAGACTATCATCAGATTTCTCAACAGAAACCTTACAGGCCAGAAGAGAATGGCATGATATATTTAATGTAATGACACAGAAGGGCCTCGAACCAAGAATATTGTATCCAGCACGATTAACATTTAAAGTTGAGGGAGGGATTAAACAATTCCCAGACAAGCGAAAGCTGAGGGAATTTGCCTCCCACAAACCACCTCTACAGGATATCTTAAAGGGACTGCTCTAGATGGAAGCACTCCTAAGGCTAAAAAGATGTCACCAGAGAAAATAAAATCATAGCAAAGAAACCAGACCATCCAAATACTAACTAAAGGCAAAAAGTAAAATCAACTATCCACAAAAAGAGTCAAAGTAAATGTAAAAGAGTACAGAATAAAACACCTAGTATATAAAGAATGGAGGAGAAAGAAGAAGAAAGAGAAATAAAGAATCATCAAACTGTGTTTATAATAGCTTAACAAGAGAGTTAAATTAGACTGTTAGATAGTAAAGAAGCTACCCTTGAAACTGTGGTAACCACGAATCTAAAGCCAGCAATAGCAATAAGTACATATTTATCAATAATCACCCTAAATGTAAATGGACTGAATGCACCAATCAAAAGACACAGAGTAATAGAATGGATAAAAAAGCAAGACCCATCTATATGCTGTTTACAAGAGACTCACCTCAAACCCAAAGATATATACAGACTAAAGGTGAAGGGATGGAAAAAGATATTTCATGCAAACTACAAGGAGAAAAAAGCAGGTGTTGCAGTACTTGTATCAGACAAAATAGACTTCAAAATGAAGAAAGTAGCAAGAGATAAAGAAGGACATTATATAAGGTAAAGGGGTCAGTACAACAAGAGGATATAACCATTATAAATATATATGCACCCAACACAGGAGCGCCTGCATATGTGAAACCAATACTAACAGAATTAAAGGAGGAAATAGACAGCAATGCATTCATTTTAGGAGACTTCAACACACCATTCACTTCAAAGGACAGATCAACCAGACAGAAAATAAGTAAAGACACAGAGGCACTGAACAACAACTAGAACAGATGGACCTAACAGACAGCTACAGAACTCTACACCCAAAAGCAGCAGGATACACATTCTTCTCAAGTGCACATGGAACATTTCCAGAATAGACCACATACTAGGCCACAAAAAGAACCTCAGTAAATTCAAAAATATTTAAATTCTACCAACCAACTTCTTAGATCACAAAGGTGTAGAACTAGAAATAAATTGTACAAAGAAAACAAAAAGGCTCACAAATACATGGAGGCTTTATAACATGCTCCTAAATAATCAGTGGGTCAACAACCAAATTAAAACAGAGATAAAACAATATATGGAGACAAATGACAACAACAACACAAAGCTGCAACTTCTGTGGAACGCAGCAAAGGCAGTTCTAAGGGGAAAGTATATTGTGATCCAGGCCTATTTAAAGGAAGAACAGTCCCAAATGAACAGTCTAAAGACACAGTTATTGAAATTGGAAAAAGAAGAACATATGAGGCCCAAAGTCATCAGAAGGAGGGACATAATAAAGATTAGAGAAGAAATACATAAAACTGAGGAGAATAAAACAATAGAAAAAATCAATGAAACCAAGAGCTGGTTTTTTGAAAAACTAAACAAAATCGATAAACCCCGAGCCCGACTTATTAAGAGAAAAAGACAATCTACACACATAAACAGAATCAGAAATGAGAAAGGAAAAATCATGACAGACCTCACAGAATTAGAAAGAATTATAAGAGAATACTATGAAAATCTATATGCTAACAAGCTGGAAAACCTAGAAGAAATGGACAACTTCTTAGAAAAATACAACCTTCCAAGATGGACCAAGCAAGAAACAGAAAACCTAAACAGACCAATTACCAGCAAAGAAATTGAATCGGTAATCAAAAAACTACCTAAGAACAAAACCCCTGGGCCAGATGGACTCACCTCTGAATTTTACCAGACATCATACAGAAGAAATAATACCCATTCTCCTTATGTTTTCCAAAAAATAGAACAGGAGGGAATACTTCCAAACTCATTCTATGAAGCCAGCATCACTCTAATACCAAAACCAGGCAAAGACCTCACCAAAAAAGAAAATTACAGACCAATATCCCTGATGAACATTGATTCAAAAATACTCAACAAAATATTAGCAAACCGAATTCAAAAATACATCAAAAATATCATACACCACGATCAAGTGGGATTCATCTCAGGGATGCAAGGATGGTACAACATTTGAAAATCCATCAACATCATCCACCAGATCAACAAAAAGAAGAACAAAAACCACATGATCATCTCCATAGATGCTGAAAAAGCATTTGACAAAATTCAGCATCCATTCCTGATTAAAACTCTCAACAAAATGGGTATAGACGGCAAGTACCTCAACATCATAAAGGCCATATATGACAAACCCACAGCTAACATCATACTTAACAGCAAGAAGCGGAAAGCTTCTCACCTAAGATCGGGAACAAGACAGGAATGCCCACTCTCCCCACTGTTATTCAACATAGTACTGGAGGTCCTAGCCACGGCAATCAGACAAAACAAAGACATACAAGGCATCCAGATTGGTAAAGAAGAAGTCAAACTGTCACTATTTGCAGATGACATGATATTGTACATAAAAAACCCTAAAGACTCCACTCCAAAATTATAGAATTAATATCTGAATTCAGCAAAGTTGCAGAATACAAAATTAACACACAGAAATCTGTTGCTTTCCTATACACTAAAGATGAACTAACAGAAAGAGAAATCAGAAAAACAATTCCATTCACAGTTGCATCAAAAAGAATAAAATACCTAGGAATAAACCTAATGAAGGAAGTGAAAGACCTGTACTCTGAAAACTACAAGACACTCTTAAGAGAAATTAAAGAGGACACTAACAAATGGAAATTCATCCCATGCTCCTGGCTGGGAAGAATAAATATTGTCAAAATGGCTATACTACCTAAAGCAATCTACAGATTCAATGCAATCCCTACCAACAGCATTGTTTTAATGAACTGGAACAAATAGTTCTAAAATTCATATGGAACCTCAAAAGACCCTGAATAGCCAAAGCAATCCTGTGAAGGAAGAGTAGAACAGGGGGAATTATGCTCCCAGACTTCAAGCTCTACTCCAAAGCTACAGTAATCAAGACAATTTGGTATTGGCACAAGAACAGACCTACAGACCAGTGGAACAGGATAGAAAATCCAGACATTAACCCAAACATATACAGTCAATTAATATATGATAAAGGAGCCTTGGATATACAATGGGGAGATGACAACCTCTTCAGCAGATGGTGTTGGCAAAACTGACAGCTACATGTAAGAGAATGAAACTGGATTAGTGTCTAACCCTATACACAAAAGTAAACTCAAAATGGATCAAAGACCTGAATGTAAGTCATGAAACCATAAAACTCTTAGAAAAAAAGGTAGGCAAAAATATCTTGGACATAAACATGAGCAACTTCTTCATGAACATATCTCCCTGGGCAAGGGAAACAAAAGCAAAAATGAACAAGTGGGACCATATCAAACTGAAAAGCTTCTGTACAGCAAAGGACACCATCAGTAGAACAAAAAGACATCCTACAGTATGGGAGAATATATTCATAAATAACATATCCGATAAGTGGTTGACATCCAAAATATATAAAGAACTCATGCACCTCAACAAACAAAAAGCAAATAATCCAATTAAGAAATGGGCGGAGGATATGAATAAACACTTCTCCAAAGAAGAAATTCAGATGGCCACAGGCACATGGAAAGATGCTCCACATTGCTAATTATCAGAGAAATGCAAATTGAAACCACAATGAGATATCACCTCACACCAATAAGGATGGCCAACATCCAAAACACAAACAACAACAAATGTTGGTTAGGATGTGGAGAAAAGGGAACCCTCCTACACTGCTAGTGGGAATGCAAATTAGTTCAACCATTGTGGAAAGCAGTATGGAGGTTCCTCAAAAAACTCAAAATAGAAATACCATTTGACCCAGGAATCCACTCCTAGGAATTTACCCAGAGAATGCAGCAGCCCAGTTTGAAAAAGACAGATGCACCCCTATGTTTATTGCAGCACTATTTACAATAGCCAAGAAATGGAAGCAACCTAAGTGTCCGTCAGTAGATGAATGGATAAAGAAGATGTGGTACATACACACAATGAAATATTATTCAGCCATAAGAAGAAAAGAAATCCAGACATTTGCAACAACATGGATGGAGCTAGAGGGCATTATGCTCAGTGAAATAAGCCAAGAGGAAAAAGACAAGTATCAAATGATTTCATTCATATGTGGAGCATAAGAGCAAAGAAAAAACTGAAAGAAAAAACAGCAGCAGACTCCCAGAACCCAAGAATGGACTAACAGTTACCAGAGGGAAAGGGACTGGAGAGGATGGGTGGGAAGGAAATGACTGGGGGGAAAAAGAGACATTACAATTAGCAGACATAATGTTGGGCAGGCACGGGGAGGGCTGTACAACTCAGAGAAGATAGGTAGTGATTCTATAGCATGTTACTATGCTGATGGACAGTGACTGTAATAGGGTAAGTGGGGGGGGACTTGATGAAGTGGGGAGTTTAGTAACCATAATGTTGCACATGTAACTGTAGGTTAATGATACCAAAAAAAAAAAATCCTCTGAGGAATGGGTATATATAGAAAAGAGATTCACAAATGAGCTTTGGAGCACCCTAATATTTAGAGATCAGGGAGATACAGTAGAGCAAGCAAAGAAGACAAAGATTAGCAAGCAAGGTAGAAAGAGAACCAAGACAGAGTAAATATACTGTAGGCTAAGTGAAGGAAGTATTTGAAGGAGAAGAGGAATGATCAGTGACGTCAAATGGTCAAGAAAGATGAGGACTGAGAATGGATCACTAAGTTTAGTACACAGAATTCATTGGTGACTCAGACAAGAGCAGTTTCAGTGGAGCAATACAGGAAGAAATAGGTTCAACAAAGAATGGAAAGGCACGCAGCTGACCTACTATAAACATTTTTGGATTACTCAACAATTAAATTCTCTATAAGTTGTAGTACCTTTTAGAGATCTAGTGCCTAAGAAGATGGTTTTCCTTAGGAACACGGATATTTCATCCATAATCACAGGAGTGAAGAATGACAATTTGAAAATAAATACAGGTAGGTGGGTAATTGTGATGGTGGTGGGAGTATGTGTCAGTTGGAAGAACCTCTGGGAGCAGACACCAGGATAGAGTTAGAAATGTAGGAGATTTATTGAAGATAATGCCTGGGAAAGATGAAGGATAAAGGGTGCACCAATGGGCTGGAAAGTCTGACACCTGTGAAAAAAGTGGGGGAAAGGAAGAGGATTGGGTAGGAATTGCTGCTGAGTGCAGTGCACCTCTGAGAAAGTTACACTAGCCTAACAGGGCTCCAGGGCACGGATTGCCTGCAGAGGAGCACCAGGTAGGAAATGGCCAGACCCTAGAAGCACCTTGATGCTCAGCCACTGGCTGGGGGCTGCTTTGGAACAGCATGTCCTGGATTCAAATGCTGCAGCAGATCCCCAGGTGCTACAGCTACGGGCTACCAGCTCACTGCACTCCTCAAAACTGACTGACACGTTCTTCTTCAAGGGAAATCCAAGCGGTGTACCTCCATGGCTGCCACAGAGTATGTGGAAAATTTCTTCTGATTGTGCAATGGAAATTAAGGCCAACAACGTAACATGAGGTTGGGAGAAAGGTGCTGGAAGTGTGAGAAGGTGGGAAATAGTCACCCAAGGAGGAGGAGAATGAATCAACCACAGATATATAGCAGGCTCATTGGAGAGCGCTAAGGGCTCACGTGGATTTTGTTGTAATTTAAAATGAGATCAGTTTGGTTTTATTGTTTTCTCCAGCTACTTTCTCTGCTTAGGTGCAGGCACGGAGAGTTGTATTTAACCAGAGATGAGGGTTTGCCCAACTAGGAGGGAAAGGCAAGGTTGCTGAGGATGTTTGCAAGAGAGTGAGTCCACAAAAGTAAATAAAGAGAAAAGTGAGGATATGAGTTGGTTGAGGCCTAGTGAAAAGGAGACAGGCTCAATGGATTGTTCAAGGCCCAGGTGGTGTTGAGGAGTTGGTGGTCTTTGGTTACCTTTGGCAAGAGTGGTTTTGGTAAAGAATGGAGAATGGCAACAGGTCAGTGAATAGAGCAGTGAGAGGAAAGTGAAGAAACAGAGACATTAATTGTAGCCAGTGTTTTCCAGGCATAAGAAAATGAAGGACTGATCAAAAGACTTTTTTCCCTAATGATGTGGGAAACACAACAGGATGTCAGGCATTTGCTCCCAGCAGGATTCCAAAAGGCTGTAGTCTACTGGGCATGCAGGTTCTCAGTCTAGCTTTGTCCCGCAAGACTAGGTAAAAGACTACTTGGCCCGGATGCTGTAGGTGAGCATGAAAGCCCTAGAGGGTTTGGATCATGTCCTTTCCTTTAAGTCCCCTCTGAGTAGAAAGTGTGAAGACGGCTCTAGGGATCAAATTCTGGGACCTGGATGAATATATTAGAGAACACAGAAGGACTCCTATTTCTGACTTAATGGAAGTTTGTACTGGTCACAGTTCAAAGCAAATTCAGAGAATTCCATAAAGATTGTGATACTGTGATATAGAACAAAGAGGGCCAGACTCAGAGCCAGACAACCTGGTTTCTAATTCTAGTTCTACCAGTCACTAGCTATATGGCTTGGGCAAGTCATTTAATCAGTCTGAACCTCAGATCCCTTATCTAGAAAGTGGCACTAGTAACACTTACCTTACACATTGCTGTGACAATAGAAATCATGTGTGTAGATTGTCTAGCACCGTGCTCAGCAATGCTGTAGGCATTCAGTGAATGTTTTTTGAATCTGAACCAATTTTATTTATGAACAAATCACACACACACACACACACACACACACACACACACACACACACATACTTCTTTTCACTCCACACATACTAAAAATTTGTGTGTAAATAAACACATCCTGGAAATGTTTAGGAGTGTGGGAAGATGGGAAGATGCCAGACATTTCTAAGAGTGTGCTAACTTGGCTTATACCATCTGTACATTATTTTGAAATTCCACATTCTAACAGGACATCGAGAAGCCATGGAGAGAACAGTATGAAGAAATGGAAAAAAGAAAACAGGAAGAAGAGGCCAAGAAGAAAAAGGAAAAGGAGGAGGAACAGGAAGATGACATCTGGGGAACTGAAGAAAGGGGAAAGAAGATTCTGCTGAGGAGCCAGGAAACGACAGGCAGTTGAAGGAGGATGAGGCTGAAAGAGTGTTTCAGGGTGAAAATGAAGAAGTCCACACTGACCGGAAGGATGGAGTGTAACTGGGTTAAAAATTGTTACACACAGAGGCAAATAATGTTGCTTAAAAGGAGAATGTTCATGAGGTTGGCAAAATCTGGGGAGCAAAATTAATTGCTCTTTTTGAATGAATTTTGGATTTGTATTTCTACCCCACTTCCTTTGCTCTGAATGACCTTGGGAAAGTCACATTTCCCCTTGGGGCTTCTATTTCTTTGTCAATGTAAAGAGAATGATCATTCCTTTTTGTGGGGATTAAATGAGCTATGTGTGTAAAACATCTGATGTAAATGTATAGTCAACAAATAGTTGCTATTCTTACTATCATTATCATGGTGTTAATTGTTGCTAAGTAAGCTTCTGCATAAACTTGATCTTCACTTTCAGTTTATCCCCGTCCATCCAGGGAATTTCATTTTGTTTAAATATCTGTATTACTTAGTATCTATCGAGCAGTTCTGATGGTTGTACTTGTGGGCAATGAGGTTTTCTTGCAGATCCATCAAGCACTTAAAAACAAAATCAGACTTCCTCTTAACATAAGGAAAAACACTTCGTGAAATTCCTTTTGCTTCTCTACTGTTTTGCACCCTAATTTTTAAATAACTATTACTTGTTTGCAGGTTTATCTCCACCTGCTCACGTCATTATCCTATGCATTCACACAGCTCTTTACAGACTGCAAAGCACTTTCCAATAAATTTGAGAAGCTCCTGTAATGTGCTCATTTAGCCGTCATAGCAGCGTTGTAGAGGACACCATTATCATCTTCATTTTAGAGACACAGACTCCGCTTAGAACAGGCAAGTCATTTACTCAAGGTTGAACAGCTGGTAAGGGGCCAGAATCTGAGCTCAAGTTCATCTGGTTCCAAAGCTTATCCTTCCATTGCACTTGGCTGTTGACTGAGTGAGTGAATATCTAGCACGATTGAATACAGAAAGTAGACAATGTCCCATATAGAAGAAATACCCTTTTAAGGAAAATGAGCACAAAGTAATTCCCTTCTTTTAAAAATTTCCTCAAAAAACCAAACATACAAACAGGTGGTTGATTCTTGGCTCTATTTACTTGCCACCTATATTATCTTGGGAAAGTAAGCTAACTTTCTTGTGCCTCATTTTTCACATTTGTGAAGTGGGGTTAATAACAGGACCTACTGCAAACTCAGCTGTGAGGATTAAGTGTTAACTTAATTTGTATGTAAATTTGTGTTGCGTCCTTTGTTTTATTACAGATTCATCAAAAACTAATTCCAGTCTAGTTGGGCAGTCAGGCCCAAACACAGCTGTCATATGATGGCACAGGGCTACAATATGGATCTGGAACATAGTAGGTGCTCAATAAATATTAGCTGACAGAATGAATAAAATGTTGGCTGGTGGTTCAGGGAAGATTTTGTGAAGGAAATGGCCTTTGAACCAGATCTTGAAGAACACATTAGTCTATCTGATGGAGGAGGTGTGTGGACTGAATTTCAGAGTGAAAGAGCTGGGTGCTTGATGACAGGAGTGGAGTGATGAAGTCAGAGAGGAGCAGCAAGAACTTCTTCCTTCCTGTGGTTTGGTGTCTGGTGTAGTTTCTGGGCCCTACAATCTTCTGTTTTGAGAAACTTGCCTTTGTAGAGGAGGAAAAACTTTACCTTCTTAGAGTCTTTAGCTGGGCCTGAGAATGTAATTGACATAAGACAGATTAACCAGAGAATATTTAAGTTTTATGCCACACAGGGGCCACCATAAGGAAATGAAGACCGAACCAAGTAACAAAACCTAAACACATTTATACTAGGTTGAACAAAGAGAGGCAACTGTGGAAAAGTAAAACATACAAGGAAGCAAAAGGAATTAAGAATTATTTTAACAAGGTCTATTTGTGCAGAATTTTCTGCCTCAATTTTCCATCTGTGGTGATAAGAATGTTTCTTTTTTCCTGGTAGTTGGAGGGGAGCTCTCACATAGGAGTTTTATCACCTATATTCAGGGAGAAAAGGGGGAGATCCGAGTGTTTCTTTTTTATCTGCTGTTTTTCAAGAGCCTTTAGCTCAGAACAGTCTGTATGCCAAAGTGGCATTTTTGGAGGTGGCATACTTTGGCTCCCTTCACCTTTTTACCCATTTCAATAACATTAAGAGTCTTCCCACCATGGAAAAGAGCAAGGCTTCAAGGGTGGGGCCTGAGCATTGTCTGGGAGCTGGCAGGCTGATGTAGGGGGCGATCTGTGTTCTAGGGATGCCAGTCTGCTGTGAGCATTGTTGCTGACCAGCATCCTCTGATTGGTCAGGCATATGTTCTTCCAAGTGTTACACATTTTCAAACATCACCAGATAAAGATACTGATTTTCATGCAAAACTTGGGGGAAAGAGTAAAGACTATCATTTAAATGTTTTGTTAAAGCTGCTTTTACTTTTGTTAAATTTTTTGTTTTTATTTTGATTTTACAAACAAACATTATTTCAGAAATTAAGGTTATTTTAACAAGGAAAAATGCATGCATGATTCCACCCATTGTGTACCCAGACTTGGAAATTTTTGTTTCCTTTCAGAACTTGTCTTTTCAACACCTCCATTCTGCCACTGAACCATATTCCTCCAAATGAGGTTTTAAAAAATTCTGATTATATATTTCCTCTTAAAGAATAACAGATGGTTCAATGTAAAAAACTTGGAGTCTATAAACATATTAAGAAGAACATAAAAATTGCCTATTGTCCCCACATCCAGAGACAACTGTGCAATATTTAGCTTTCCTTCCAGCTCTGTGTTCTTTTTTTGACTGGTTGGTTTGATTTTGAGTGAAGAGGGTTTAGTTAATCACACTCCTCAGTACATGCACTTTATTACTTTAGGTCAGTGATTATACTTTAAAATTTTATTTGTTATTTACTTTTTCCTTTTTATTCCCTATCCCTTCCCCAAATAGGCAACTAAGTTCTTTTTGGTGTCCGTGTTTTTGTTTTTATGTTTTTAAAATATATTTGCATATATATATATATATATATATTTTATGTGTTTTTATAAAATGTTGAATTTTCATTTTGTATGGATGTATTTTTAATTTATGTAAATGGTATAGTATTTAAATCTCACTTTGTTTTGTCATGTTTTTCACTGAGTGCTATGTTTTTAAGAAAGTGCTATATATACACCCAACCCATTGTTTCTGATTGCTGCATAACACTTCATGAATAACATTTACCTCATTTTAGCTAACTACTCTCCAGTGGTAGCCAGGTTGCCTTCAAATCCTCACCATAATAAATAACTCTGCAATTAATTTTATAAACATTTGTGTGTTCTGTACAAGAATTTCTTTGGGTTGTATCCAGGAGCAGAACCATGGGCTCAGAGAGTCCTTAATTTGCATAATTTACATCAGAGTGCTTTCCACAATGGCTATACCAGTCCCTACTCACCATGTGTAGAGTTCCAGCATTGCCACAACCCCACCATCTGGTATTATCAAACATTCTGATTTTTGTGGTTTAATAGATACAAAAGAATAGGACATTGCTGTTTTACTTAACATTTATCTGATTTGTTTTGAACATCTTTTCACATGTCTTTCCAATTTTAAATTTCCTTTCTGTTCACACCTTTTATTCATCTTTTTTTAGGGATCGTTGCCCTCTTACTTATTTGCAAAAGTTTTGTGTATTGAATATTTCAAAAATCTTTTCCCATTCTCTCATCTAGTTACTTTGTCCACAGTGTCTTTTGTTGAATGAGAATCCTTATAGTATATAATAATATTATTGTCTCAGTCTGTGCTTTTGAAGTTTTGCCTTTCCCTTCTCTTCAGTTACAAGTTATAATAGTTTCCTTTTTTAGAATAATTTTATTTTTCATATTTACTATGTCTTTAATCCCCCTAGAATCTGACTTTGTATAAAGGTATAGAATTGTTGAAATTTTGCTATTCAAGATTTGTCAGTTTCTGAGAGAGAATATTAAAATCTTAAGGTACAATTATGCATCTACCTATTTCTCTCTGAAATTATATATATTTTAAGACTGTATAATTAGATGTATCACCTATGTTTTGTCTGTTGCATTTATGTGTTTGCATATTGTTTCTTTTACAAAAATATAATTACTTTTTATTACTTGTTATCTTTTGAGACTGAAACTCATTTTTGACATAATTAAGATCACAACCCAGTTCGTATTTTCCTGGTGTATCTGTTTTTATCTTTTATTTTTAGTCTTCCTATTTCTTTATGTTGTCAATGTATCTCTTATAGATAATTTATTGTTGGATGTAAGATTTTAAAATCCAGTTGGTGAGATTAATTTATTTTCATTTAATGTAATTACATATAGTAAGATTGAATCCTACCATCTATTTAACATATGCTGTTTTTTATATTTAACCACCATTTCTACTTTCCATTGGCTAGGCTGAAGTTTCTTCTGTGGGTTTAAAATTTATATATACATAATATTTTTTTCTTGTGGTAGCTTTGAATGTCAGACTCATACCAATGGGTTTAAGAGACTTCTGCCATCTCAACAGTTTAAACAAAAGTTCTAAGCTTGACACTCAAAGATCTGATGTATCATGTATATATGTTAATCCAATCACTGTTGCTGAATGGAAAGCACTTGCTCTCCAAAGGAAACACAGGGTACCATTACCAAAAGAAGGAGGAATGGAGGAAGGTGGACCATAAAACAATATATGTCCACTTCTTCATATTTAATCAACTTCTTTAAGCTTCAGTTTTCTTCATCTGTGAAATGGCAATGATAATACCTATGTCAAGGGGGCAAATTGAGTAATAGATATGAATGTCCCTTGTGAATCATAAAATGCTGTACAAATTTATTCTTGCTCTTGCCTTCCTCACATGGTATCATTTATTTAGATGTTGGTATTTATCTGTATAGTTACATGGGGAATTATCATCCTACTCAGCATTCTCTCTAAAGTGTGCTGATGCCTGATTTTTCCAAAGAATGATGAATGGGCAAGATGCAGTGTAACTCTGGGGGGAAATTCCCAGGGCAAAATACCTTTGAAACTGAAATTAGTCAAAGGGAGAAATAAAGTGAGAGAAACCTGTTTATTTCTTACAAGAAGTCGTCTACTTCTGTTCTCCCGTGTCTCTCACGACCTGGCTGTAGAAGAAAGGATTCCACCCAACCTCTCTGGTCCAGATATGCCCTCACCAGCGCTTGTAATTACCTATTGATATGGAGATGGACTACTTATCTCCACCCCTTGGAAACACCTATTGATATGAAGATGCACTAAGGCCAGGTGAGAGATTCTGGAAATGTTGCAATTTTACCCACATGCAGGATCATGTTTGACGTGCGTGTCAGTTTCTGCCTGAAGAGTCCTCAATTTGCAGGCAGGGTAACTTGCTAGTAGACTCGCTAGAATGTACAGAGCTGAACATTTGGTGCAATGGTACCAAACTGGACTCCAGTTCTCCTTCTCTACCACAAATTAGATGTGTGACCTTAGGCAGATCATTTAAATTCTCTGAGACTGAAAAATGGAATCATAAGATTACATGTAAAATGCCCTGGCCTTGGGAAAAGTCTTAGGCTTGTCAGACACAGATTCAAATCTCTTTTTTGAGCACTGCTCCTACATTATGGCTAGGTTGAATGCAGGTTCTTTCTTGTCTCTGAAGTGCATTGATTCACTGTGTTTCCTTAGAGAACAACTGTTGTCCTCCTCAAGGTCTCTATGTCTTTAGAATTTGGACCAGGAATACTTGCCAACAGGATATAGTCTCACAAGAGATCCTCTTCTTTATAGATAACAGAAGTTCTAATTCTTCTTTTTTCACACGTGAAGAATTAGATTCAGTCTAAACTAAAAGATGTACCTGCTGTATTTATTGGAATAGGTTCTTCTACCACATCATTTTCGTAAACCTCTAATAATCCCATGAATTAGGTACTAAGACCTCCATTTTACAGATAAGGAAAAAGAAGGTCACATAAATTCAGAAGCCTGACTAAGGTGACGTGGTCAATAAGGAGAAAGGAGTTAGGTTAGTGTAATGCAAGGAGGGTGGCCTTTAGAGTCAGACAGATCTAAATCAGGATCTCAGCATTGTCATTTACTAGATCTTGAACTTTGGTCCTGTGACCTAATCTTCTAAATCTGTTTCCTTGTCTGTAAAGTCAGATAATATCTACCTTACCCAAATGTTGTGAGGTTGAATTGAAAGAATGCCTGGCACATGGTAGGTGCTCTAAATCCCTAGGCACTTGACAGGTGCAGAGCCTATGGAGCCCACCCATAGTGCTGTCTTAGAAGGAACTTCAGTCATCATCAAACCCCTTGAGAACACTTCACTGGACATTCAAACAGTTGGCCTTACAAACTCTTGGGCTATGATTCAAGATGACAATCCCAGGAAGGAAAAGAGGCAGCAAGATATAAGGAAAGGAGCCCAGGCACAGGAGCCTAGAGACCTGGGATTTGGTGCAGGCTCTTATTTAGTGTGTGTGTACCTTTGGGCAAGGCACATTACCTCTCTGAGCCTCAGTTTCCTTATTTGTAAAATGGAGATAATATTCTTTGCCTTACAGGGTTGCTGATGGTGCAAATGCAGCAGAGGATGCAAACACTCCTTTTCCAGTTTTAGAACGGCTGTGTAAATGTGAAGGTTTTCAATCTGTGTTCACTATTCTCCTCAAAGGGAGAGTGAACAGGACTCAGGATAACTTGAGATCTGCCCCCTAAAGAGCAGCTGTCGGGGACCCAGCCCTCAAGTGAGGTCCGATTAACCGCTCCTGCTGCAGCTGTGACCTGCGCTCAACTATCAATCACCGAGCCTGCTGCATCCTCAGCCCTGCGGACAGGCAGCCACACCCTGTCCAACACAGCTGTTTGGACCAGGACTGGGAATCTGACCCAAAGGCAAATTCCACGAGCTTGTCAGTGACCCACAAGTATGTCCTGGCTCCTAAAAAATAAGTTGGACAAATCGGTATTCATCTCTCAATAATTCAGGTTGGGAAACATGAAGTGACTGAGGCAATTAGTAGCAATAAAATCTATGATAAAAGGATATAAAGAGAGGCTATGAAGTTGAGTAGGGGTATGTGCAGGTGGAAATGGAGTCCCGGCTGTGACAAGCCAAAGTGATGAGGAAGCAGAAATCATGAGTAAACAGAAGCGATGAGGCAGAAAAAGATACTATGTGTTTATTTAACAAATATTTCTAGAGTTCCTTCTATGAACTAGACACTGTGTTAGGCTCTGAATATACAAAAGTGACTAAGACACAGCCTCTGCCTTCACATGGAGTTGTGAAGATTAAATATATATATAAAGTACTTACAACACTTAATTTTAGGGGGAAAGAGACACAAAACAAGTAAATAAACAAATAAATAATTACACATTATTTCCAGGGCTAAAAAGAAAACAAATATGGGGCTGAAGTAGAATGTACCAGAGAGCTACTTAAGAAATAGCATAGTGAGGGAAGTTCCATCAGAATAAAGTGAGACCTGAAGAGTGAGAAAGAGCCTGGGAAGAGTGAGGTAGAGGGAATGTGATGCCTCTGGCAGGAAAGGGCTTATACTTAAGGAAGCTAGAAAATGAAAACCAAGACAAAACAAGCCAGGTGGCCGGAGGCAAGGGAAGCAGCCTGAGCTGAGTTTTGAGGGGTAAAGAGGCAAGTCACAGGACCCTGCAGGCTTTGGTAGGGAGTTGGGATTTAGCCCAGTGTAGGGAGAAGCCTGAAAGTATTTGAGGCAGGGTAGTAACAAGGTCCACTGTAATGTGGTGGATAAGCTTGAGGGCTCAAGAGTCACTCTAGGTCCTAGCCTAAGTTTTACCATTTACCTGTTGTGCAACGCTGGGCAAATTACTTAAACACTGTGTCCCAGTTCCTTTTCTATAAAACTGAGGTACAACTGGGTTTTACCTCATGGAGTTGTGAAGTTGTGAAGATTAAATAAATAAATATATATATATATATACATACATATATATAAAGTGCTTACAACATTTCCTGGCACATAAAACATCTAATACATGTAAGCTTGTGTTACTATTTTGTTTTTTAAAAGGTCATCTTGGTTACTGTATGGTGAATGAATGTGTCGGGAGTAAAAGGTAGGCCAGTTGTGAGGCTGATGAGTAGTTTGGGTGAGAGATGATAAGTGAAGAGGTAGTAAGTGAAGATTATAAGAGAAATAGACTAATTTGACATATTTTTGGAGGTAAAATGTTTATATTTTGCATGTGGATTAAACATTGTGGTTGAGGAAAATAAAGGAATCAAGACTGACTCCCAGGTTTCTGGCCAGAGCAACCAGGTGGGTGG
Source organism: Smutsia gigantea (assembly GCA_032199065.1). Lineage (NCBI taxonomy): Eukaryota > Metazoa > Chordata > Mammalia > Pholidota > Manidae > Smutsia > Smutsia gigantea. The sequence continues at coordinate 73,060 of JAVSCE010004392.1, forward strand.
AGGTGATACTCACTGTGAGAGAGTAGCCTAGGGGAAACAGGTTTGGCAGGGAAATTAGGAATAATATTTTAGATATGTTAAACTTAGTGAGAGATTCAGGTAGATGTCAATCAGAGAGTTGGTTATGTTTGGAGACCAAAAGAGAGGTCTGGGATGAAGATAGGAATTTAGAGGTATAATCAGCATTTGAAGATATAAAAATGTTCAGGTCATCTAGGAAGAGAGTATACACAGAAAAGTGAAGGGAGAACTGAAGAGCAACAAATTTTGGGGTTGTTGAATAGCCTGCAAAGAGAGAGTAAAACACAGAACTGAGTGTGGTATCAGAAACTGAGAGAAAAGTGTTCCAAGAAAATTGGAGAAGTCAGCTGAGTGTAGAAAGGTCAAACAAGGATAGAAAAATATTGATCACCAGATAAACTTGACAAGAATACTTTCAATGAATTGGGGTGGGAGGGTGGCTTAGTAAGCATCAGATAGGTTGAAAAATGAATTGGAAGTGTCCTTACTTTGATAGCAGATATACTAAAACTGGAACAATACAGAGAAAGTTGGCGTGACTCCTACATAGAGATGACACACAAATTAGTGAAGCATTCCATATGTTTTGTGTATGTATTTACTTTTGGACAATGTTAGCTTTTATGTATTCAAAAGGAAAATTGAATCAACAAAAATGAAAGGGATCCTAAAACTGAACAAATAAACAGAAACAAATAAGCCTGACTATATTTAAATATGTAATATAACCACTCTGAAGGAAAATAACTGATCGAAATAACTGGAACACAGTACTTTGACTATACACCCTTAGTTGAAAGACAAAACTGCAGACACATCTTGAACCTTATTTTATAGATGATTTTCTTTTGTGAAATGATCATAGCAATGAAACTATTTTGTGTGTATCATAACACTGAACAAATGAAAAAAGACATTGATGTCTTTAGGAGCCAGGGTTCTCACTGTGGGAAGAAGGAGATGCAAATAAGGAATGGGAGAAAGAACCCTGTGGTGTTGAATTGGAATTAGAGGTATCAGTAATGAATTCATGATTAAAAATAGTTGACCTGTATTAAGTTGCTATTTTTCCTCCTTGGCTCTGTTTACTTAAAGGGACCGGAAGCAATTAAGCTCCAGATAGCAATAAGCATATCTGGTGCCCAGATCTTGGTTTCTAAGTACCATTCCCCACTGAAAGGGGAGATCTTTGGAGAGATGGATGATTTTTAAAGTTAGATAGAGAAAGTATAAGATAAACCTGGAACATCGTATTATACTAAAAAGGTAGTGGTAAAAAAAAAAATGAGTATGTGTCAAAAGGACACAGGAGCCAGTTCAAAGGAGCTCTCACTAGCCAAATTTGGGACAAGTTGAACATTAAACTGAATAATGACAGTAATGGGTTATAATCTCTTAAATAAAATAGAATCTATGAGTCTATACTGAACATTAAAATGAATAATGACAGTAATGGATTTTAGCCTATTAAAGAAAATCCATGAGTTTATACTGTAATAATAAATAAATAAATAAATAAGAGAGAAGGGAAAGATCTTGCTTACAGTAGAATGTCATCTAAAAATAGATGAAATCATAAGAGTTATAAAATCACCATTTTGTAACTATCCAAGTAACTGATTCAGGCAAGAGTTATTGAAGAGTATTGAAACCTTTGAGTAAAAGTTTGAAGAGGAACAATACAATATCTCAGAGTACCTCTTCACAGATTACTCATTGTTTACATAGGAAAAAACTCTAACTTTACAGTGAAAAAAATCTGGCAGATACCACCTTAACCAACTGTTCAAAGTGAACACTATCAAAAATATGATCATACTTGGGTAGTAACCCTGCCTCCTTCCTGCATCCTCCAAGAAAGGGAAAAATGGAAATCTAATCACAAGGAAACATCAGATAAAAACAAATAAAGGGAAATTCTACAAAATACTGGTCTGTACTTTTCAAAAATATCAATATCATG
>JAVSCE010004393.1:0-57920 GCA_032199065.1 Smutsia gigantea
TGAAACCATAAAACTCTTAGAAAAAAACATAGGCAAATATCTCTTGGACATAAACATGAGCAACTTCTTCATGAACATATCTCCCCAGGCAAGGGAAACAAAGCAAAAATGAACAAGTGGGACTATATGAAGCTGAAAAGCTTCTGTACAGCAAAGGACACCATCAGTAGAACAAAAAGACATCCTACAGTATGGGAGAATATATTCATAAATTACGCATCCGATAAAGGGTTGACATCAAATATATAAAGAGCTCACGCACCTCAACAAACAAAAAGCAAATAATCAATTAAGAAATGGGCAGAGGACATGAATAGACACTTCTCCAAAGAAGAAATTCAGATGGCCAACAGGCACATGAAAAGATGCTCCACATCGCTAATCATCAGAGAAATGCAGATTAAAACCACAATGAGATATCACCTCACACCAGTGAGGATGGCCAACATCAAAACACAAACAACAACAAATGTTGGCGAGGATGTGGAGAAAAGGGAACCCTCCTACACTGCTGGTGGGAATGCAAATTAGTTCAACCATTGTGGAAAGCAGTATGGAGGTTCCTCAAAAAACTCAAAATAGAAATACCATTTGACCCAGGAATTCCACTCCTAGGAATTTACCCTAAGAATGCAGCAGCCCAATTTGAAAAGGACAGATGCACCCCTATGTTTATTGCAGCACTATTTACAATAGCCAAGAAATGGAAGCAACCTACGTGTCCATCAGTAGATGAATGGATAAAGAAGAAGGGGTACATATGCACAATGGAATATTATTCAGCCATAAGAAGAAAACAAATCCTACCGTTTGCAACAACATGGATGGAGCTAGAGGGTATTATGCTCAGTGAAATAAGCCAAACCGAAAAAGACAAGTATCAAATGATTTCACTCATATGTGGAGTATAAGAACAAAGAAAAAATACTGAAGGAACAAAACAGCAGCAGACTCACAGAACCCAAGAACGGACTAATAGTTACCAAAGGGAAAGGGACTGGGGAAAATGGGCGGGAAGGGAGGGATAAGAGGGAAAAAGGGGCATTATGATTAGCAGATATAATGTTGGGGGGGCACGGGGAGGGCAGTACAACTCAGAGAAGACAAGTAGTGATTCTATAGCATCTCACTACGCTGATGGACAGTGACTGTAATGGGGTTGGTGGGGGGGACCTGATGAAGGGGTAGTTTAATAACCGTAATATTGCACATGTAATTGTAGATTAATGATAATAATAAAAATAAATAAATAAATAATTAGAAAAAAAAATCTGCATCTTGCCCGGGCATCCCCTGAGACACCGTGTTCAGGACGGCAGCACAGGGCCTTCTGAGGAGCCCTGAGAAACAGAGGCCCCCCCGAGCCCCTTGGGATGCTTTGACTCAGTAGGTCTGGAGTAGAATTGCCTAAACACTGCCAGCTGTGGGGGCTGCTGGCTGCTCATGGCCCCGGATGCCCCCTTTGCTGGAGAATCAGCCTCGGCCATATGGTAGATTCCTACCAGGGGCTTCCTCCTCCCACCGTTCCCTCTGCTGTGCCCTGAGAAGAGGGTCAAAGATGGACAAACCTGGAACCTGGGCCCAATGCCAGCATTTAGTGGCTCTGTGATCTCAACCCAACTATCTTTTTCCTATTTGCATAATATTCCCTAGACCCCAAACCCTCAATCCTGGCTTCCTGGTTTCACCCTGGTTACTGCTCTGTGGGGTAAGTGAAGCAGGAAACCCAGCCTTCCAATAGAGAGGCCAAGGGACAGCAGGCTAGCCCTCTGCAGAGCCGGGGACCTGAGGCGGTCCTCCGACCGCAAGCCCAGGGCCGTGCGTCCTGCTTTAAGGTGGCTGCAAGTGTCCCAGCCAAGCCAACATCAACCTATGAAAACACAATACATTGGGTGCGTCGGGGCCTCATTTTGAATGTACAGTCATGAGAGCAGAAGCAAAAATGCCAACCGTGCAGCAAGTTTGTAGGGACCCTGTCAACATGAAGAGGACAGGGAGCCCCAGGCTGTGTTTTCTGCCTTTTCCTCCCCAGAGCGCCCTCATCCCCCAACCGCACCCTGAGAAATCTCCACATGCTTTCACAGAGGAATGCTGCTGAAAACTTAACAAATGGTCAGCTTTCCGGTGATGGAAACAGCTTCGGCCCTTGCTGCTCTCCAGAGCTCCTGGAAAAAAAATCACCTTAAAGCAAAGAGATCCAATTTTGGGTGATTATCCAAGAAGCCAAGGGCACCCTCTGGCACAGCCCCCTCTCACTCTCAGAAGGGGCCGAGGAGGAGTGACTCAGGACTGCTCTGCCCCTGGAAACTCCCCTCTCTGGGCACCTTTGTGTTGCTCTATTCTGCTTCCATCAGGTCTGGTCCTAACGAGGTTCATTAAGAGCATGACTCTGAGGGGGCCACAGACAGACGTCTCATCCCGGCCGGGCCGTCAGCTTCTGAGTGAGAAAACCTGGGCACCCCTCCTCCTGGCCTCCGCCCCTGCAGCATCACTGCTTTCTTCCACATCCCCATTGCCATCATCCTACGTTGCTATACTTTTACTAGGAGCCATCCAATCATCCTGTATTGTTGATTTAATTGTATCTACTATGCATATGATCTGCTGTGCAGGTCACGCATACCTACTAAGTGGATGAGTCTAAATTCACACTTGGTCCCCAAACCTACTCGAGTGCATAATTTTTCAACTGCTGGAATCCACCCATCATGACAGGGAGAGTGTGGCCCTGGCCTGGTCCCAGGAAAGGGAAACAATTCACAACACGGCCGGGCTGGAGGAAGGCTGGTGACAGCAGGGGGCGGCCGGAGCACCGTCCATTCCAGCCATTGTGCAGACTTGCCAAGAGCCCCTGTGCCTTCACCACATGCACATGTGTCCCCATGTGGTCACAGTACTGACGCACACAGGTCCTTTGATCCAGCCAGCCCTGTGCAAGGACGTCATCCTGGTGACAGTCCGCAAGGGCAGTTCCCGCAGCATTCTCACAGGAGCAGACACTGGCTAATACTGCTTTGCTGGGCATTCAGGGGTTGGAGAAATAAGTGCAGCAGTGGCACAGGGACTCCATGCAGCTCTTGCAAATGGATGAGGTGTTGACATGGGAAGCAACCCAGGTAAGGATTTTTTGGGAAAAGTATCTATATGTGTGTGTATATATACACGTACATACACACATATAGGTAAATAGATACATACACTACCATACATTTCTAGAAGGAATCACTCAAATAAACAGACAAAAAGCACTCTTCCGGGGGATTTGATTGGGAGGGGCGTTAGCTCTGCGGGTGCTCTGCGCCTCCTTTACGCTTTACAACTGAGACAAGTAGGGCAACAGGATTAGGAATTAGTTATTGTTTTCTGTCACTACAAAACAGCAGTAAAAGAGCCTCATATAGTTATTTTCTTCATTTTTTACTTTTGACCAATACTCATTCTTGCTGAGCCACTGGCCCCAGCTGGTGCGGCCTGGGGAACAGGCTCAGTCCCACGGCCAGACGCCCTCCGTCCTATCATCTCCCAGGCTCCAGCCCTGCGTCCGGGGTCCCCAAGGACATCTCAGGCAAACCAGGCCTGCAGCTTCTTGTGCAAGTCCCGCGGGAGGCCATGGGGCATGCAAAGGCAAGGGAGTGCTGGGCACTGATATCCCATCATAAAGGCTTTGCATCATTCAGTTCACTGATTAAAACATAGCCCCTTGATTGCATTTGCTCTGTAGGCTGGAGATGTTGATTGAGACTTTCCGTAACTGAGCACTGACCAGAGGGCGTGCTGTCAGCACCAGCTTCATCTAATAGTTCCAGGGCAGGGGCCTCAGCAGGAAGGGTTTCTTCCTGCACATAAAGTTGCACAGCCTGGCAGCCCTTCAGGTACCTGAAATCCCAAAGGGCTTAGAGTGATGAGACTAGAGGTTTGGTTTCAGATTCATGCAGACAAGGAATAATAAAGAACTGGGGTCTGATGCAGGTTTGAGGAGCTTGGATAGTTTTGGGAAAATAAATATAATTGCAAATGTTTTCATTCTCTGAAGATGACACTCTGAAGAACCATCCCTGTTACTTTGCTGAGGCCCCTTCAGTGGAGAGCCTCGATCCACACCAGGCAACCCCCTCTTCTGAGGTCACCCACCCTGCAGGGCCCCCATGAAGCAGCCGCTCGTCCCCCAGAAGCACAAACCCTGCTCACCCCAAGGCCTTCTCAGGCCACCTCCGCCAGGTCGGCTCCGTCACCACGTCTGCCCCCGCGTATTCTCCCCGTGGCTCCTATGAGGATGGTGAGCAGACGCTTGTCCAGACCATCGAATGTTCAATGTCTGACTTCCCGGGAGCCTGCAGGCTCTGAAATCAGAACCTTTGCAACTTGTAAATGGGGATCCCCAGTACCTGGCAGATAGGTGCTCCTTATAAACAGGGAAACACAGATGTGGGTGCAAATGAGGGTATGATGGATATGGGAGCAGACATGGAGGCAGATATCAACAGTGATCAACAGAGCTGATGTGGGTTCACGCACAGATGCACGTACTGATCTTGGAGAGAGATACAGACGTGGGCATGGATCCGGGCACAGACACACACAGACGCAGACGTCCCGGGATGAGAGGCTGGGTGAGTGGATACTCCTGAGCATGCACCTGCTCCCACACTTCCCCTCCATCCATGCCAACAGGGGCACCTTGCACAAGTGATCCTCTCAGGAGCCTCTCTTCCCTCCTCTCTGAAATGTGCGTGCTGCCCCCTAATCAGAGAGTAGAGGATCCCCTGAATGTGAGCACAAGAAATAAGCCAGCTGCTATTAACATTTGGTTTCAGGCAAATCCAGTGCTCCCCCAACCTGCCAGAAATTCCAAATAAAATGCAGGCTCTCTACTCCACCCCAGGCCCCTGAATCAGGACCTCCAGAGAGGGGTCCGAGGGGCATACGCTTCACCTGCATTGCAAACAATCCTCGTAAGGCAAGGCTGGGATGCACCGACCTAGCTCTTCAAAGCTCAAAACCATTGGAAGATGGGTTCTGAGCCCAGAAACTGCCCCTGACTGGGGGGGCCCAGGAGTCTTCCCAGTCTGTGTGCCCTTCACTTAGCTCCATGGGACAGAGGACAGGAAACAGCTAGAGTGAACAAAAATGAGGCCTGCCTTCAGAATAGAGATGAGCTCCTCCAGACCTCCTCTTTCTTTCCCAATTAAGCATCCCTGCGAGGAGGCCGCCGGGTCACCAGAAGGAGACGGAGCAGAGGCAGGCTGCCCGGTAGACGGCTGTCCTCACCTTGCAGTTGTACATTCCCTCCAGCTCTAGCTGGCCTAACTGCAAAAATCATTAAATTCAAAACCACTTTATATATATATATATATACTGTACGTACCGATAGCCGCAGGCAGAGCTAATCAAATGCACTGCACATTTTATGCAATTTCACACAATTATGAATCTCACAAGGATGCAAATAAAGAGAAGCCAGGATTCTAAGGGGTGAGTTATGGGGGAGGGCATCCGAAGGCCAGGAGACCTCCTGTTCTTCCAAAGCTACCGTAAACCACAAGATCCCTGCCAAAGGCCCTCAGCCCCTGCCTCTACCAGCCAGTGTATGCTGCAGGAGGAATCAGGGAGGGGCATTTAGAACCCAGTGATCCAGGGTCAAGAGGCATCCTGGAGATGAGATGGATTCTGATTCTCAGAGCCCCTACAGAGCGGCTCCCCAGCCGTGCACCCCAGCCCCCCACAAGCATTCATGGAGCACCAACAGTGCCCCTGAGGGTAGAACAGTTGAGCATCTGCCATCCAAGGTGGGGTCAGCAAGCTGTTCTGCAAAGGGACAGATAGTGTGCATGTTAGGCTCTGCTGGCCAGATGTCTCTGTTGACACAACTCAGACCTGCTGTTGAGGCCACACATGGTGCTCCCAGAGGGCGGGGCTGGGTTCCACTAACACTCTGAAAATCCGTGACATTCCAAAGAGGACCCCAGCAGATCAGTGGGGCGACCTCAGGGAGTCAGCCAGCCAGCTCCGCAGCTGCACAGACACGGCAGGCCACACGATGCGGCAGTGAATGGGGGTCCCTCTGGACAGGTAAACACTGGGTATTCCCCTACAGGGTGAGCTCCGAGGGCTGCCGACAGATCCCCAGAAACTGCACTGTACAGTCATGGCGCGCATGAACCTGTTGTGTGCCTACGTCTTAATTTCTGGGGCACACGATGAATATTCAGCCACAGGACTATCTTCAAGCTAGTGTCCCCAAAGCCACCCAGGCCTGTCCCTTCCTTATGCCTCATGGATCTCAGCAAGCAAAGCTTTCATGGTAACATCACAAGGAGTGCGTAGAGGCTGTGAGCCCAGTGCAAACAAGGGCAATTGAGGCGGAACGCAAATTTTGCTACGACTACATGGTGACAGCCCCGAGGGACAGCCTGACCCTCAGGGCAGGGAAATGAGGCGCCAGCTGCTTTACTAGTGGGGCCTAGAGCAAGCCCAAGTTTTCTGTTCTTCATTTATGCCTCTGTTGCTCCATCTTTCCTGATTGCACAGTTTGAGATGGATAGGTGACAAACCAGCTTTGAGGGATAAAGAACGCAGCCACGGGCTTATCTGTGCCATCCCACACAGGGGCCTTCTGGGAGTCTTGGTGGTGGTGGACCATAGATTTAGTCTGAGCAAACAGATTTTGTTTCCACAACCAGCTGAAAAAAAGCACTCTTTGTGTTGCAATCTAATCAATGTGCATAGATTGCTTGTTCAATAAAAGAAACTAGGATATTTAAGGAACTAGAGAAATGGCCAAAAATACAGAGAAAAATTATTTCAGTGTGACCCACTGGTATGTAGTTCTTGAGGCATGCAATTAAGGGGAAATTCCACAATAATTATGTCCACTACGAGACTTCCGTGATGAGCCCCTTTGCGGCTTAAGCCTCGTGATTCGCAGTGTCTCAAGTCTTGGTTCGTCTGATGAAAAGTTGGACATCTCCTATTGGAGTGATGGCATGTAAGCATTTCACTCAGCAGGTGTATTTGGCAGGTGGACCCCGTGACCTCAGCCAGTCTATCACCTGAACAGGTGCACGACCTGGGAGGTGTAGACCCTGGTCAAAACAAGGCCAGTTTCCTGCTTCACAAGACGGCCCCTCCATCACTGGGCCTTGCCTCCCTTGCCTGCGTGACGTCAGCCCTGACCCCTCGCCGCACCACCGCCAGCCGCTTTGGGGGGAGCCTTCCGCTCTGGTCGGCCTGGCTTCCCCCACCGCAGAGCCCCCCATCATGCCTGGCTCGCCCCTGCCCTTCCTCACCTGGATTCTCTTTCATCATCTCTGCCGGCCTCATTCTATGCTCACCTCTCCAAGTAGACCCTCACAACTCCCTAAAATCCTGCCTCCTGTAGAGCTGGTTACTGTGCCCGTTTTCAATACTTAGCATAACAGACTATGTTTCCATTCTCTCTCTGACCACATAGATCTCGGCTTTCCAAACCTAAGACAGGACCTAGTAGGCAGTGAGTGAATTGTAAATGGATTCAACAGTGTTTGTTAAGTAACCAACTTGAGTTACTCACTACTTGGTAAAGTAAATAATGTGGGATCAGCGGGTGTCACCCAAGTGCCGTCACCTTGTTCCCCACCAGCAGCGGCCAGCTCCTGATTGCTTACTCCAAATACAAGGAATGGGGTGGAAAGTGGCCACCATCAGGGGCTTTGTTCTGGGAGGTGCTGCCACACCATTACCGTCATCCTAAGGTACCGCATGTACACATCAACCTGGAATTTCGGAAAAAGTACCAGATGCATCATTGGAAAGCCATGTTTGTACTGTACTTTTTTATCAGGCTATGTAATTTCTCTTGTACTCTTTCTCTTTCCCCATAATAAAAATCTTTGAAGGCACTTCAATACATAGGACAAACAAAAGCCAGCAAAACAGAAGTTTACGTGGTTCACTTCACCAAAGAAAATCTACAGATAAGCCCTTGAAAGACACTCCGCGTCATTAGTCATGAGGAAAATGTGAATGAAAATCACAAGGACCTACCACCACATCCTGTTAGAATGGCCGGCCCCCCAAACAAGCCGGCAGTACTAAATGCTGGAAAGAATGTGGTACGGCAGAGGCTCTCATTCATTATCAGGGACTGAAACAGGGCACAGCTGCTCTGGACAACATTTGGGAGTTTCTTGGGAATTTAAACTTACCCAACAACCCCAGCCCTAGGAACTCAGCAGAGTAAACATGAAAATCAGTGTCACAAAACCTGCATGCAAATATCGATAGCAGATTTATTTTAAAAATCACCAAGACATGGAAACAACCTAAGCGTCCCTTAACTAGGGAAGGGGTAGAAAAACTGATGAAATTCCAAGCATCAATAAATAATAATAAATAAATAAAAGGAAAGAATTGTCCCCACGCTCACACAGATGAGTCTCAAATGCACAATGCTCCTTGCAAGAAGCCAGCCTCGAAACAGTACATACTGTTTGACTCAATGCATGTGACATCCCAAAAAGGCAAAACTACAGGGACAGAAAACAGACCAGTCAGTGGTTGCCGGGGGCTGGAAGCAGGGGTGAGGGACAGGGGCCCGGGATGGAGTGTCCTGTAGCCCTGTGGTGGTTGTTCCAGGACTGCACGCCCTTGCCCTGACTCACAGAAGTGCACACTGAAAAGGTTGAACTTCACTGTACCTAAATTATAACTTAAAAAAAAATTGTTTTTAAGCCAGCAGGTCTGATTTCCGTTGGGTTTGGAACGGTCCTGCCCAGGCGCCCCTGAGCTGCTCCAGAGGGTTCAAACCACCACCAGGAAAGCCAGCTCACTCCAAACACAGCTTGGAGTCCACCAGCTGGGCTCTCCCTGGCCTCCTGCTGTCTGAGGCTCTGTCATCTCCTGGACACTCACAGAGGTGAATGGAGCGGAATCTCTGAAATCCTGCTCTTGAATGCCATTATTTTCATCAGGAAAACTTTTTCCCAGCAGTGTGTGTGTCCCACCTGCCTCTCCCAGCTGGCCAGGTCTCCTTGGGGGACACCCTGCCTCAGCTGCCCGTGGGACCACTGTCAGCTGCCACTCATCCAGGGGACCACAGCTCCCAGTTGGAGGCAGGGATGGCATTACTCATATGTCCCCCTGGTACAGCTCAGAGCCCGCAGTTTTCTCCACAATTGAGCTGCCTTAAAATAAAAATAAATCCTAAACACAAAACAAAAAGCCAAACAAGTATGCCACCTCAGAATATGTTTTTTTTTTAAGATTTTCTTTTCTCTCAAAGATGGCTTTGTCTTTAAAGTCATCACTGATAGAGCAGAATCTCTGTTTTCCAGGCGGCACCTAGAAACATCACCACCTGGGGAGGGAGCGGTATCTATGGTAACAGCATGCAGAGGTCGTCAGCACATCGTACACTGCGGCCGGTGAGGAACCGGGGCTGTTCATGCAGCTGATTGGAGAGCCTGTAACGGGCTCTGGGTCCCTGAGGCAGGGTTAGTGGGACCTCACTCGCTCCTGGGAGGAAGGCAGCAGATCTGGGCAGCCCGGTGACCCCAGGCCTCAGGTGAGGCTGCAGGAGTTTGACTCCCGGTGTCCTGTGTGCTGCTTTGGGACACTGTGCAAGCACTCAGCCCCATTTAGCTCTTCTCAGCAAGGTGTGGGTCGCAGCACCTACCCCTGGACATGCCCGGATAATTCCGCAGGAGGTGCGTACGGCACTTGGAGCCTGCCAGCCCTGCGGCGGGCACTCCGTGACGGTTATGACGAACCGTACATCTGTGCCCCAGGTCCATCCACACCACCGCCCACACTGCCTTCCCCAGGACGCAGTGCACCTTGGATACCCAGATGGGTGGGATGAGGGAACCTAGGAGAGGTGACAGGCGGACGGAGGCAGCCTGGTGGCCATGCACGTGTGATGGCTGGAAGGATGGTGAGGGGCAGGCAGATGGGGGATGAGTGGGTGGGCAGGAGCCTGGATTCATAGATGGGTGGGTAGGCTGATGGGCTGACTGGTGGCTGGGTTGGTGTCGTGGTCAGAGAGGGCGGATGCTGTCACCTAGTGCCTTTATCTTCCAGGTAGAAATGCCCCGAAGCTGTGGTGCTGCCAGCCACCCCAGGGAACACAACTCCATTTTATGTCATGCACAGGGTCTCAGCGTTATGGGGGAAAGGCTGTCCTTAGCTTCCCATACGAAGACCCTGCAGGCGGTTTGCTGGAATAGGGTCCCCCCTCAGTTCGGTCGGACACCTGGAGCTGAGTAGGGAGAACAGGCCCCAGAGCAGCATGGTTATTTCTAACATCTGCTCTCTCCACTCTCCCTGCCTGTGCCCACTGAGCTTTTATCTCTGTAATTACGCTGGGACGCATTTCTCATTACAGCACCGGGAGAAACCATGAGCGAGCAAGCGGCTGGTTAAGCAAGAAGAGAAAAGCAAAGATTGACCTAGTTTGGATAAAATGGGATCTTACCCGAACCTTTCCCAGGCGGAAATCACACTGAACCAGGGCTCTGCGGCTTGGCGCACACATATTGTTTTCCTTCACTCTTTTTTTTATTGCAATGATTTTTATGAGTTTGGTTCTTTTTTGAATTCAGCAGAATCACAAAGGCTGAAAATAACTGTATAAATCTGAATGCTCAGTGTGAACACAGCCTGAGGCAGGCGGCACCCCAGGGCCTGATTGTACATGTGGGCTCAGACCAGCACCTGAGCATCTCTGGGGAAGCTGAGGCTGATACGCAGAAGCGGTGTTGATGAAGCCGTGGGTTTGGCGATACCCGAGAAGGTTCTGGGGAGCGGGCACGCATCTAGACAGCGACTTTGGGCTCAAGTGACTCCGATTATCCTAAGGGTTCGGGGTCCCCATTTGGAAGGGAGCTGTTCTCAGGCAGCAAGAGGCTGAGAACACTGGCAGGAAATGCCGAAAAGACGGACTCTAGACTCACACGACAGGGCCAGGGGTCTGCGTTCATGATCGAGAATAGTTCTGTGTGATGTCAGAGAATAGAACTCAGACGAATTGATACAAATTCCATAGAGGACAAACAAGGATGCAGCCCTGCCCACCAGGGCCCCGCTGCCTCAGTGACCTCCCCTCCTGCCCTCTTCCATCATCTTAGCAGAGCTTCCTCCAACGCCACGTCTTGAGCACCACAAGACATGTGCATTTGTCTTTCTGAAATGAAGTGTGGCCCTTCCTTTCCCGTGGTTGTGTCCAGTTTCTCATTTCATCAGAGAAGCTGTCCCTGATCCCCTCGCTGACGCTGACTCCCAGAATCACTCTGATGTAATAACTCCTCCGTTTTTTCTGTTTTTAAGTGTTGGTGCTTATCCCTCTGTGCAAGTCATGTGTGGGTTTGCCTGAGAACGGGGGCTGCAGCTTTCATTGTCGCCCCCGCGACCCAACTCCTCCGAGAGCCTCTGACACACGGAAGGGTCAGCGATCGCATGCTGAGGGGACGTGACAGTGTGCCAAGGGAGAAGAGGCTGCTGGATCAGGGCAGCCCCATCCCCACCTCTGAGACACAGATGCCTACTGTGTTTCCCTCATGCTAGAGAGGACGGTCTTCACTCACAGGAGACAGCCAGCTCCCGCCATACCTCCAAGCTCCAGCCGGCTCGCCAGCCCATGAGGGTTCACGAGCTCAGGGGGCTCGTTTCAATCACAGCTTTTGTTTTTGAAAATCCTGAGATTTCTGGCAATTTTGTTATTATTTGATACATCAAACAATAGTCAATATCTCTCTTTAGGGCAGTTTTAGCCATGACTATATTTTAACCTATTTTCTCTAAACATGCATTTTCTCTGGATGGAAAATCCATAGTGTTTCTAAATTCAAATCTCCCAAGTTCCATGTTTTCAACTCCCCAAAGTCTAATGAATCATGGTTTATAAAGTGATAATTTTGTGGCGTATCTTGGGAGGGTCCAAGAAAGTGCCTCTCCAAGGGGTTTGGCTGCGCCCAGCTCAACTCAAGGTCACCAAATGGATGAAACCTGTCCTTCATTTTAATCCCGTATTGGAAGGAGAGTAAGAAGCTTGTTTAATTGGTAAGATTAAAAATATTATTTCCATATTAAGACAAATGCAGACTTGTAAATTCACTAGATTTTTAATATGAGGCTTTGATATTCAAGGAATTTCACCATGAGGTGGGTGACTTTTATGCTATTTTTAGCTTTTCAGAAATCCATGCAGCTAGGCTTGACCATATGACTTAATTTTTGCCACAGAGTTTTGCCCAGAGGTCTATAGGAAAGATGTCATTTCTTGAATAAAATGACAAAGCCATTGCCCACCTGGAACACATAGATGGTGTTTACACTGCAGAAACTGGCCTTCTATCGTGAGAATGAAGGTCATATACCCTGATGGAAAAGGAGGAAGCTAGGACGACCCTTGGTCCGGATGGACATCGCTGGCCCAGCACCTTCCCAAGAATACCCCACTCTGCCATGGGATAGTTTGAGAGAAGCAAACCCTTTATCTGGTTCAGACACTATGGTAGAATTTTACATTACTGAGAGGTGAGTACATCCCTAAATGTGAACTCCTGATTTTCCCTCCATAACAGAAGGTACAACACTGCCGTGTCCCTTTGACCTTTAAGCCAGCCCTAGCATCCAACTCTCCTGGGAATTGTCAATGCTCAGGTCCACTGGTGGGTGGCCTCTGGAAGCCCCCACAGGACAGAGTTCAGAGTGGACTTTGGCCTTGAGGTGACAACATTCAATTTGACCTGTGCTTTGGGAAAAGAGCAACAGGAAAAGAGATCACCCAGCCTTTGTGTTCCAGGGAAGAGTTGCTGCAATACAACTTAGTTAAGGCTCATGGATGACGCCTTTGTGTACCTATAACCAGGTCAGAGGCAGACCCTCCAAATTGCTATTCTTTCCTCATAAAAGATGAGCTTGTCTATTCCAGCTGCCTCCTCCCCTACAGCAACGGTCTTTCCGAACAAACTCTCTCCTCACCTAAGTCCAGACTTGTGTTTGTTTGAAAGAGGAAACAAACACACACAAGGAGAGAGTCTGGGATCCTGACCCCACTGAGCTGGAAGGGCAGGTGGAGACCTCCTGCAGGTGCAGGCCCACCTGCCCAGGTGTGAGTAAATTTGGCTCTGGGGGATAAGGTCATTTCCCCAAGTACTCCCAGCCACAGGTAGTTGCTTCCAGGCCACATCTGAGCCCCACCTCTGTGACCTTGGCAGGGCGTGCCAGCTCATAGACATCACAGGGGGTCCACATTCCCCCCAGCCCTGACGCAGACACACCTGCGTGCACACAGCTCCACACGCAGACACATGTGCAGGGGAACACACACATGTACGACTGCATCTCCTGGTCGGTCTGAGGAGGGGTGACTTTGCGTCCACAGCACCCTACAGTTAGGTGATAGATCAAAATGAGAGGTCATCAGGGGGCCACAGGAGGGATGTGGTCGGTCATGCACAAAATCGCCAGGCCTGCAGAGAGCCATCTTCTGCTCCCTCCCCGCGGCCATTGGCCAGAGGCTGCCTCTGTGCTGCGCTGCGCGGTGAGGGTTATGTGGCAGCAGAAGGCAGTGGGTGTGGAAAGTGCGGTTGGCATGTCCACCCTTTGGGGGAGGAGGGGAGAAGCGCTTTATTCTGAGAGCATGTTTTTAATGCTCACAATGAAACTCTTCTCCCCTGTAACTTAAGGTCATAAACGTTTGCTGAAGACTCACTGGGCCAGACTACGTGCTGGGCCCCCGCAACGGGATCCCACCATCCAGAGCCTCCCAGTGAGGTGGTGGAGAGGTAAGTGTAGCAGTGATACAAATGTCATGTGTGATATGTGCACATAAATGCATGATAAATATATGAAAGTAGGTCCCTGATCACTAGTGATTCTCATCACTTGGACTCTGCCCCCACTGTCCCCCCTACTAATGCCCTCCTGCCTGGAACAATAGGCCGATATGCAAAATGGCATTGTGGGAGCCCCAGCGCCGCCTCTCCAGTTCCCAAGGCCCCCCTTGGTTTCTTTTTCTATTAATTGCTCTCATATTTTGAAATTTTATCTATGTTGCTATTTATTAATCCATGAAACATTTAATCAGTCATCCAATGAGTGAGTCCCTGGGCTACTTATCCTTAGCGCCCTCTTCCTTAGAGCAGAGAAGGCGCACCTAGTCTTCCCGGGCAAGCAGAAAGTTCACCCTTTCCCCCGAATCTCAAAAATTAAAATTTCAAGCCAGAGTTTACTTATTTGCTTACATAAGCCTAGTTATAATCACATTATTTCTAATCAGGGAATTTTCCTGGGTCAAGTGTCCATCTGAAGTTCCTAGGCCACTGGCCTAGTTAAGTACTTCATTAAGAACCAGCACGAAAGTTGAAAGAATGCAGAGCTCAGCAGGGAGAAGGACTCGCCAGGGGAAGCTGGAGTGGCTGAGTTTCCTTAGTTTGCTCTCACCCTTGACTCTCACTTTCAACGTCCTGGACCCCAGTTGACAGGGTGCAGCCGGCTCTGAGGGAATCCTCGCCATATCTCTCTGGTTCTGAGCACAGAAGTGATTCCAGGGGATGGAGGGGAAAGAGTGGCCTGGGTAGAGAAGGAAGCCTCAGCTGTGGGATTCTGTCCATCAGGATACATGCAGTTGCAGGAAACAAGACTCACAGCTAAGAGCTCATCAAACACGAAAGACATGGAACTACCTCCCGTCACAAGGAGTTGGGAAGGGGAGGGTCTCAGGGGTAGTGCAGTGGTCCCCTAAGGACACAGCCTCTTCCTCTGCTCTTTCTCTGCCATCTTTGGCAGCTTGGTAGTTAGTTCTGAGGTTTGCTGCTCTGTGTGACCAGCTTCAAGACGGGGAGGAAGGTCAGCTCCCATTTTCTTTCAATCAGGCAGCAAACTCCTTTTGATTCTCCCCAGCAGTCTCCCCATTATGTGCCACTGGCCAGAATTTCAGGCCACCACCAACCCAGCCTGGGGCAAATGGAAAACGATGACATCAGGATGGGAGTGCCTGAGCCTGCAGCTGCCCGAGCAAGTGTGGGGTTTCCTGATCTGGGGAGGGAGCGGCAGTGGCCACGGGGAGGCTCACAATACGGGCCTTCGTTAGTCAGGAGGCCACTTCTCAGGGCAGCATTAGCCCCATGGGCTGGCTGTCCTGAGCTGTGCCCAGGGTTGGCACTCATCCACCTTCCCTGGGAGCGAAGGGAGAGCTCTCAGGTCCGTCCAGCAGATGAAGGCGTCCCAGAGAAACCAAGGGAACCTCCATCACAAGCCAATGATTCAAGCCCACGTCCTGGAATCAGCACCCTTCCTCCTCCCGAGAATGTTAAGGGGGAAAATGAGAGACTCAACTGCACCGACATTAGGCCAGAGGTCCCTGAAATGGATCTGTCCTATTTCCGAAGTTTGATTACTTTCATCAATCCCATGCTACAAAAAGAGACTGTATTTACTCACTGCCATTCTTGGGTTACACCAACAGGCACATAGACAGGATGGTGCTGAGTATTTTGGAGAAAGATACACAGTTCAAAGAAGCAGAGACCCTTTCCTTACAGGAGAGAATACTTTAAACAGATTCACAGCATTGCTGGGGGTAAAGGGAGAGCACAGCTCCCTGCCTACAGGGGGAGCTTTGAACAACAGTAGGTGAGGCCGAGGAGGAGATACCTCACCAAAGAGATCTTTATATCCAAAGAAAATGCTTTACAAGTTGAAAGCCGTATTGGTGATCGATTGCATTCGATAGATGGACTGATAGCTGCAGACTATAGAACGTTGGCATCATTCATAGTTGTTACCCACTCATAAAATCGAATAACGGTCAGGTGGAACACCATGCTACCAGGAAAACTGGGCATGTCAAACTTTCCTAAGGCCCTGAAGCCACCCCACTGGGAGGCGTTTTTGTGGCCAGTTCATTAGTAAGGCCCTTGGTCTCTCCCAATAGTCTCTGACCAGGTTGGAAGTACCCAGAATGAGACCGAGTGTCATGAGCGTTCTGATCTGCAGGTGTGAACACCAGCAGGCCTGCGCGGCCTGGCGACCGCCAGCTAGAGGAGCCGCCTCGGTCTCGGGGTGTCAAGAGCACAGCCCATCTGAACCCCAAATCTGCACCCCAGCTTTTAGAGCCTGCACCCTTTAAGCCACCGATTCTTCTGGAGGGAAATAACAACGCCCTGACATTTTAGTAAACCGCTGTCTCCAAAGGGCAGAGGGAAAGAAAGACATGGGTCCCTTTAGCCCTCAGAAATCACTCAGGACCTGCACACGGCCCTGGCTTATTCTCTGATGCTTAATGCCTGAGGTCTTGCTTGTGTATTTCTTATCAAACATCCACACTTTGCCACAAGTGAAACATCATTAGAGAAATCCATCTTCTGTCCTCTCTCAGCTGCCGCGTCCGGGCCATCGTGGTCCTGTCGCATCGGGCCTTGCGCTCACCCCGCGGGCTTCCCCGGGCCAGCCCTGGGCTCTGCTCCGGAAGGCCACTCTCTCTGGGCGCCAGGCAGCCAGGACCCTCCCCTAAGTGCAACGGCAAACATCGTGTGTCAGTTTGAGTGGGCTGCCGATGCCGAGGTACGTGGTCAGACATTGCTTCCAGGGTGTCTACCGAGGGTGGTTTGGGGAGACGCATTTGAATCTGCAGACAGAGTGAAGCCCATGGGCTCCGTGATGGGGTGGGCCTCACCCCATCCATTGATGGCCTGAGCAGAGCATGGAGGAAGGCAGACGAAGTGAGGACTGACCCCTTCTGCCTCACAGTTCGAGCCTCCAGTCCTGCGCTGAACCTCACATCCTGGGCTCCCCTGGGCCTCGGGCCTTCCGGCTCAGGCTGAGTTACAGCACCTGCTCCCCTGGGCCTCCAGCCTTGCAAAGTGTGTGTGTGTGTGTGTGTGTGTGTGTGCATATCTCTCCTGTTGGTCCTGTTCTTGGGAGAACCGGACTGATACAGTGGGCGAGGGCCTTCCCTGCTGTGCCCCTAAGGGCTCCTGTGAGAAGGTGGGGCTGCCCTGTGACCCTCCCCCTGCTGTCTGCGACCCTCCCCCTGCTGTCTGCAGCCCTCCCCCTGCTGTCTGCGAACCCCCCCACCCTGCTGTCTGCACTCATCTTTCCTGAGTGTCAAGCCCTTAGAATGATTTCATTGCCAAATGAGCTCATGTCAGTGGCACTGGCTATTTACTAGGGTCACCAGCTGACACGGAGCGCACCAAAGACCTTACACATGCTCCCTGAGGGAAGCAGAATTCTGACTGCAGTGTGGTGGGTGATGGACGCTGTCTCATCTAATCCTCCCGATAGCCATGAAGATCAGGTCTCAAAGTGTCCTCAGACCAGCAGCAGCATTTTCTGGGAACTTGGGAGAAACGCATGTTCTCAGGCACCCCCTCTCACCCCAGAGCTACTGAATCAGGACCCGTGGGTTTGGGATCTGCAACCTACATTTAAGCAAGCCCTTCAGGTGACCCTGAGGCATGCTTAAGTGCGAGAACCACTCTTTAAACTTGCAGGTGATGGAAACAAACCCAACCCCAAACAAAGAGTTCATCAGCTTGACTAATAGTAAAATGCAGAGGGATTGGCTTCAGGCTCAGCTGGATCCAGGAGCTCAATGCTGTTCATTGACTCTGATTGGCCAGACCAAGGCCATGAGCTTACTGGGATCCCTGTGGACAGAGAGGAGGGAGGTGGGATGCATCAGGGAGAAATCACAGCCAGGAAGAAAAGAGGATAGCAACAGGAAAGAGACGTACAGACATTGCAGGCATCCCTCCACAGCTCAGATGAGCAAACTCAGGCCTGCAGTTGCAAGGAAATGGGTGCAAGCCAGGGCTCAAACCTGCCACAGATGATTCTGAATCTTGCACACTTGGTTACCAAGGATGTGCTCTAGAATGTTAAAGTCCGTGTGGGGAGGAGGGAGCTTCCATATGCCCTGGTCCAGCCCCCACACCATTTAAATGAAGAGCTACAGCTCAGGAAAGGAGTGTCCAATCTCCCGAGGGTCGCCTAATCACAGGCCAAGCCTGTCTCCTCACCCACCTGTCCCCCAGCTCATGGGTCCCAAGGACATGGTCTCACCAGCCACAGTCACATGCTGTCAGGGTTGCCCACCGCCTCCTCCGAGCTGACACGCTCCTGCATCGGCACCTGTGGCATCACAGGAGGGGCTGCGGTGCCCTTTCCAAGCCAGCAGTGCCCCCCGGGGTCAGTCCCCTCCAGCCCCCCAGCCCCAGCCAGCCCAGGACATGATGGGAGGGTCCCGACGGTGGGACTGGTTTTCACGACGCCGAGGCCCCCAAGCAGGCTGTGAGGAGGCTCCTCTGTAGGAACGGGTGCAGATGGGACTTGGGCAAGGGACTGAGTGAGGGCTCACTTCCAGTGTGAGAGCCAGAGCCAAACAACGTGACCCGGGCCCCAAATGGAAACATCAGCAAATTCTGGCCAACTTGTTAAGATAAAGGATCTAATATAAGGTAAGAGAAGACCTTTTCCTCTCTTGGTCTCCGATTCTCTACACATACAACCATTTCCTAAAGGCCAGTGACAAGGAAAAATGGTTTTCCTAGTTCTCCCTTCCCAGAAACGCCCCTAGTGGCTCAATTAGAAAAAACAAAACATGCCCAAGACAGACACACCAGGAGTCCCGCATGTTTCTGGACGTCAGACAGCACTGGGCAAGCGGGAGTGTGCAGACAAGCAACTGTCTCGTGATAAACCCAATGAAAACACCTTTAAAACAAGAAGTCGAATGAGAGCTCTGCCCCAAGCAGACGGGTATTAACATACCTGGAGAAATACTGAGTTAGACATATCCATAAGAGGCACAGCCAGAATTTCCATTAGAAAAGTTACCATCTGACTCAAATGCTTATGTTTAAACTTCTCCAGAAAAGCCAGAAATCAGTTTTATCTGTTTGTTTCTCCCCACCCCCCAATTTTTTGAGAGTGTGAACATTTTCTACCTAGTTCTGGTGATGTTTGGAGTCTGGTCCTCAGAAGAGAATTACTCCTTATTGAGAAATCTTCTCATGTGAAGACATTTATTACAGAATTAAAATACTCACTGTATTTTTATTGGTAAGCAATGCACACAGATTCTTAAGTACTATTCATATTGCTGAAAAGAGGCTGGTAAGTTTCAGGCACATTATGGTGGCCCTTGTGTGTAGGAGATTTGCTGCTGTGATTCTCAAATGTCAGAAAATTTCCTAAGAAAATGCAGCTCTTCTCAGTCCAGTTTCAAAACACACACACACCCAAGCAGTTTGGTTCTATTATTCCTGCATGACTCTTATTTTACTTACAACATGATGTGTAGACACTAACACCTCCAATTCCTTATGAGTAGTTTTGAAACTTGCATTTCATTTCATTTCAAGCAAAAATTACAAAATGCTTACTTGGCCCCAGTTTTCTGCACCGCAGTTAATTATCAGCAGAGGAAACCTGGAGAAAATCCTCATAATCTTTTCCCTGGTTCTCGTGGAAGGATTAAAAATTGCAGTGTTCACCCCCATAGCTTCCAGCAGCTCTTTGGCCTGCCCTCTCATGACCGCATTATGGGGAGAAAGCCGTCTTCTCCAGAGAAGCACACATGTGGCTTCTGCACACACATCATGCTAGAAGGTTAAACCAGTAATGCTGATTTTCTTTAAAGATGAATTTACCTTCTACCAAAGCAGAGATGCATTGACTATCAGGGATTTAGAATAATCTTCCTGAGAAACACAAATACTGTACAAACAGAGACGGGTGACATTAGCACTCCACAGGCCCTCCTCTGAGCTGCTTCATTTCTCCCGACTCCTTTTTATCCTGACAACAGCTGTCGCCCCATTCCAGAGCCCAGTGGAATGTGGCAATGATGTTTTCACTCCAAGGCAGTGACAACAGGTCTTTTGTCTTCTTGTCGTTCTCTCTGCATTAAAATATTAACACACATCCCCTGAAGGAACAGCTGATGAAGTTCAGACTCTGGAATGAAATGGGTATTCCTTATGACTTCAAAAATAATTGACTGATCCTGGATCATACCAACTCTTGATTTATTTGTTAAGTTTTTGTGAAAGTAAGTATTAAGGCTAATTGATATTGGGGATGAAAATATGGTCCAAAGAAAGCATGACTATAAATCACTAATGAAATCAAAGTGAGATTTTTTTCAATGTGGCCAGGTAGCTGTATTTCAAATGTGCATGTGTAGTGGACAGGGGGGCTTTTACACAATGGGGATCTCAGAGAGGAAACTTTTGTTCAAAGGTCTAAATCTGTACATCCTAATGGTCTTTGTTCTGGTAGGAGCCTCATTATAACACTGCTACTACTTAACTCCTTTGGTTACAGTGACAGAAACTGAAGGAATCATTGGCTCATGTGGCTCTAGGTAGGGGGACAGGCCCACCTTCAGGTACAGCTGGATCCAGGGGCTGCAGTGAAGGTATGCTCTCACCCTGCATCCCTCAGCTTACTGTCATTACACCTGCAGGCTCTCAGGCTGCCTGCGTGTGGGAGACAAAATGAACAACCGCAGCCCGAGCCCCACAATCTCTCCCCTTATTGGCCCCAGCAGGAAGGGTAGCCTCTGCTTCCAACAGAGGGAATGTGCCCACTCAGTGGTACTCAAAAGGGCAGCAAGCCTCCAGGAGGCACTTTGCATCTTTGGCAACACAGTAATTGGGTGATGCTTCTGACATTGACAAGGGGAGTGGGGCCTCGAGGACGCCTGACATCCTGTGATGTGCAGGCAGCTCGACCGCCCTGCACAGCAAAGCCCTGTGCCCATGCTCCACGATGCTTAAACATTATATAGGAAGAAGCTTGTTAACAATTATTTGAGCCTCGAGTCTGAATGCTGGTTTGCAAGTAACACAAAACATTTGTAATACACACCGAGTTTTCCAGGAACATAACCTCTGTGAGTCTAGGGATGACTGCAATTGTTTGTGGGGTTGGGACTTCATTATGGAAAGTCACGTCTCTGACAGCCACACTGCTGGTGGGCGTGAGCTGCTGACTAGCTAGCCTGCCTCAGACCTGCTTTCCAGGTGCTGCGCTCACCCATGGGCAGAGCCCTGACTGCTCACTGTGTCTTCCAGGGTGGTTGCTCCCGAACCTTTACATTTAGAAATACGTATTTTATTATAAATTGCCCTGCATTCCATTGACCTTTATATTACAGTTAGGGCATAAAATCAATTTCTTATTAAATTATGTGTGTAGGTAAGTTCTGCTATTTCATTTTGGGGGATCACACATATCCTTAATGAATGGCCATGTGATGGTGCAGATGGGATAGGGGGATGCTTGAGTCCCCCTCCCAAACCACAGTGAATGGAGGGTGTTGCAGCCCCCATGGAAGGGATCCAGGCTGTCAAAAGCAAGACCTGATACCACATCATCTATACATGGTAAGAGATAAAGTGCAATGAAAAAAAATAGACATATGCAGAAATAAATATAGACTTGAATGTTGGTACACGTGTATATCAGTCAGGGGTCTCTGGAAACAGAACCAATAGGGTGTAAATATAGATAGAAAGAGATTTATCATAAATAATCGGCTCCCATGACTGTGAAGACCAAGAAGTCCCAGGATCCGCAGTCAACGGGCTGGAGACCCAGGAGAGCCAGTGCTGTGGTTCCAGTCTGAAAGCCGGCTGGCTTGACCCCCAAGAACTGATGTTTCTCTTCAAGACCCAAGGCAGAGAAGACCTGTGGTCCTGGTTCGAAGGCAGACAGGCAGGAGGAGCGCCCTCCTGCCAGACGTAAGGTAGACCTTCCTGTTCTGTTTGGGTCTGCCATGGATTGGGTGTGGCCCACCCAGCCTGGGGAGCGCCATCTGCTTTACTCAGTCTACTGGTTCAGATATTAATCTCACCCAGAGACACCCTCACAGACACACCCAGAATGATGTCTGACCAAATATCTGGGCCCTCCCCGACCCAGTCACGTTGACACATAAGATTAACTATCACATTATCACGACATATATAACTGAAGTCACAGAAGGTACAGATGGGGGAGAAAAGGTTCTTTTTATAAGCATCTGTGCATCTTAACAAGGCCCACTGTTGCATCATCTAGGAGCATGGTTCTCAAATGAGGCTTTACATGAAATTTTCCTGGGGTTTGCTTTTTAAGGGTTAAAGGTGCCAAGGAAACAGTCTCTTAATAAAGTGATTCTGAAGCCTGATTTTACCTATCAGGATGGATGTTCTCAGAATCACATCTCTTACATTAGAAATTAGTGAATTACTCACTGGAATACTATTCAGCCATAAGAAGGAAACAAATCCTGCCATTTGCAACAACATGGATGGAGCTGGAGGATATTATGCTCAGTGAAATAAGTCAGGCAGAGAAAGACAAGTACCGAATGATTTCCCTCATTTGTGGAGTATAACAACACAGCAAAACTGAAGGAACAAAATAGCAGAAGACTCAGAGACTCCAAGAAGGAACTAGTGGTTACCAAAGGGGAGGGGTGTGGGAGGGCGGGTGGGAGAAGGGGGTTGAGGGGTATTATGTTTAGTACACATGGTGGGGGAATCACGGGGAAAACAGTGTAGCACAGAGAAGGCAAATAGTGAATCTGTGGCATCTTACTACACCCGAGGACAGTGACTGCACTGGGGTAGGGGTAGGGACTTGATAATATGGGTAAATGTAGTAACCACATTGTTTTTTCATGTGAAACCTTCATTAGAGTGTATATCAATAATACCTTTTTAAAAAGTAAAAAAAAAAAAAAAGAAATTAATGAATTACTATAAGCCAGGGTTTCTCCTCCTTGGCACTATTGACATTTTGGAGCAGATGATTCTCAGTTGTGGGGCAGATCTGTGACATGTAGGCTATATGGCAGCATCCCTGGCCTCACAGATGCCAGTGGTACAACCCCACCCGCACAGCTGTGACAGCCACGAATGTCTCCAGCCACAGCCACAGGTGCCCTGGGAACAAACTGCCCCTGCGGAGCTGAGACCAAGGGCCGTAAAGGAAAGAGCCCAGGAAACCACTTGGTCCTGGCTGCCAATTTTGTTTTTAATTTAATAGGGACCATGGGCCCTCCCGGTGCCATGAGGGACAAGCTGGTGTGCGTGGATTCCCCGCCAGGGACACTCCTGAGTTCCACGTCCGAAAGGCTTTTAAAAGCATCTCTGTGCAGAGAACCAGGCCAAGATGTTCATCCTGTTTGCCCCATGAGGGCGTCCAAATGGGATCGGCATACCCTCCCCATGCAGGCAGGCGCTGGCTCGGTGCATCCGAGGGAGCACCCATCTCTGCACCCCAGCTTGCCGCCGGGTGGATGAGCAGGGAGAAAGCCAGCTGGCGAACCTAGTTTTTCAGAGCACCAAGGAGTATCTCTTTTTAAACTTACCTACAGATGTTTCAAAGAGCAAAGTTTGACAGACGCTCACACATTCAGTATGAGAGAATCAAGACCATGATTAAATCAGATGGTATTAAAGATTAATACAAAATTAGATTCAAAAATAGCTTTAAAGACCTTTACATTCAAAAGAGTCCAGCAGAGACAGAAAAGCAGAATTTGCTCCTAGGCATGGTGACCCTCTCCTTTTGTCTCTCTTGGACATGCAGCTCCCACCACAGGCTGAAAGAGCCTCTGACAGAAAATGGATATTTCCTCCAAGTTGTGCTTGAAAGATACAGAGAAGACACCGATGGACAAAACAACCAGAATGACCGAGGCAGCGGGACACCAACCTGGAGCAGACCTCACCATCTGCAGAGTGACCTGGCCACACGCGCTCTGCTTCTCACGCCTCACTTTTTGTCTGCAGGTGTCTGCATGGGAGGCGGCTCACTTGACCGTCATGAGTGTGCTGCCCTAAGACCAAACCTCAGTTCGGCATCCAAGGGCCCATCACCTCCCACATGTGGTGTCTGCCTCCTTACGGCCGCGTCTTACTCTGTCTCCTAAGACATAAAGCACATGGCACCATGCCCCTGCTCGGAACTCTCTAGCATTTAAAATAAAATGCCAGCTTGGGATGGAACTCATGATGTTAGCTTCCACCTTGAAAAGCTAGAAAAAGAACAAATTAAGCCCCACATAATTAGGATAAAGGGGATGACAGAGTGGAAGTCAATGAAGTAGAAAGCAAACAATAAAACAATCAAAGAATATAAACACGTTTTTAAAAGGCTAATAATATTAATAAACACCCAGCTTTGATGAAGAAAAGAATGACATTTAAAATTACCAGTATTAGGAATAAAAGGAGGGCCATCACTAAGATTCTGCAGTCATGAAATGGTAAGGGAATACTGTGGGTGAACTGGGGCCAATAAATTGTAAACATAGATGAAATGCCAAATTCTTAAAACATGTAACTTGTCAAAATTCACACAAGAAGAGGTATGAAAGCGACTGGAGAAGAAATACATAGCCTAAAAGTCCTGTATCTTTGAAAGAAATTGAATCTGTTATTCAAAAAGTTTCCTACAAAAGAGACTCCAGGCTGGGCTTTTACTTCCCCCCATCCCCAGGCACCCACTGTTGTCTTCCCTTCCACTGATGAAATTGTTAAATTTGAGTGTCACACTCAAATTTGAGTGTCAGGCTGTTAGCGCTCTGCCCATCACCAGTGAGGCTGTCACAGCCAGACATCCGATGACAGCTTCAAAATCCTCCTGCAGAGTCAGCCTGATGGGTCATTCCTGCTAGCGGCTGTCACAGGTAAGTGTCCCCAGGTAGGAGGCCTGCTGGAGAGGGACTGGGAAGTCCTCTCAGGACACCACCGTGGCAGAGCAAAGGCAGCAGGATTAGGCCAAATGGGAGGCAGCAGTGCCCAGGTGCCAGCCAGGCCCTGCGAGGCCCCCCGTGTGAAGGCGAGGACACTGCTCCCCTGCAGGGACTGGTCACTGGGTGCAGGCTGCCCAAGGGACTCAGCTGACAGCTAGCAGCCACAGATACTCCAAGCACGCGAGAGAATTAGTGCCTCCCTCTGGCAGGGGCGAGCCAGGTGGCACACTTCAGTGTCCACTATTGTCAATATACAGAAATCAACTGTAGTTTTATGTCTTAACAACAAATCATGCATTACAAAATACTAAAAAAGTACTATTTATCGTAGCTTCATAAAACATAAAATACTTTGGCATAAACTGAATTAAAGTGCAAGACCTCTACCACAAAAACTAAAAAACACTGCAGACAGAAGTTACAGTAGAAACTAAATGCATGGTGGTCACAAAGAGGACTCAAGACTGTTAAGATGTCAGTTTTCCTCTAAAGTGATTTATACAGCCCATGCACTCTGTAAAAATCCTAGCATGACTTTTCCTAGAAATTGATGAGCTGATTCTAAAATGTACATGGAAATGCAAAGAACCTAGAACATCTAAAGTAATACTGAAGAGAAGAAATGCATCTGGAGGTCTTAGCCTATCCAGCTTCAAGGTCTGCTACCCTGCAAGTATCCAGACAGTGGTATTTGCATGAAGATAGACAAATTGATTAATGGAAGAGAATAAAGACCATAAATAGACCCACCCATATATAGATACCTGATTTTTTTTACAAAGATGTCAAAGTAATTCACTGGGGAAAATTTGTCTCCTCCGCCACCACTACCAGAATAATTAGATATTCAGACTCATCTCATCACCATCACCTCAAACCCTGCCTCACCCCACACACAGAAATAAATTTGAGATGGATCATAGACTAATCATAAAAGCTAAAACTATAAAACTTCTAGAAGAAAACAGAGGAGATTAACTTTATGAACTTGGAAGAAATATTTCCTAAACAGCACCAAAAAGCATTAAACTACTTAACAAATTGGACTTTGTCAAGGTAAAAAACTTCTGCTTTTTAAAAAGATCATTAAGAAAATGAGAAGATAAGCCACAGACTGGTTCAGAAATAGTCACAGTACATGCATGACAAAAAGCCTATGCAGAAAAAAATCTTAAATGAATCAATAATAAAAAAGACAAACAGCTCAATTCTTAAGATAGGTAAAGACTTAAATAGGCATTTTTTACAAAAGAATATATACAAATACATAAGCAGTACAATCAATACATGAAGTATCTGTGGCCTTTAGCTTTCTGCTGAGTCCCTGTCATCAGTGATCAGGCAAATACAGGTTAAATCCACAAATACAGGTTAAATCACACCCACTGGAATGGTGTTCTCTGTGGTGGCCGGTGAAGCACTGGGAACCCCATATGCTGCGGATAAAAATAAAAAATAGCCGACCCACCTGGGAGACAGGTTGGCAGTCTTTTAGACTATCCCATCACCCCGCAGCTCAACTCTGATTTTACCCAAGAGAAATGAAACCTTATTCCCACACAAAGGACCTGTTTACTAATTGCCCCAAACTGGAAACAACCCACGTATCACCAACAGGTGAATGCATGACAAATGGAATATGGCTTCCCAATAGAAGGGCTCCAGCCTTTGGTACTTGCAACCGAAAGTTGTCATCAATAACATGCTGTGTGAAGGACGCCAGGCTCAGAGGGACGCCTGCTGTCTGACTCTGTTTGCAGGACATTCTGGAACAGGGAACACGAAGCTACCGCAGTGAAAAGCAGATCTATCTTCTCATGTGGCTGTGGGGACTGCTGGCAAAGGCGGAGGAGGGAATTTCTGGGTTGATGGAGAGGCTCCGTGGCTTGTTTGGCACGTATGCATCCAAAGTTCACAGTCCTGGTCGCTTGAAATGCGTGCCTTTTACTGAATGTAAACTATATCTTAATAAAGTTGACTAATGTGTAAGTATCTCAACGCGGAGACCAGCTCCACAAACCCGCTGAACCTGAGTGGAGTGGGTGAGGAGCTTTAAGATAACACAGAAAAAGATACAAGAAAAGACACAGAAACCAAAGCTGGGATCAGGAGGTTCACTGCCTGCTGATGGCAAACAAGTGGACGCAGTTTATTTTCTGAGCAGCTCCTATATACACAAGCTCAAAATGATGTCACTTCCGGGCTGATCTCACATCCGCTGTTGTCCCTTCTGCTTCCAGCGATCTCACTTCCAGTGATGTCACCTCCCAGTGTCCAGATCTGGTGATGTCACTTCCAGGGTGAGATCACGTCTGGTCCTCCACATCTCAAGGCAAACGTTAACCACAAGTAAGACACGGCGTTTCCTAGTGGTTAAGGATATAAATACTGCAGCCTGGGCGCCTTCCCTGGCTTTACCATTTACTGCTGGGCAACTGTGGGGATGTCACTCGACTTCTTTCTGCCTCAGTTTGCTCAGCTGTAGAACAGGGTGACGATAATACCTCTTCTTAGAGGGTTGCTTGAAGGATTCAAAGAGTTAATTCTTGTAAAGCACTTTCGACAGCACCAGGCATGCCCCATGCTCCAGGGCCGTTCAGGGCCGGCTCTTGTTAAGGAGGCTGTTCTAGCAGAGCATCAGTGGGGTCCAGGGAACAGCAGCGAACTTGGGTCAGGAGATGCGGCTTCACCCTCAATGCTGCTCACAGCCAGGCAGGCGGGTGGGTTTACAGAAGCCCAGAACCATGGCTCTCCTTCTCCCCACCTACCAAAGGAAGTCAGACTCGACCAAAGTTTTCAAACTGCAACCCTTTGTGGACCACTTTCCCCATTTTTGCGTTGTCCATAGAATGTGTATTTTTTTTATTAAGGTATTATTGATATACACTCTTATGAAGGTTTCACATGAAAAAACAATGTGGTTACTACATTTACCCATATTATCAAGTCCCCACCCATACCCCAATGCAGTCACTGTCCTCGGGTGTAGTAAGATGCCGCAGATTCACTATTTGCCTTCTCATAGAACATGTATTTTATATTTATTTTATGTTTTACTGAATATTTTCCTTTAAACCAAGTTGATTTTTTAAATTTAATACATCTAGCTTCATCCTAAATATAATTAGATTAAGGGTTTGATTTGTTAATTAGGTGTTTTCCTAAAATACATTGACGGAGCTGTTTGTTAGAAAAGCAACAAATATCTGTGCGTGGGCTCCCTAAAACCGTCTTGCGTGCCGCTGGTGGACGCACCTCAGGAGGGACAGACACGAGTGGTGCGTGAGCTCTCTCCTGCTTGAAGCACACGTAGTGCAGATGGCATTGCTAGGAGACCCCCGGCTTCAGCGTGTGACGAAAGAGAAACCAGCCACGCGGCCCCCCAGGGTGCCTGCAAGGTGACAAGGGTCAGGGCATCCACTGTCTGGATGCTGATGAGGATGGAGACTCCATGGGAGATCGGGAGGTGACAAGGGAGACACAGAGAGGAGGAGAAACAGTCTGCACGGATTTCCTGCTGGGGACTGTTCTCCCCACCAAGATACTGTCTAGCATTTCATTGCTTGATATTTCCACTGGGAAAAAGTGGTGGTGGTGTCAATTTGAGACTTGACTTAGCTTATTAACAGTGATCAGAGCCCACAGTTATTAAGCAAGCTTCACTGATGTAAGGGCCACACCCCAGCTGTGCCCTGAGATACACGTGCGTAGCTCTTGCTTTGGCTCTGTGGCACAGAGGCTCCACTGTCTCATAAGCCAAAAGCACACAGGGATCATGTTTACCATGAGATGCAAACGCTCCTTCCATATTAAACACGCTTGCCTGGAGACATGCACACCTTATTCCAACACATGGGAAGCTCTCTGTGCCATTTGTAAACTTTTACGTATGCTTGACAGCGAGGAGAACGGCAGGACATGAGGCCAGAGAAGAGGGTGAGGGCAGGATCATTTTGTGGGGACTGGCAGACTTTCTGAAAAAAGCCAGAAAGTAAATATTTTCTTCTTTGCCAGCCATGTGGTGTCTGTCACAGCCACTCATCTCTGCCCTTGCGACCCAAGAGGGCAGCCGTGGCTAACACGTAGACAGTGGACATGGCCCAGGTGACCACGTGTGGTGTTGACCTTGGGGCACACCAAGGGAAGCCACTTCCTGCAGATGGACCCACTCCTCCCGGGTTAGGGTCCTTGATGAGTTTGCTATGGGCCCCTGAGCCAAGGGACAAAGACCCCTGCCTGAGCCCTGGTTAACCTTGCTTCCTGACATGTGCGGCGGGACCCATTTCCAGCCAGCGCCAACTGTTTTACGCCCACCAACGAGAGCTCCTGGAACACAGCTCTATCTTTGCATTCCCACCCCCAGTTTGTGGCCAGGGCTCCATGAAATATTATCTCTCTGTGACATACGACATCCTTTTCAATCCTGCAGACAAACAGTCATAGGATGATTTCTCTTAGCTACTCTGTGGCCCCCAAATGCAACACTGGTGGCCACCTCTGCACCATTGGTGGCCCCACCCTCCTAAGGGGGTCACCCACCGAGGGCTGCCAATGGTTAAAATCATGCTAGACAGAAGTACACTTTGAATCTGACTTCCTCAGCTAACAAAGGGGGCACAAGGCAGATGGTTTCTAAGACCCTGCTGACCCCTACAGCGATGCACAGCGAGGGCGCAGATACCAACTGAGGGCGGCCCCCGGGCCCGGGGAAGTGCACAGAAACAGAAGGGCGCCTGTCCGATGTTTGCCACTTTCTCTCGTACAGTCGCAATCAAATCATGGCATTACCAGAACTTTTAATTTAAAAAAGAAAAGGAGCTGGCTGCCCAAAAACACTTGGTTGAAACAAACACCCTGAAAAATGTGTCCCTCCAGCCTTTCCTGAGTCAGAGCTGGAGCCCAGACTCATTGGGATGTCCCAGCCGGCCCTCCACTGTATCACCCAGCCCGGACGTTTTACTCGCCTTCTGCCTGCTGGCTGGAATGCATGCTCATGGGTCTGTCTTTTCCAGGGTGAGTGGGGTTTCTATGGAAAGAGCCCCAGAGGGGCCATGAGCTCGATGTGCACTGGGGTCATGGACAACGGACCCACGTGTGCTCATGGCCAGGATGGGATGGAACACAGGTCACACTGAACCTGTTAGGACTCAGAGCAGGGTCGAATCTCCGATGCTTTGCTGTGGATTCGGGGTGGCTGTGGGTCCTGGGGAGCAGAGCAGCAGGCGGTGGCGTGGACATGCGGGGGCTTAGGGCGGAGGCTGTTTGCCAGCCACAGGGAGGTTTCAGGATGCAGGTGATGGTATCGAGTTGGCGGAGAAGTGATGGAATGGGATGGAGACATGACATGGGGACATGGAGACATGGGGCCAGGGAGGGAGCTACAGCCTGTGGTCTACTCCAGGCTACTTTCTGGTCCAGGAGTGCAGACTGCTGGCTCCATTTCCATGTGGCAGACATTCCCACAAGTCTTGAGCTGCCCCACACACTTTGCTTCCTGGAGCCCCAAAGCTCCTTAATGTGTAAGCTCATCTTCCTGACAAACACAGGCCCCAGCCTCCAGGCCACAGTGAATCCCCAGGATGATGGGGTCCACCCCAGACCAACGGGAGTCCTGTTCTGACACCACACAGGTGCTGGGGAGAATGCCACCTTTCTCTGAGGACAGCAGCAGCCTGGGGTGCCCTGTAAGTGGGCCCAAATGAGTCCCCACATCTTTCCCTGCAGGGTGTGCTTGGGGCTGGTGGCGTCTGACTGCCCTGTGTCCCGGCCGCTTTCAGCAGGGCCCCATGGGAGCTGCCCTCTGCCTCTCTCGGTCTCTGTTACTTCTGGTGGAGCCCCTCAGACTCCCCTCCCCAGCCCCACAAGTGGACCCTTGTGCAGGCCTGGCCTCTGCAGCACGGAAGCCCCCTTCGTTCAAACAGGGGCCCTCCTGGGACTTTTTCTGGCAAGGAGCCTCAGAAGATTCTGCATCTTTCCAGGCTGTCTGACACTGTGGACTGTGGCAGCCTGTTGCCCAGGGGTCATCTCTGGTCACCTCTGTCACCCTGTGGGGAGAACATGCCTGCAGATGAAGCCTCCATGGGAAACAGAGCCCGGGGGTGGGATGACTGAGACAACCCAGCTCTCTGCACCTGCAAACTCCCGTGATTCCTCCTCACCCCCCCATCACACACACTGACAGGGCCCGTGTGGCTCAGTCCCCAGGACGCTGACATCTGGCCTGGCTGTCCCACAGTCTGTGTTAAGTGGTGTCTGCATGGCGACCTGCCAGCTGTCTGCCTGGGAGAGTAGAGGAGTGGATGTCCGTGGTCTGGGCCCTCTCGCATGGGGACAGGATCATGGCGACAGAGCAGCAGCCCTCCAAGGTGCCCAGGACCTGGGCGATGCCGAGAGTACTCTACGTACCCCCTGGCCCCAGAGGCTGCAGCATCGCGGGGAGCTGCATGTGGACCATGTGGGTGGGATGACCCTGTGGGAACGCAGCAGCCATGGGACCCCACGAGCCAGATCCTGCCAGAGATGAGTGCCTCTGTCCCCTTCCAGGCAACCTGAGGCCCGGGCTAGAGCACGCTGCCAGCCGCCCCCCCCCCGCCCCTGGGCTGAGCCCTAGGAGGGCTGAGGACACAGTCCTGACAGCAGCGCTTGT
Source organism: Smutsia gigantea (assembly GCA_032199065.1). NCBI lineage: Eukaryota > Metazoa > Chordata > Mammalia > Pholidota > Manidae > Smutsia > Smutsia gigantea. The sequence goes on from JAVSCE010004393.1 coordinate 31,383, forward strand.
GGATGTCGAGCAGCCAGCGTCCTGCGACCGCTGCCCCACTCCAGCCTGTCTGTCCAGCAGCCATCTCATCACACGGGCCTTTCCAGCGCTCTGCTTCCCAGGGGGGGTCCTTAGAGATCACCATAGGCAAGGATGTGCCATTCATTTTCTGGAACCTTCTCCCTGTTATCAGTGAGCTGCCAATTCTGAAGGAGAATCTCCCAATACAGCAAAACAGGTTGCTTTTCATTCTCCTCACTGATTGAGACGGGTTTTACATTTCGTGGCATATTCCCATTTCAGCATACAACACGGCAATGGTACTGGCTTTACCGAGGGGCACAGCCATCACACAAGCCAGTTTCGGAGTTTTCATTCCCCAGTAAAGCCCCAGCCCCCACCTAGCTCCACTCGTCTATGCTCGGCCTCATGCGTTTGCCCCTTCTGGACTTTCCACACACTGGGATCACGCAGCGTGCAGTCTGTGTCTGGCTTCTGTCCCTCACCATGATGTTCCCAGGGCCCATCTGCAGTACAGCAGGCACCGAGTGCCCCAGCTGTCTGGGAAAGAACAAGGACGTTCGTGGGGATGTGCCACAGGCTGTCTACACAGGCACCAGCTGGGGTACACCTGAGTCATTTCCAGCCTGGGGTTATGACACATTTGTGAGCAAGTCCATGCAGACATATGCTTTCCCTTCTCTTGAGCGGACACCCAGGAGGGCGGCTGCTGGTCACACACCCAGGAGGGCGGCTGCCAGTCACAGAGCACAGGGCCGCTGTGCCTGAGGTCCAGAGGTCTGTGTGGTGTGCACACACCCGAGCCCAAGCCTGAGGGGTGTCCTGGCTCGGCCATGCCCAAGCAAGTGTCAGCTCAAGGGAGGCATGTACACCCTCTGGACCTCGGGGTCCTCCTCTGTAACACGGGGTAATACAGGCCCTTGGCTCGGGTTCAGTGTGGAGAGTGAGTGGGGGGAAGCGTGTGCACCAACCCCTGTCTGACCCCCAGGAGCACCTGACACATGTGCCAGTCAGGACAGCCCACTAGGTTGGGGGTGGGAGGGTGACTGCAGGAAGGATAGGGGAGGGGGAGGAAGACCCTGCCTGCCGCCTCCCTTCCAGCCTGCAGGAAGCACCAAGACCACAGTCAGGAGAGGCGGGCTTCCCAGCCAGGGCCTATTTCACCCTCTAGCGGGAGCCCATCACTGACTGGGAGAGGCCTGCCTCTTATTCCCGGGCCTTTGGAGGCCCCCACACGCTCCCCTGGCCTCCCGCCCCATGCCTCTGTGCCGCGCCAGCCTCACCCAGAGCACAGGCATGGGCTCCAGGCTCTCCTGGGTCCCTCCATCAGGAGCTGCTCTAACATTTGTCACCCTGCTGTCACTCTCATTAACCCCTCCCTTGCTAACACCCATCGCAGGTTCTACAGGACCCTGGGTCCCTCCATCAGGAGCTGCTCTGACATTTGTCACCCTGCTGTCACTCTCATTAAACCCTCCCTTGCTAACACCCATCGCAGGTTCTCCAGGACACATCCAAAAGAAAGTGTGACACTCTTCACAGCCCTTTCCCTGCTGCTTTGCCCGTGGCCAGAGTGCCCGGCTCCCTGTTTTTCTTTGCTTTTTTTTTTCAACTTTAAGTAACTGAATTTCAACCTCTATTTAAGTGTCAAAAACAATACTTCATATAGAGACTGATGTACTTAGACCTTAAAATTTAACATCCAAAATACACTCGATGTTGCTGACCTACAGGCAGTGGGAAGAAGGAGGCCTTGGTGGGAGAGCCGCCAAGATGCCTTCTGTGAGCCTGGAAACATGAGTCCCCAGACACACGGGGAAGTGTCTTCAGCCTCAAATAAATCAGAAGCCCCTCTGATAAATAGCAATGACAAGGAAAAAAAAAACTATTTCTGTGGACTGTGTGCCACAGCCTATTCGAAGCACCATGTTCATTTTCACACTGACACTGCAATGACTCTGTGAGAGAGCTTCCATCATTAGTCCCATTTAACAGATGGAGAGACCAAGGCCCAGAGAGATTAAGGAATTTTCCCAAAGTCACACAGCTTTAGAGTGGTGAAACCAGGGTTCAAAGACCAGCCATGCCAGCCCAGAGCCCCTGGGCCTTACACCACCCTGGGTTCTTACTCCCAGGTATCCCATCTGCAGACAGAAACCTACAGACCTTTCTACCAATTGGAGTCCCATAAACACTCCAAAAATCCATGGGCTGGTGTTCTCACTCCCGCCAAACTGGAAGTGTTAGCTTTTGCCTGAAAGTCATTTTTCGCTTAGATTCTTCTCTAATCTTGATTAGAAGTACACATATAAAATAAATACCACATTGGAAAGACCGCTGTCACTACACAGTACACGTGCATTCACGCAGTGGTGCACGCATGCATCAGCCCCACAGCACAGAGCACATGCCCGACCTGAATCCCGTGCCCCTGCCTCGTATGCTCTGCGGGCTGCCTTGCACCCATGTTCACTGGGAGGGTCTCTGGCCAGGAGCTGTGCACTCCCCCGTGCCAGTCCCCTGAGATCAGTGACCCCCTCCCATGAGGAGAGAAGCAAAACTCAGTGGTCAGTGGAGAACCAGCAGTTTGAACCAGGAGCTTCGAATCAGGGGCGAGGCCCTCAGTCACCTCATTAAACAGCCGAATCAGTCCAGGAAGCATGGCACCCCTCTTACCAGCACCTGCGCACTCAGCACCCATTCCCCAGCCCTCCATAAGAGCTGGGCGTGCTTCCGGGGACCATGGCGGGCAGGCAGGCGCTATCCAAGGCCGCGTGGACAGCACAGCTGAGCAGGGAAACAAGTCCTTTAAGCCGCATCATGACACCACGTGATGACAGCCATGGGACATCACCCTGGAGGTCTGAGGACACGTGGCAGGGGTCCCGGCAAAGCCACCTAGGAGCGCTGATGGTCAGGGAGGAAGGGAGCAAAGGGCTGTCCGGGCAGCAGCGCAGCATCTGCAAAGTGCCAGAAACCAGGCAAAGCTCAGCAAGCGGGAGGGACAGACAGCTCTCGGGGGGCCGTGCTGAAAGCAGCGGGGCCCCGCGCCCAGAGAGGGCGGGGGACTCGGGCCCTGAGCCCCAGAGGAAGAACTGCAGGGGACACACACGTCCAGAGGCCAGTGGGGCAGCCACGACCTGGGGCCACGGGAGGGGAGAGTGGCGCTATCCCAGGGAGGTTGAGAGCAGGCTTGGCGGAGCTGAGGAGTGGTTGAGAGATGAGGAGAAATGACCTGGATGACTTGGGGACTTGCAGAAAGCCAGAAGAACAGCCTCCCAGTTACGCTGAAGTTTAGTTCTGCCATCTGGGTCCCCAGATGGTCTTCCAAACCCAACTCATTTCACAGCCTGGAGTCGCAGGATATGCTGGAATGAGCCCCAGAGTCCACGCACCTTAACGTGGCCCTCCAGCCCCGACACACATGGCCCTTCCCTTGCCGTCTGTCCACGTGCCCGTCCGTCCATCCATGGCCCATCCCTCCATCCCCTCAAGTGTACACACTATACAGCACATGTCCTGAGAAGTGAGGGACACCAGCGGCACCATCCCTGTCCTCCTAGACACACAAACCAACGTGTGATTTCAGTCGCGGTGAGAGTGGATTTCCGAGCTGGCTGGGCAGCACAGGTCCCCCCCGGGCGCACGCCTCCCTCTGCACACCCTGGCCCCAGAGAACCTGGGCTCCGTGCCCCGCACCCTGATTCTTCCCTCTGCCATTCTGCCCATGGTCACAGGCCCTCTGGCCGCCTGCTGCTCTCGCTGCAGGTAGCTCCTCAGTCTCCAGTCTGAAAACCTTCACGACTGACAGCACCCACCTGGAACCCCAGGGACATGGCAGTCACACATCCCCCAGGGGGACCTCGGGCTGGGAGTAGCACCCCTCTGAGGTTCCATCTCCTTACCTATAAAATGGAAAAGGTCCCAGAAGCCGTCTCTCTGAGTGGCTGGGATGGAAAGTAAGAGGGCAACGCCTGTGGTGCTCGGCCCAGAGCAAGTGCTCCAGACACAGCTCTGCTGTCGCCGCTGACGCTGTCCCTTAGGTGCAGCACCTTCAGGGTGCCCCCTTCCAAGGGGAGTCTCCTCTTCCGCATGTGGGAGCCCAGGTGACCAGTCCAGAGAGGGAATCCGGCTCATAAAGAGGCCGACAGACACGGCACAGGGTCCTGAGCTGGGAAGCCACGGCCGGCACATTTCCAGGGGTGACCACCGGGCTCCCCTCCTGGCCCAGCGCCCACTGGCCTCAGGAGAATCAAACGCCCTCCATTTGGGGGTGCCTCCCTTTTCATCATGCCCTCTTGGCTTCTGCTAGGGCTGTGATGCTTCGCACAGTGACAGCAGAGAAAGCGCGCCGCAGGTTTCCTCCAGGATCTCTCCCCACCTGCTGGGACAGCAGAGGAGGTGCGTGCCCTCCCCAGGGAGCCCCACGAAGCTGGCCACTCAGGCTCCGATGCCCCCTGTCCCAGAGCACCTGGAGCTTGCAGCCAGACAGGCGGGTCTGCAGCCTGGTTAGTGGGAAAGGCTCGTGAGGGGCAGGGGTGGAGCTGAAATGGCTGATGGCCTGTGGGCAGCCCCATAAAGGCCACGCCCCGACCGTCGCCTCGGGTGCGTGCGTATGGGGGCTAACCTGTTCTCCAGCGTGGAGGCTGACATACACGCTAATACTGCCCATGCTCGGAGCCGAGCAGACCAGCAGAAAGCTTGCTGACCCCGCCCTCTGATAGCTGATTTTAGGTCAACTGACTAAGTGCGGGTGCACAGGTTAAACATTATTTGGGTGTGTCTGGGAGGGAGGGTGCTTCCTAGTAGGTCTCCATTTCATCTGGCAGACTCCATGAAGTAGATCCCTGCCTAGTGTGGGCGGCTCCATCCATCTGCTGAGGGCCTGTAACAGGAGGTGGAGGGAGGGGAATGGTCCCTTCTGCCGGCTGAGCGGGCCGTCCGTCTCCTCCTGCCCTCAGACAGTGGCTGTCCAGTCTCGGGCCTCTCGGACTCTGACTGGAGTCGCACCACTGGCTGTCCAGCAGCAGACCATGGGACTTCTCAGCTTGCACAATCCTGTGAGTCAGTTCCTCACGACAAATCTCTCTAGGTAGATGCCAGATAGCTAGGTGTGTTGGTGTCTGTGCCCTACTGGTCTGTCTCTCTGGAGGACCTGGATAATGCAGTCCTCAGCTCACATTCGGCTTCCCTCCTACCATCCCTCTGCCTGTCTATGCATCCATGCATCCGTCTGTCCAGCCATCTGTCTGCCCATCTATCCATCCACTCATACATTTTTCCATCCATCTATCCATGTGTCCAACTACCTATCTGTCCATCTTCATCCATTATCCACTCATCCATACATCTATCCATCCATCCATCCTCCCATCCTCCCATCTGTCCATTAGAAAGTAGTCATGGTCACTTAAGATCCATCAGTGAACAAAGTAAAGATGCCAGAGTCCTCGAGCTTCTATTCCTGTGATGTACACAGACCCATGCGGTGGACACAGGACAGAGCACAGGAGGGTGTGAGGTGGGTGGTAGGTTGACATTTTTTAAAGGGTGGGAAAGGAGGCTCTTTTAGAAAATGATAGCTGAGCACAGATTTGGAGAAGGAGCGGGAGACAGGCATGTGGCCCTGTGGGGTAGGGAGCTCCAGCAGAGGAAAGCTACAGGTGTGTCGTGGAGTAACCAGGCAGCCGGTGAGACTGCGGCAAGGCAGAGAGGGAGACGGGGCTGCATTTCCTCAGCGAACACGCCCGGTGCGAGGCTGATCTCACACTGTGGCCAGATCCTTCTCGGGTACCAGGATCCAAGGCCAGACTTTGTCATGGTCAAACCATCTTGGACGGAGGTTAATGTGCAGCACGCTGACAACAGTCCACAGTACCGCATTGTTCATTCGGACGCACACAGGGAGATCTTGACGGCTCTCATCACCAGAGACAAAGATCGTGACTGTGAGGTTTTGGGCGTTACCTAGATTTACGGTGGTGATCATTTTGAAGTAGGTGCGCACACCAAATTGTCATGTTGTGCACCAAAAAGCATCGCGATGTTATGTGTCCGTTACATCCCGATAAAGCTAGGCAGAAAAGAAGATTCATTTCTGAATCCATTTTGCAGATGAGGAAACTGAGACTTGGATTCCACAGATGGGCTATCGCTGACCCTGGGCACACGAAGGCCCTCCAGGAAAGAGGGGGTGCCCCAAACGCCTTGCAAGACCACATCCCTGGGCACCTGGGTGTGTCAGGGAGAGGAAAGATGGGGCTCCTTTCCATGCGCTTCCAGGGCAGCTACGCAGGCAGAGCAGGGTGGGAAAGGATGACAGGGAGTCGGGCAAGCTCCCGCCATTGAATGCTGTGCCCCTTGGGCTCCAGGGAGCTGGGCTGAGGCCAGTCCAAGCACCTAGAGCAGCTGGGTGGGGCGGCTTGGCTTACCCTTTCTTCCTTCCTGCTGGGAAGCAGCCTGAGGCTGCCCACACAGGGATCCCACTGATATCAGTCCCACCCCAGCAGGAGGCAGGAAGGGATGGCAGGGAGGACCGGGCCTCCAATGAGAGGCTGTCTGTTGGCCTGCTGCTTGTTGGAGGATTTCATCTCTAAAATAGTGTTCCTGTTAGAAGACACACATTTTTTACATCTATTAAATTGCTTTGCATGAAAGTGTACTTCCCTGGTACCATAGCAACTGAGCTTCCTAATCTGATTTAAGTTTTTTACCGTGTGCTGCAGAAGGTAACGCTGCACTTTCTGAAGTCAGTGGCAGTGTCTTGCACATGGTGTACAGATTTTAGAAAAGAAAAAAATGTCAGGCTGAAAACGGCCCCCCTTTGCCCCATCAGCAGATATTTCGTGCTGATGGGCACAGACAAGGCTACCAGCACCTTCCTGCCTCCCAGCTGGGTGATCCTGAACCTTCCCAGACCTCAGTTTCTCCATCTGGAAATCAGAATTTATAATGTTCTGCCACGGAGGGCCACTGGAACGACTGAACGGCGGAAAGCACATGAACGCTGAGCTTCGAGGCTAACGATCATGACGTGCTAAGTAAACAGTAGCCCGATCTTACCGAGTCCCACCTTCCGTTAACAGCAATAATGGAGTACAGACGACGTGACAGGTTTGAATCCGAAGCCCATCGCTCTGCTAGCCGCCGCGATGCAGTTTTCTGCATGTCACTTGTCTTCCTCACAGAGCTGCTCCCAGGAGGTGCTTGGCAGCCCCCAGAAGAGGGGTGAGGCCACAAGCCTGCCGGGCCCTGTGCCATTGTCATGTGTCAGGCTGGGCTTGCTCCCTCCACATCTGCCCCGTGGCAGGGCCCAGCTTCTTTCGACACCACCAGGCTGACATGGCAGAGCTGGGGGAAGGCACACTGTGGCCTCACTCCCAGGGGAGCAGCCCAGTCCTGGAAACACGCTAAGGAGAGGCAAAAGGTTGTTCCTGCAGGAGCACAGACATCAGGTCCCATATCAGAGCCGAGTTGTGTCCCTTGGCAGCACAAAGGGCGAGCAGCTAAGAGCTGTGGGGCTGGATGGGGCCTGCGCTCCACCCGCCAGGGGCTGAGAGGAAGCAGCTGCCACGTTCTTGATGCTGCTGGGCACCAGATTCCAGGTGAGGTGTGTTAAATGCAGATTCCAGGCACCACATCCCAGGGATTCTGTTCAGGTCCAGCAGAGGGCCCTGACAGCAGTGTTTTCATCTGTCACCCAGCGATGCCTGTGCGGACACCACGGAGTCCCTCCTGTACCTCTGGAGAGTCAAAATGCTACTCCACTTATTTTAGAAAGTGTCCTGTGTTTTGAAGTATCTAAAGGCAGAATGTCATGATGTTTGCAATGCACCCTAATACACTGCAGGGGAACTTGGGATGTGGATATGGAGACCTGTCAATGATTTGGGAGCCTGTATGTGGCAGTTCATGATACTATTCTCTCTTCTTCTCTGTATGTTTGAAATTTTTCATAATAAAAAGGGGCTTTTTTTGGTGCTATTATTAGCTCAAGACCTAAGAACTTGGAGGCCCTGCGGTTCTCCCCAGGCCCAGCTCCCGCCAGAATACCAGGAGGGTTTCAGTGTCAGTGTGCACCTCCCTTGATACAGGAAGGAAATTCACTTCCTAAGAAGTCTTCCTTTTCCAGTCGTGGGCAGTTGAGAATGATTTGTTTCTCCTTCTCTTTCTTTTTTCTCACTGACACGGAGGGTGGCGTCACGCTGGGGTTGTGCCTCCCAAGGAAAGAGGAGCGCTGTGCCCAATGCCACCCCTGGGGCTGCAGCTGAGCCTTCTGGGGGCTTTTCCTTCTCTTCTACAAGCTGTGGTTTCCGTCACTCAGGGAGAATTTGGAAGGAGGGAAGCGGCTTTCTCTAACTGGCGCACAAGGGGAGATGCCAGCTCCATGCAGGACTCACTGGACTCCAGGTGACACTCCTGGCCGAGGCCTCTGGTCAGTTTGGGGAGCAGGGGCGCCTTCACGGCCGCACACCAGACGGCAGGGTGTCGTGGGCAGCCAGGCTCCACACACCTCCTGGCCACTCATGCATCACCATACATGTGGTGACTAAGCCCCCTCATAAAGTTCTCCAAGACGGGAAGGAACCATGGTTAAGTCTGTGTCCATTTGATTTAAATATTTTAATGCCTAAAGATTTAAGGCCCAAATCGGGAGGTGGGACAAGATGAGCAGCTGCCAGCATCCGGGTGCAACTCGGCTCCACTGCTCACGCTCCGGGAGGCCTGGAAGAGGCTCCTTCCTGAGTGTAAACCTGTTTCCACAGGTGCAAATTTGGGGGGGGGGCGTGCTGATCATTTTAGGGATACTTTTGGGAGATTGAATGAGAAAATCTGTGTAAGGCATTGACCTGGTGTATAGGTAGCACTAGATAAACGTAATGATTATTTCCTTAAGACATATGTCTTACACACGCCCACACCCACATGGAAGCTCTCGGGCTCCCCGCTCAGCTGCCAGCGTCCCTGGGGGATGCTTTCCCCTCTGCACACATCCAGGGAACTGCTCCGAACCACTCGGTATCAGCGAAATGGCCAACGCATTCACAGAAAAGAAGAGCCCAGAATTCAGAGCTGAGAGGGGCCCTCGGAATATTATACGCCTACAAACACACACACACACAAACACACACACACACACACACTTCGTTTCCCATAAGCCTCCAGAGCTTCCAGCTGCACAGAGCCGAAATCCAGCCTCACCTGCGAGGCACTAAGGCCGGGGGCCTGCCCGCTCCTCTCCCTCAGCTAGACCTCAGTCCTGCCTGCTCACTGTGCCCCGGCCACACTGCCCTTCTAGTTCCTCGATGAGGCCGGGGCGTGGGTCTTTGCACAAGCTGCTACCTCCCCTGCCTGCCCCACAGCCTCACAGCTGGCCTCACAAGGCCCCTCCACCACTCGGGCCACCCCCCTGCATGCTCCTCCCACCCACCAACTGGAAGCAGCCCCCTGACATCCAACCGCCACCTCCCTGCACGGCATGGCTGTCACCACCCATCCACTGCAGGCCTGCTTAGTGCCTTGTTTTACTTTTTCTTGGGCTATGAATTCCACAAGGGCCCAGGAGAGGTTGACTGCTCACTCGTGCAGCCCCGGGATGTGCTCACCCCTCAATAAATACAGGCAAATGGAGGGGTACATTATAACAGGCAGGGACACTGAAGCCCAGGGTGTCACAAGACCTACCCAGGTCACCCAGAGGCCAGAGACAGTTCAGCCTCTCTGACTGCCCAGAACCCCTCGGCTTCACCAGCGTGCAGGAGAGGCAAACGAGAGTCCGTCTCACCCCAGGAGAAGGCCACCCAACAGACTGAGTGATGGCAAGGGGGCCGGCCTGTATGCACTGCTGGCCACTGGCTGCATGGCCTCAGCCAAGGAACACCACGGGCTGTCCTGGTCCAAGTAGCTCCCCTGCCAGCCCCTCAGGGAGCTGAGGCGACTGCTCCTTTGGAGGAGGAAAGCCTCTGTGTGAGTCAGGGTGCTTTCTGTGGCCTGGGACAGAGACCACATGCAGACCACTTAGCAATGGAGGGACGCGTTGCCTGGCCCAAGGGTGCAGGGCTGTGCTGCAGAGGGCCTGGAGCCTAGTAGCCCTCCTGCCCTCAAGGCCGCCCCATACCACCTGCCCCAGGTGGGCCTTTTCTCAGGTCCTGGGCACCCGACTTCGCAAGATGGCACCCACAGAGCCGGCCCCAGTGCTCCAGAAGGCCAGCAGAAACCTCCCTGAGTCTCAGTCATGCTGATGAAGGCCACGTCCCCATGCCAACCCGTCCCAGTGCTGTGACCACCTTGAGCTCAGGGCCTGGACACGTGGGCACTGTCACCAAAAGGACAGGACAGAGCTGCTGGAATGGGCGCACCACGATGCCCGCCCCAAAGGCCGCGCTGAGCAGGCTCCCAGGAGGAGCTGTACCTCCAGGGCAGCCCCCAAGTGGCAGGGCGTGTTCCAGCAGCAGGGGTTCCTGAGCCAGGCCTCCGCTTTCAGAAGGGGACGGGCAAGCTGGGACACTCCCTCGGGTGCGACTCCACCACCAGAGCTGGGCAGCCAGGAGAGGCATGTCCTGCTGGGCACAGCCCCCTGGGGTGGACTCAGTCACTCCCCCACGAGCCGGCGGGGTGGGCCTTTACTTACATGGCTCCAAGGAAGGCGAGAAACGCTATGCAGCAAAGCGCCGATCCATTCAGAATGCACGTGGGGCAGAGGGCCTGGCAAGCGCGCTTACACACGCTGGGTTTTGAGAACCAGTGCCCCGGGCTGCAGGCGGGGAGGGAACTGCAGAGGAGCAGCCCTGGGCTGCAGTCCCCCCAGCCTCCCACGCTGCGATCTGTCCTGGACAAACCCTGGAGACCAGAGGCTTGTGCTCCAGCAGGAATTCGGCTCGTGCACAGCCGAGCTGGTGTCAGCAATGGAGGCTGGCCTCAGAGGCACGGCTGGGCGGCAGAGGGACCCCCATATGTCTGAGTCCTCATCGGGTGTCCCCCAGCTCAGGCAGGGCAGGTGCGGCAAACACGCCCCGTCCTCGGTGTGCACACCAGCTTCAGCTTGGATCACGGCCCCCTCCCGGCCAGCGTGTCACACGGCCTGAGTCTGGGTCGGGCACTGCAAGGTGACCTGTCCAAGGTAGGGGTGAGGTCCCTTCTGTTCACGGGAGGGAGGAGGAGTCAGGGGCCACGTGTCCTCTGCTCTGACACGCAGTGGCACACAGTCAAACCCGCACTGACTTAGAATCCGCATCTTGGGTGAGCAGGCCCATATACCTTCTGCCTTTTGGGAAACAAGAATTTAGCCAGGAGATGGTTCCCTTCATTCCCCTCTTTAACTGCAACTCAAATCCCTGCCTTCCCACAGGGAACTAACTCCTAAACCCGCCCACCTGCTCACTTCCTTCAGGAGGGAATGCTCGTAAATGAGCGCTGCACCCTGGAGCACCTGCCACGTCTGGGCCCACCCCCAACAGGGGCCTCAGGCGTAACAGTGTTTTTAAACCTTCCAATGTGAAAATTTTAACAAACACTAAAGATGGGGGGACAGCCTGATAAACCTTTATATACCACTTCCATTGAATGGTTATTACTATTTAGCATTGTTTCCTACATCTACTTTTTGCTGAAGCATTTTAAAAATGAATCACTGACAAGATGGCATTCCTAATCTCTAGCTTAACACTTTCACAGGACAAATCTCTTAAAGAAAAAACGTCTATTTATAAACCACAGTACCATTTTTAGACTTAACCAAGTAACCGTCCTTCCTTAATATCATCTATCCATATTTAAATTTTCCCAATCGCCCCCAAAATGTCCTCTTATAATTGGTGGGTTCAAATCAAATCCAGGTGACATGCACAAATTACATTTGGTTGTTATGTCAGTTGAATTTTTTTTTGACTGACAGAAGTCCATGCCTTTTTATCCACGTCGTTGACTTGTTGGGAAGATTTACCTCATTTTAACAGGAGCCACAGCCCTACAATGTATTTGCAGCCACCCCTGCTTCCACTGGGAAAGCCAGGCCCCACCTGCTCACTGAGCTCAAAGCAGCTGCTGACAGTCACGGAGTTACTGCATTAAAAACGAGATTTGTTTTCATCTCAAAACCATGCTCTTCCTGCCATTTTGTCTGTGTGAAGACAGGAGAAGGAAAGATACTAAAAATTTTTCTTTTAAAGTTTAAAAAGCACTTTTAATATTGATTTTCATCACATTCTGACAGAGCTTGGTTATTTCTGCAGAAGAAAGGATTGGCAATGAAAACAGTGACAATTCTACCCTGAGAGACAAGGACTGATGTTTTCACACCTCCAGAAACGATCTGTAAATAAGTAAAACCGAGGGTTTTATCTCCCAAAAGTATAGAGGTTTCCAGGCTACACGAACAACCAGAATCAAAGGCCCAGACCATCTTCACTATTTATAAACCGAACGCTAATGAGGGATTTGCAAAAAGGATGGATCTTCCTGAGGTCTCCTCGAATATGCAAATAAATGTGCATCCCTCCTCCTCTTCAATCCTTTCCTTCAAAGGGCACGTCCTGGGGGCGCCTTGGTAAACGGGGAAACCATGGAAATTGCCACCAGGTGAATTAAGGCTTACAAGTGCTCTTTCTTCAAGTTCTTCGAGGCAAGGCGGCTTTGCGGAGGGAGATTTGCAGGGCAGTTTCTCTAAAGGCGAATGCTGCCTGATAAAAGCTCAATAGCTCCAGAATTGGGTTACACATGCACTAAGCGTGCGATTGAGTTTCAAAATTCCATTTCTTCCATACTGCCGTATCTTAGGAATTCACATCTGAAACCCTGATGCCTGATAAATGAATTTTTTAAATATATGTTCCCCAGAATTTCCCACGGGTACTTAACAGTAGATGGGAAAAATTCCAAATATCTGAACGTTTCCTTTTAGATCTGGCAGCCACTTACAAGTGCACTCAGCTAGATCAGCCACTCCGCTCCATCTACAGATGGGCCCCCCAGAAAAGCAGGGTGCCAGCTGTGTGCTCCAAGGAGGAGGAGGCTGCCTGAGGAGCCTCGGGCATCTGAAGCACATGAAGTGGGTCCCGTAAACATGGAGTCTCACGCTGGCTGAGCCATCAGGCATAAAATTCCAGTAGCCCTGCTTGAAAGATTTTTTTTTTTAATTCTTCAATCCTTAGTTCAAATTTGCAAAATTCTTCCAATGAACAGGGTTTTCTGTAATGATTAGAAGCTAGAAAATGGCAAGTTTTTTATGGTTGCCAGTGGAAAGCAAACCTTCGGTGAGCAAAGCAAGCGAGCCAAGCTGACTGTTCCTTGTAAAAAGGGGAGATTCACTTTGATGACGCTGTAACCATCCTTCTGCAAGTGGTCAGACGAGACACGACTTCAACTTCATAGTCTCGGTTGCAGTGGGCAGATCTGTCTCATTCTTCTCCGATCTTTTCACACAACCCACTTCCAAACAGGATCCGAAGACTAATATCCTCTGACAGTACTCTAAGAATTCCAACCATGATGTTTTTCAAGGCCAGCATCCTAGAACCATTGAATCAACTCTTTTGGTTCCCTGGGGCTATTCCAGTTTTTCTTGGCACTCAAAGTGATATAGGGCAGGGACATGGGACAAGCGTCATGATTAACTTTTCCTGCCTAGGATGAAAAATGCTGAGATATAAACAGTATAGTAAGAACAGGAGGAACCTCATCTTAAGACTAAGATTCCATTTTAAAAACCAGGGAGTTAGGAGTTACGATTCCTAACATATTCTCTGGTAATCAGACAATAACTCACCCAATCCTAAGGCAGGGCAAGCAGCCTTCCCAGTGCTTGAAGGAAACCTCTGTCAGTAAATTCCCTGTGTTGAGTTTGTCTCACAGAGTTATCTAGAGGACTGACTGTGGATGGCGACAGTGTCACAGAGACGCTATGAGAGGCAGACATCACGGGGCCTCAAGTCAAGCCTACACCCAACAACCCCCCTGTGCCCATTCTTGAAAGCCTTAAAAGACAGAATCCTAAGCCCTGAAGTGCGTCTCCTCTCTGAGGTTGCCCACACTCCTCTTTCTTCGAATGTGTACCTTTTGCCTTAAATAAAAAATTCTCACCGCTCAACTGACTGCGTTTTGTCTCTGCACTCTTCCAGGGGTGAGCGTCTTCGTTACTTCGTTATTTCATTCTATTTTCTAGACTTTAGCACAGGTCTTCGCTCTTTCTGTACTGCTTCAGCTTCCCTGATCTCTGTAGCCTGCACAGCTACTGCCGTTCGCTGCCGCTCTCGCTTTAAGGAATTCTTGCCTCGCCTACCTCGTCTGACCTGCTCAGAATTCTTTCTCGTTCAACGTCAAGAACCCTCCCCCATCCAGGTTGAGGTTTCACCTGGTGCTCAGGGAGAGACACCACCCCAGATGCAGCTGCCCAGCAGCACACCCACAGACACCCAAGGAGTGTCTGTATGTTGGAATTTTTCACTAGTGGGACTTTGGTTTGCCATAGGGAAAGCTTAGGCAAAATGAATGTAATTGTAAGATGGAGAAATTTCCATGGATGTTGTCCTTCATCGGTGTCCAAGGCTCCTAACATCAGGCAGGACTTTGCTCCCAAGTAGGGCCAGCCACCTGCACTGCCCTCCACACTCTCCTCCCGTCCTCCGGTCAACTCTGGTAGCAAGTTTTTCTGTCATGAAGAGGGTGTTAGGAGGGACCGTGTGCAAGTCTCCCGGTACAGCAAAGGGTTTCCCTTGCACCGCATTCCCACTCGGAAGACCCATCACTGAAAACACGGCCTCAGATTTGTCTGTGGGGAAATCAATAACACATCAAGCAGCTATTCACTCAGATTTATTGGCATAACCAGGTGAGGCAGCCAAAAATCTCCAAGAGTGGGTTGTTGATTACAAGTCAGGCGGTGGGCCACAAGCCGCCTCCGGATCTCACGCTGCTGTGATAAATTCACCCCCAGCCGCGGATCAGACAAGTGGTAACTCAAACGGATGGTTTCTCAAGATGCAAAGCATATTTCATCCCACTTACAGCTTGATGCAGCTAATCAGTCTTAATCTCAGCATAACTCACATGTCTAAGAGCTCCTTCTGTGAGGCAGAGGTATGATGGCCCTCGTGAAGAGGCTTGTGGTTTCTGTGCACTGAAATCCTTTGGGGACTGTTCTTCGAGTTAGGGATTTGAGAAGTGCTTCATTTCCAGGACATTTTTATGGAATTTCCTGGCGATACTCCAGCAGTAGGCACCCCAGTTGCCATCCTTGGCAAGTTAGGTGTTTATTGGAGCTGAATACAATACACAAAGCGGCTCTTGGGTTTAGACTTTTGGTAATTCTACAACTGGAAAAGGGGATTTGCTGGAGGCTGAGGGGACTGTACTTATGCAAACGCTGGCAGTTATTTTCAACTCAAACCCTGCAATTTCAAAAAGGGATGCGTGGAAATAATGATGATCAAATCATTTTCTTTCTTGAGATTCTGTGTTCTCTGGCTGCAGTATCACAGGCCCTTTATCGTGTCATTTAGAACAAATGCCGCCTGCCACGTGGACTTTACCTTGAAATGCCCACTTTGTCACTGAGAAAAGAACCATCTTGCTTCTCAAAGGTTTTACATCTCCCCAACTACTTTTACAGCTGCATTTAAGTATTAAAAATTGTTTGAAAATGACTTATGTGAGTCAAACTTAATGCAGATGAGACTCTGCGGACCTTCTGTCAAATGCCGTGCAGCAGAGCACACAGGTGCCCACATCTGGGTGATGTCCAAATTCCATCAACACAATGCACGTTTTGGAGTGCAATCTAAGGCACCTGAATCGTCCTTGATTCCAAGAAAGATAGGTTATAATTCCACACATCTGCTTCTTACAAATAATGCCATTTAAATGAGAAGTACAGAGTTCACGTTCTGAAGATGGAATCTGATGTTCTTCCCTAAAACAAATGCTATACACAGAAAACAGACATCAGTCGGGGTGAGCATTAGCGTGCGCCTCTTGGGAGGAGAGCAGCTGAGACCCTGAGTGAACAATGGAGGGGCCAGTGTGTCAGCGCCAGGGTGAGGCTGGGGTGGACAGTTTGCACAAAGAGCTGTGCTTCTGCAGTGTGACTTCGCAGCCCCTCCAGTGGGGTGAGCCGACGTCCTCGGCCCTTGGAAGTGGACTGGACCTGTGGCAGGCAGGGCCAACAGTGGTTCTACTCCGAAGCTTCCCAAAGCCTTGCCAGACTGCTCGCCCTTCTGGAAGCTGCCCTTGACAAAGAGCAAGCCTGGTTGGTCTGCTAGAGGAGGAGAAACCATGTGAGGGGGGCCAAGTTGTGCAGCCAACCAGCCAACCCCTGGGACAGTGCTGCCATGGGCCTCAGAGATGAGACAGAGCCCCGCTAGACCATGGACCATGGCTCAGCCCAGCCAGGTGGCCAAGAGGGGGACAGTTTTAAGCCCCTGAGACAATTGTTTTAGGCCACTGAGTTTTGGAGTGGTTTGTTACACAGCAACAGTTGACTAGTGCAGACCCCAAACAAGCCTCTCGCTCTCTTTCTCCATCTCTCTCCTATCTCCCAAACCCAGCCAAGGGGTCCCTAGTCTGCTGTTGTGCCTTTGGGGAGAAAATGGTCATATCTTGGCATTAGGTGGACAACACGGTTTAGGTCATGTTTATCAAGTCACATGGTTTCAGAATCTGTCCTCACCCTTAAAATTAGTGAGAAACCCAAAGTGCTTCTGCTTATATCTACCCATATTTACTGTATTAAAAATTAAGGCTGAGAAAGTCTTGAAACTCAAGAAAATACAAGCACACCTGCCCTTTCCCATCAGGGGAATGACGTCATCATGGGTGACAGGGCCCCTGGAACTCTGCTGCACACTCACAGAAAGTGAATGGGAAAAGCAGACAACCTTCAGGGATGCTATGAAAATAAGTCAGTCCTCACTGACCCCTGGGAACCTGTGACCTAGGCTGACTCTAAGGATCAGCCGGACCACCGTCACAGATATTCCCAAGAGCTCACGTTGTTTCCCCATTCTGCAAAGTTTTGCTTATGAAGATAACAATCAGAATGTAAACATCAAAAGATTTGCTCATTAGAAGGCTTAGGGATTTGCACACAATGGTAAATGCATACAGTTACAAAGCATTCCTACAGAGTAAACACTCTAAAGTTATTATAATCATTGCATCTCCATGGTAATATTTATTTATAATGAAGTATATGCTTACAGGGGAATTTATGGAGCTAAGTGGAGAACTAATTATGGGAAGCACATACACATTTTAGATAAAGTAGTTCCTGCTCTTTCTAAGCAATTATTGTTTGGAAAGCATCTGTTCCTGAAGGTGCAATTCCAGGTCTCTCCTCTGGGAAGTGCCATGGAGCGCCTTTCCTGATCATCTCCAGCTTTATACCTGTTCGCCTGCCACCTGCGCCGCCATCACCGCTTCTCAAGTTCAGATCACCTCCATCGAGTACCTGCTCCGTGCTATGTGCTTTTCCACAGGTCACGGTGTTGACTTCCCACCAAACCTGTGGTTTGGACATCCTCATTGCTGTTGTACAGACTGGGAAAGAGCCAAACAAAACCATTGAACGACTTTTTTGAAGTCAGGCAATTAAAAGTAAAAAATATTTCACTCATTTATGTAGGTATTCATTCACTGATCAAAAATACATTGCTTAATGGAATATTATTCAGCCATAAGAAGAAAACAAATCCTACCATTTGCAACAACATGGATGGAGCTGGAGGGTATTATGCTCAGTGAAATAAGCCAAACCAAAAAAGACAAGTATCAAATGATTTCACTCATATGTGGAGTATAAGAACAAAGAAAAAATACTAAAGGAACAAAACAGCAGCAGACTCACAGAACCCAAGAACGGACTAATAGTTACCAAAGGGAAAGGGACTGGGGAAGATGGGTGGGAAGGGAGGGATAAGAGGGAAAAAGGGGCATTACGATTAGCAGACGTAATGTTGGGGGAGCACGGGGAGGGCTGTACAACTCAGAGAAGACAAGTAGTGATTCTATAGCATCTCACTATGCTGATGGACAGTGACTGTAATGGGGCTGGTGGGGGGGACCTGATGAAGGGGTAGTTTAATAACCATAATATTGCACATGTAATTGTAGATTAATGATACCAAAATAAATTATATTAAAAAAAATACATTGCTTAACCTATTCTGTCAGGTACAGTGCTACTAAGTAGGGGCTTGGAGATGACTTGATTATCTGCAGAGTCTGAAATGAAACAGCTTGCAGTCTGGGAGTGGGGCCAGGGCAGGGGTGAGACTGACCCCCAGAGATGGTTTTGGGGGCATGAGGTGGCTGTCATGCAAAGGTGTGCCCTGGGTCTCCTGGGAACGCTCTGGCTGTGGAAGTAGGTGAGGCTGCCTGTAGGCGTGGGGCAGGTGGCAACTACAAAGATATCTCCATGTGCTCTTCTGATAAGGTGGCCTCAAGGCTCCTCCCAGGGAGGAGGAGGGTCTACAGTGCCTCTCTTTGAATCTGGGCACATTGGAGACAGCAGAGAAGGGAGGCTATGTGACTTCCCAGCCAGGCCATAGAAAATAACACAGTTTCCACTGAGTTCTCGTGAGGCCCCTCTCTTGGAACCCAGCTGCCATGCTGTGAGGAAGCCCCAGTCACCCCGAGGGGGGCCTGGCGGTGAGGGAGCAGTGCCAGAACCAGCTCTCCTGTGACGTGATGATCATCCAGGAGGTGGGTGAACCCTCCAGCCTGGGGTAAGCCACCTCAGCCCACGCTGTGTGCAGCCCAGGCGAGCTGTCCTCTCCGAGTCCTTCCCAAATAGAAGATTCATGAGCAAGTGAAAGATTGGCCCCCTCTAAAGCCCCTAAGACTTGGGTGGCTTGTTACACAGCAACAGGTGGCTGGGAGGCAAGATGAGGCCTGCACCAAACATTAGGGGGTGCAGAGTAGCAGCCCGAGGGGGACGGGACCGGAAGCCATCTTCCAACAGAAATAGCTGCAACACCAAGACACAGTGGAGCAGGCAGCAGTGCCGTGTGCCTGGCCGCAGAGCAGGGGCAGCGGGAAGCGCTGCAGGGTGAAGCCAGAAATGCCTTGAGTGCCATTTAGCAGCTCAGACTTTATCATTCTAGGTCAGCAGTTCCCAAATACAATTCTTAAATGTTAAACCTGAACACCAAAGTCAAAACTATCTGCCCAGCTACTTAAGGCCACTTATTTGCCTTTTCATGATTTGCCTTTCCAAATAACAGCGCTCTTCGCGCGGACAGCAAAAGCAAGACTGGGCAGAGCTACTGACCTGCTAGCACATCGCTGGAAGCGCACACACCTGCCGTTCAAGCAGAAAGGCCAGTTTCACTTTAAAATGTCCTGATGTCGCAGAAAATATGAGTTTTATTAAACCTCAATCTTGAGTACATATCCTCATTTTATCTTGGAAATTGGCATTTTTTTCATGAAAAATATGCTAAATTGTACTGTTTTTTTTTCATTTTTATTTTTAAATAAGTAACTACTTTTAAATGCCACAGTTTTATTTTATGATGAATATCCAAATGTATAATCCACATAAAATGAAAAAAGATAAACCCTGCATAGAATCTCTTTGGGTCTTGAGTAATTTCTAAGAGTGCACACGGGTCTTAAGTCCAAAGTGTCAGAACCCAAACATGGACCCGGGCAGCTCAGAGTTTGCAGGAAGTCACAGCAGTGACTGTGGGGGCGGCTGTCCTGGGGATGTTTCAATGGACCTAACTGGAGACAGAAAGTCTATTCCTAGGAGACTGTGCAACTGGCAGATGGGTTATAAATAAGAGATTTCAATCAAGTGCAAAAGCTCCCCCATCATTTGCTTCTGGTTTACATTGTTTAGCCTGTTTGGTTCCCCTTGAATCCCGGCACCGTGGACATGACCCGCAGTGAGCACCTGCTCCACAGCCGGCACCTTCCCGGGGCTGGGACCAAGCAGAGAGCAAGCAGACGGGCCTGTGGCCCTGGCAGGACTTTCACGTGCATTCACGTGTCAGGTGTGCTGAGGGCAGTGCAGCCAGCATGGTGAGGGGGTTACCAGGGACAGGATGGGTGAGATGGAGCTGGTAGACTGGGCATTGAGGGGGGCTCTCCTGAGGAGGTAACGCTGAGGGGGAGACCTGCAGCAAGTGAAGGAGCAAGCCCAGGGACCCCAGGAAGGCAAGTCCTTGGGGGGAAGGGCAGACAGATGCAGAAGTGGGCCCCATCCCTCCTGCCTCTGCAGCGTCAGCCAGGAGGCTGGGTGCTGCTCGTAGAGGAGAGGGACAGGGAGACACAGGGAGTGGCGGGGGCCAGACCAGTTAGGTGCTCCGGTTCTGACTCTGAATGGGTTGGGTGGCCACTGCAGGGTTCATAGAATAGAGTGACGTGACCTGCCTTTGGGGAGTATCCTTCTGGCATCACGAGGCCCGATGGAGACTCACCCAGCAATGAAGGAGGGAGAGGATGGTGCCTGGGAGCAGCGGAGGCAGGAAATGTGGCCAGCTCACTATCTACCAAAGTATTTATGGATTAAACATCCATGTGAGAGAAAGAGCATCTCTAGATTCCCCATTTTCCATGGACGTTTCATTCAGGTTGATGAACTTACCCACGTTCAATTCAGGATATTATTCTAACATCAATTAATCATACGGTCAGCAGTCAAACGATCTTGTCTTAATTTGTGCATCCATTACATTAACAGAATAAAGGCAAATGGTGTCATTATTTAAAAGCAGGGCTCAAGTGTTTGATGGACTTGAGTTTGAAACACGGCACTAACACTCATCTACAGGGCGCTTGGGAAATTCCTTAACCACACGGTGCCTCGGTTTCCCACCCTAGGCAGTTGTTCCGATATCATGTGAGATTCCTTACAGAAAGAATTCAGTGCGTGGTGAATGCTCAGTAAAGGGAAAGAAGGATAGCCACCTTCAACAACATCATCGTTTAAAGTTTACTCCTTGGAAAATGTATATTTAGGATTATGCCCACAGAAGAAAAGTATTCTTCTTAAAATAACAGGAATGGAATGGCGCTTGTCCTCTCCCGGTCCCTGAGACATCGTTGACATTAATAACTTTCCTAAGATAACAAATTTGCGCACTGCTCCTCCCAGTGAAGGGAATCCATTTTCCTGGTGGCTCGGTATCCAGGACGAAAGGTTCATAGTTCCACAGTTCATTTAATTATAGCTCTAAATAATTTGGATGTTAGAAATCCATTTATATCACTAGCTTAGCTTTCATAGCGGATTTTTATACTTTTTCTACTGGTCCCTATTTCAATTAAGAAATTTCAAGTACAATAGATCGATGGATAGGTGCCACATCATTAATTTAATGGGAATGTTTATGTGAGCTTGCAATTTCTTTGTCAATTCCCTTTCCTTTAATTTGTAACATTATCAGAAAAAAAGTAAAATTCAAATAGAGATAGAACATTTAAAAATATAAAGAATAAAATTGTACAGAATTAAATACATACAAATGAGCGTGTACAAGCAAAATGGGAGAAATCAGGGAAAACGGTGGATTTTATCCATGTCTGTATCTTGGTTGTGATCTTGTACTGGAGTTGTGTAAAATTGTGCCTTCAGTGGGAAACTGGTGAGGGGATGTGGGCCTCTCTGTGTTATTTCCTACAACAGCATGTGAATACATTTTTTTAAAAGAACATAAAGGAGTGGACATTTGTGGGCAAAATATAAACACTTCAATAAGATAGAACTAACATTAATTTTAAAAACTGCAGGGAAATGCAGGCATTTTCCCCAAAAATAACTAAATTAGACACACATTCAAAAATCGCTCTTTATCCTCCACTTTCCTTGATTGTATGGATTTAGCTCTCGGGTGTTTCTCCCAACCCTGGTCCCGGATGCTGTATCCTCTTTCTGAGAAATTGTCTTCCTTTCTATAAGCCAGAAACTCAAAGGCCATCTGTCCCCCTGTCCCTCAGTCAATCCCCGTTGCAAATCCTGATAAACCCCATGCATCCTTTCCACGTGTCCATGTGTCCACTTCCATCTCTCCAGCTCGGGCTCACTCATCCCCTCTCACCTGGGCAGCTGCAAGAACCCCCCCTCCTCCCCAACAAGTCTCCTGCGTCCACCTAACCCTCCCCATGCTGTCTCCTCTCAGCAGCCAGGATTGTCTTTTAAAACTGCAAACCTGACCCATCCCCTCTGTGTCAGACCCGTTTACACCTTCCCCCTGCTCTTAAGAACAGAATCTTTATGAAAACCCTGGATGGCAAAGTCCTCCACCAAGGCTGGCATCTGTTCCCCCACCAAGCACACAAAGCTTCCCTGGACAGAAAATTGGCCTCTCTGCTCCTGCTGCTGAGGCAGCCACGCCCCCACTGCACCCCAGGATTCCTGCCTCACCGTCCCTCGCATCTCAGCACAGTGGCCTCTGCTCAGGGAACACAGGGTCATAGTCCTCCGTGTAGACGTCCGCAGAGCCCTATTCCTTTCCCCCAGAACACCACCGGTGTGCATTCACGGGCGTGACTGTCTTTTTAATCGGAGTATAATTTATATGCACTGCAGTGCACAGATCTGGAGTGTTCCCTTCAATGAGTTTTGATAATTATATTCACCTATAAAGCCGCCACCCCAAACAAGTCCTTGAATGCTTTTGCTGCCTGGAAAGTCTCCTCTTGCCTCTTTCCAGACAAGCGCTTGCCCTAGAAGCAGCTAGTATTCTCATCTGTCACCGTGGATCTGTGTTACTTATTCTCCAATTTTATGTCACTGGAGCCACATGTCAGACACTCCTATTTGTCCGCCTTTGTGAGTTGAATGCCCCTGCATGAATGTAGCAGAGCTCACGCGCTCAGTCTCCCACGGATGGACACGGCTCTTCCCCGGTCCCAGCTGCTATGGAAATTGTCATTAAAGTCATTTGTGAACCTATGTTTTCCCTCCTTTGGGGTAAATATCTAAAAGTAGATTTGCTGGGTCATAGGGTTGACACATGTTTAACTTTACAGGAAACTGTCAAACTATTCTCCAAGGTGCTGTCACTGCGCCGGCAGTGCCGGAGAGTCCCGTTTGCTCCGCATCCCCTCCAGTGTTTGGTGTTGTTTGGTTTGGTTTGGTTTTAACTTCAACCATTCTGAAGAATGTGAAATGGTATCTCAGTATGGTTTTAATTTGCCTTCCTCTTATAACTAATGATGTTGAACACGCTTTTCATTGTTAATTTAGCATGATACTGAGTGCTATTCAAATGATTTAACTCTCAGTTTGAAGTTTGGGGATTTTTTAAATCTGTAAACTAGGGACTTTGATAGTATGTGTTTCTGTAGCACAAAAATGAAAAAGAAATATACACATTTCCAAATGTTCTGGGTTTTTCCCACTTGAAAAAAGACACTGAGAATTTTTCCATGCTATGACCTACTGCTGAGGGTGGCAAATGCTACAGTCTCTTCTGCTGTGTCTAATTATCAACCACAGAGAACTCCCTCTACTGTGGAGGTAAATGGCTTTACACCTGCCACCACGTGGAGGAAGTTACTCGTCTCAGCAGGTGGGCATTCCTGGGCATGAGACCTTTTCTTTCTGTTCATTTGCTTGAAGCATAGCTCGTACCTGGCTCACCAAGCCCCTGAGATCCCTGTTAAGTGGGACCAAGAAGTCCTGCCCAGGCAGCGGCCAGCTGGGCCTCAGCTCTCTCCTCCTGAAGCACATCAGGAGGGCCACAGCCAAGTATGGGGGGAGAAGCAGGAGCCACGCCTTCCTGAAGTTCTGAGTTCAAGTCCCCGCTGCAGCACCTCATGGTTGGGTGACCTTGTGCAACTTACTGAACGTCTCTGAGACTCAGCTTCCTTATCATAAAATGAGGGCTATCAGCTCCTACCTTGGTGGCTTTCTGTAGGGATTAAATGACACTACTTTTGTTAAAAAAAAAAATCACATGGCAAATGCACCAGGTTCTCAGTGAGTGGTAACCTGGTGCATCTGCCATGTGATTTTTTTATGGCCTGTCATTGTTATTGTTACTTACCACCAGGTAGGCACTGAAGTCCCCTGCCAGGATCACATTTTTCCTTCTCCTGAAGTTCCTTTGCCTAGGGGATGTGGGCTGGTCTGCCTCGCCATGCCTACTAGCCCTCTTACTCCCACCTTATGCTTATGTACTTCCTTGCATTGCTCAAGACGGCTTGCATTTATTGTCTAATTTGCCCTTAAGAGCTCCTTTGATTGACAGGACAGGTGGCCAACTGATTCACTGTAAAGAAGACGTTCAAATCTGCTGGACTAAAAGCCAGGGACTGGCCAAAGCCCAGGACTCCAATCCTTTCCCTTTCTCGGAGGCCCCGTGGGAAAGTGATCAACAAACATCCTTCCTCTTTACACCCGGATTTCCTGCATGCTACTCTTTACATGAAATTTCCTGCCTCTCCAGAGAGCCTGCCTCCCAGTTGTAAAATATGAATCAACAAGTGGGGAATACACATCAGAAAGTCAAACATGTTTTAATTGACTAGCCATCTGTGGCGAGGCTGGGGCTTTTCCTTAGGGAGTTTGCTGGGGCTGAGGGGAGCTCAGCATGCTTCTCCTCGGCTCTCCGCGCTTCCCAGTGAAGGACCCTGCGGGCATCTAGGGTGGGCGAGGCAGCTGTCCCTTGGGCCCTTTGCAGACTGCTTGACATCCATGCTGTCACAAGTCCGGGCTTAAAGGAGCACCCCATGCCACCGTGATGGTGTTTCCAGGTACCCTTTAGGGAGGAAGTGCTGCCTCTCTGGGTGGGAACCACGGGGCAATATTGGTCTCTTCTGAGGGCAAACCTGCTTTTCTTTTTGACAGTTCCTCCTCATCCTTACTATGCCACTTTTCTCAGTCTTGTCATTTGTCTTTGAGGAGAGAACTGACTAATCATTCCATGTATGCTCTGAAAATACGACATATGCAGTGAATCCATTTCCTTGCCCCTAAGCCCTCCCCCTCACACACACACTCACAACAGCTGTATTCTTTGGGGAAAATATTCAGTCTTGCAGGCCTCCAGGCCAGCCCTGGAGAGCAATGAACATGCAAGTGCCCAGGAAGGCCCAGGCAGCCCGCGGGGAGTCCCCTTCCCTGGAACTCAGGTGATGGCACAGGACAGGGCAGCAGCATGGAGAAAGGCCCTGTAACTAAGCCTACTTTGCCACATGATGCACGCTTACTCTCCAGCCCCCCGAGTGTGGACGTCTGCCACCACCGGGCACAGCCTCCAAAGCTGCCCCCGAGGCCTCTGGAGCAGCAGTCTCCCTGTTAGCACACCTCTGTGAGGGAAGCAAGGGTAGCCTTCCAAAGAAGGGATTTCTTGGACACCGGCTGCATGTGCCCAGTGCAAACCTGGCCCCCGCCCCTGGATTTACCCCCACTCGGTGCAGACTGATTGGCTTCCTGCAGCTCATTATCACCTCCCGGCGCCCCGCAGTCCAGCTCTGCTGCCCGGTGGTGCCTCCAAGATGCCAGGCACCCCACGCTTCCTGCAAGTCAGCTAAGCAGGGATGCAGAGATCTCCCTCTGGCTGTCATTTTTATGAGGATTTAGTGATGTGTCTTCCATGAGCTATGTTCCTTATCAGAGAGATAAGCATGAATCACGTCTGTCTTAAATACTTTACAATCCTGACAGCCGCCCAGTCAGATCCCCACGGACCTTTCTGTCCACCTCCATGCCCATGGCTGGCTATAGCAGACACTGTCCCTAAAAGATTTGCTGTGTGTCTCAGGGGATTGTCGGCCACTGGGCAGCTGCGAAGTTGGCCCAAACGGTCCTACATCAGCCTGATTTCCTTTGAAGTGACCACCTATCTGTAGCCAGCCCCACCGTCTTGAGAGCAGACCCTGTACCCTGGGGGAATGTCAGGCTGGGGTGGGGCTCATCTTGGGAGAAAGCAACAAGGTGCCTCCCCAGCCTGGCATCAGACAGCCAGGGCTCATCAAACCACCTCGGGGCGAGGCTCACCTGATTAGCAAATTAAAATACAGGACGCCCACTTGAATCTGAATTTCAGGCGGACAGCAAAGGCTTTTTCAGAGATGGTATGTCCCAGCTGCAGAACTGCTGAAGCCGAGATCCAGGGACCTTCATGCACATGCAGAGCATCAGTCAGAGCCATTCCTGGCTACCAGCCTCCCAGCACCCCCACCAAAGAGCGAGAGAAGGCTTTATACCTCCCTGATGTCTCAGGGTATGTATGATAAATCATAGTAGTAATAATAACAAAGCACCCAAGGGCACCTGCCCAGGTGCCTTCTGAGGACGCCAGGGCCACTTGCAACCGCCTACATGCCCCCGTCCGCCCGCAGCAGGAGGAAGGAGCCACCAGTCTAATGTGTGTGCTTTCTTCTCTCACTCTGTGACTGCGCACCCTCTACACGGACGCTCAGTGGAGCTTCCTGCTGACAAAGCATATGGCTGTTTCCTCTGTGACTTTCTTGCACTCACGTCCCTTCCTGACAGTCAGTGCGTTATGGGTACAGACGGGCTTCACGCATCTGCCCTGCAGGCACCGCAGTCCCTCTGCCCATGCTGACCTGGACGCACGCTTGGGTTGTCCC
>JAVSCE010004394.1:0-19113 GCA_032199065.1 Smutsia gigantea
GGTCTTTTGTGGTTCCATATGAATTTTAGAATGATTTGCTCTAGTTCATTGAAGAATGCTATTGGTATTTTGATAGGCATATAATTGAATCTGTAGATTGCTTTAGGCAGGATGGCCATTTTGACAATATTAATTCTTCCTATCCATGAGCATGGGATGTGTTTCCATTTATAGGTATCTTCTTTAATTTCTCTCATTAGTGTCTTGTGGTTTTCAGAGTATAAGTCTTTCACTTCCTTGGTTAGGTTTATTCCTAGGTATTTTATTCTTTTTGACGCAATTGAGAATGGAATTGTTTTCCTGATTTCTCTTTCTTCTAGTTCAATGTTAGTGTATAGAAATGCAACAGATTTCTCTGCATTAATTTTGTATCCCGCAACTTTACTAAATTCATATATTAGATCTAGTAGTTTTGGAGTGGATTCTTTAAGGTTTTTTATGTACACTATCATGTCATCTGCAAACACGGATGGTTTGAGTTCTTCCTCACCAATCTGGATGCCTTTTATTTCTTTGTGTTGTCTGATTCCTGTGGCTAGGACGTCGAGAACTTTGTTGAATAAAAGTGGGGAGAGTGGGCATCCTTGTCTTGTTCCCGATTTTAAAGGAAAATCTTTCAGCTTCTCGCTGTTAAGTATAATGTTGGCTGTGGGTTTGTCATATATGGCCTTTGTTATGTTGAGATACTTGCCTCTATACCCATTTTGTTGAGAGTTTTTATCATGAATGGATGTTGAATTTTGTCATATGCTTTTTCAACATCGATGGAGATGATAATTTGGTTTTTGTCCTTTTTTTGTTGATGTGGTGGATGATGCTGGTGGATTTTCGAATGTTGTACCATCCTTGCATCCCTGGAATAAATCCTACTTGATCATGATGGACGATCTTTTTGATGTATTTTTGAATTCCGTTTGCTAATATTTTGTTGAGTATTTTTGCATCTATGTTTGTCAGGGATATTGGTCTGCAATTTTCTTTTTTTGTGGTGTCTTTGCCTGATTTTGGTATTAGAGTGGTGTTGGCCTCATAGAATGAGTTTGGGAGTATTCCTTCCTCTTCTATTTTTTGGAAAACTTTAAGGAGGATGGCTATTAGGTCTTCACTAAATGTTTGATAAAATTCAGCAGTGAAACCATCTGGTTCAAGGATTTTGTTCTTAGGTAGTTTTTTTGATTACCAATTCAGTATCTTCGCTGGTAATTGGTCTATTCAGATTTTCTGTTTCTGCCTCAGTCAGCCTTGGTAGGTGGTATTTTTCTAGAAAGTTGTCCATTTCTTCTAGGTTAATCAGTTTGTTACTGTATAATTTTTCATACTATTCTCTCATAATTCTTTGTATTTCTGTGGTGTCCCTAGTGATTTCTCCATTCTCATTTCTGATTCTGTTTGTTTGTGTAGACTCTCTTTTTTTCTTGATAAGTCTGGCTAAGGGTTTATCTATTTTGTTTATTTTCTTGAAGAACCAGCTCTTGCTTTTTCTGATTCTTTTTATTGTTTTATTCTTCTCAATTTTATTTATTTATGCTTTAATCTTTATTATGTCCCTCCTTCTACTATCTTTGGGCCTCATTTGTTCTTCCTTTTCTAGTTTCATGAATTGTGAGTTTAGACTGTTCATATGGGATTGTTCTTCTTTCCTGAGGTAGGCCTGTATTGCTATATATTTCCCTCTTTGCACAGCCTTCATTGCATCCCACAGATTTTGTGGTGTTGAATTATTGTTGTCATTTCTCTCCATATATTGCTTGATCTCTGTTTTCATTTGGTCATTGATCCATTGATTATTTAGGAGCATGTTATTAAGCCTCCCTGTGTTTGTGGGCTTTTTCGTTTTCTTTGAGTAATTTATTTCTAGTTTCATACCTTTGTGATCTGAGAAGCTGGTTGGTACAATTTCAATCTTTTTGAATTTACTGAGGTTCTTTTTGTGGCCTAGTATATGATCTATTCTTGAAAATGTTCCATGTGCACTTGAGAAGAATATGTATCCTGTTGCTTTGTATGGAGTGTTCTGTAGATGTCCGTTAGGTCCATCTTTTCTAATATGTTGTTCAGTGCCTCTGTCTCTTTATTTTCTGTCTGGTGGATCTGTCCTTTGGAGTGAGTGGTGTGTTGATGTCTCCCAAAATGAATGCATTGCAGTCTATTTCCCCCTTTAATTGTGTTAGTATTTGTTTCACATATGTAGGTGATCCTGTGTTGGGTGCACAGATATTTATAATCATTATATCCTCTTTTTGGACTGACCCCTTTTTAATTATGTAATATCCTTCTTTGTCTCTTGTGACTTTGTTTTGAAGTCTATTTTGTCTGATACAAGTACTGCAACTCCTGCTTTTTTCTCACTGTTAGTTGCATGAAATATCTTTTTCCATCCCTTCACTTTTAGTCTGTGTATGTCTTTGGGTTTAATGTGTGTCTCTTGTAGGCAGAATATAGACGGGTCTTGTTTTTTTATCCATTCAGTGACTCTATGTCCTTTGATTGGTGCATTCAGACCATTTACATTTAGGGTGATTATCGATAGTATGTACTTATTGCCATTGCAGGCTTTAGATTTGTGGCTAACAAAGGTTCATGGGTAATTCCCTTACTATATAACAGTCTAGTTTAACTCGCTTCGTATGCTATTAGAAACACAACGTAAAGATTCTTTTTTTTTTTCCTCCTCTGTTTTCTTCCTCCTCCATTCTTCGTATGTTATGAATCATATTCTGTACTCTTTGTCTCTCCCTTGGATAACATCCATTTAATCTTAGGAATACTTACATCTATAGGAGTCCCTCCAAAATGCACTGCAGAGGTGGTTGGTGGGAGGTAAATTCTCTCAGCTTTTGCTTATCTGAAAGTTGTTTAATCCCTCTTTCAAATTTAAATGATAACCTTGCTGGGTAGAGTATTCTTGGTTCAAGGCCCTTCTGCTTCATTGCATTAAATACATTATGCCACTCCCTTCTGGCCTGTAAGGTTTCTGTTGAGAAGTCTGATGATAGCCTGATGGGTTTTCCTTTGTATGTGATCTTTTTTCTCTCCCTAGATGCTTTTAAAAGTCTGTCTTTATGCTTGATCTTTGCCATTTTAATTATTATATGTCTTGACATTGTCTTCCTTGGGTCCCTTGTGTTGGGAGATCTGTGCATCTCCATGGCTTGAGAGACTATCTCTTTCCCTAGATTGGGGAAGTTTTCAGCAATTACCTCCTCAGTGACACTTTCAATCCCCTTTTCTCTCTGTTCTTCTTCCGGTACCCCTATTATGCGAATATTGTTCCCTTTGGATTGGTCACACAGTTCTCTCAATATTCTTTCATTCTTAGAGATTCTTTTTTCTCTCTGTGCCTCAACTTCTTTGTATTCCTATTCTCTAATTTCTATCCCATTTACCATCTCTTCTACTACATCTAATCTGCTTTTAAATCCCTCCTTTCTGTGTTTCATTTCAGATATGGAATTTCTTAATGATTGACTCTCTGTCTTAAATTTGTTCCTGAGTTCTTGAATATTTTTCTGTACCTCCATAACCATGTTAATTATTTTTATTTTGATCTTTCTTTTAGGATGATTGGTGAGTTCAGTTTCATTTGGTCCTTTTTCTGGGGTTTGTGAGATTTTGGTCTGAACCATGTTCTTCTGACATTTCACATTTTTGTGTGGTGTCCTCTATTGCCCAGAAGCTCCAGTCTCTGGAGCTGCTCAGCCCCTAGAGTGTGGTTGTGGGTTGTAGATTAGTGAAGCTGGTGCCTGGGGGGAGGAAAGATCTGTTTCCTGATTCTTGTCTGCCCTGCCTGTCTCCAGTATCAGAGACAGTGGGCTGAGCACACAGGTGTAAGCCTCTGTGCTTGGTGTCTCTAGTTGTTGTAGGGGGGACCTCCCTCTGGCTGGCCTGACGCCAGAGCAGTGACTGCCAGTTTGTGAGCCAGTGCTGTCTGTCAGGGCAGGAGGAAAGCTCAGCAGGCTGCATGTTAAAGTCAGGGGCCTAGGAGCTGAGTAGCCAGCCAGGGGGCTAGAGCACCTGAGCCCCCCAAAGTTCCCAATCTGCTGGGCAGAGCGTGCCCAAACAAACAACCTTGTCCCTCTATCCCTTCTCCTGTGCAGCACACTTTGTGTACACCCCACCTCTTCAGCAGCCCTCTCGCTGCTAGGAAGCCTCTCAGACCACGTGCCTTTCCCTTGTCCCAGAGTGGCCGGGTGTGGATCCTGAGTTCCACGAATGGCCAGAATCTGTCTCAAGCATTCCACCTGTCCCAGCTCCCCATCCTTCAGAGCACCACAGAATGTAGGTTTCTGCTTGCAAAGCAGATCTCCAGGGCTGGGTGTTCAGCAGTCCCAGGCTTCCACCCCCTCCCCCACACCATTTCTCTTCCTCCCGCCAGTGAGCTGGGGTGGGAGATGGGCTCGAGTCCTGCCAGATCAAGGCTTTCATACGTTACCCTGTTCTGTGAGGTCTGCTCTGTTCGTGAGGTCTGTATGCAGTCTGGTGCAGCCTTCTTTCCTGTTTCGCTGTTTTAGGGTTAGTTGTATTAACTATATTTTCACACTATCTGTGGTATTGGGAGGAGTCCTCTGTCTCACCTCCCACGCCGCCATCTTGAATCTCTCTAAAATAACATTATTAGCCAAAAGAAAAAATGTAATAGAGACTGAGTTCTCTGGAAGGAAAGGACCACGTTATTATTTAACTTTACTCCCTGCTTACTCTTCTCCTCCTACCACAATATCCAGTACAGTGCTGGTCAAAAAGGGGTATTCAAACTTTTGTTGAATTGGAATGTCTTTTTCTATGCACTCTTTTCAGGTAGAGTTTGTAATAGAGGAATAGGTAGGAAATTGCAGTAATCATTAAAGTTAGAAAGAGCATTAAATTGAGAGAATGTATTCATTCTAACATGGCCACAAGAACCAAAGGGTAGAAAAGTTACATAAGTTCAATTAATATTCTATTAGGCACCCAAATTAGAAAAAAAAAGAATTTGGTATACTTCTGCAGAAATGTTGCTACCATTTAATATGAAAAACTCATAAATAAGAACATTCTACTGACTAATATTAAACTGCCTCCTGTATGAAGTATTACAAAGCTTACTTCTGTACTAAGGCCTATTCACTAACTATAAAAACAAACACAAATCTGCCTCACTTGTGTTTTTATCCTTGCACAATAAGTTGTTTCTGTAGGTCAATAAGGAGAATAAACCTAGCTGTGGAACTACAATTTAAAGTCACATTAATCTGATATAAAAGGTGCCGTATTATTACAAAGAAATAGAATGCAAATGTTTGTCATCACAGTTGAAAACATTCTGTTCTTACCATAGTGAGATAACTGGTTTAGTCATTCCTTGACATTGACAAAACTTTGATACAGTTAAAATATGAGGCCAGTCTAATGAGGGGAGGGGAAGGGAGAAGCTATCAAGTGCATGGCAATCAGTATTTTCCAAATTATGTTTCAGATGTTAAGTATTTTGAGAGATATAGGGTTCTATAGATAAAGAAGTTTAGAAAGTAATTCATTGAACAAAGATAAGCAGTGTTTCTTTAGCATATCTGAGGCTCTAAGAAGCCTTGCAGTGATATAAGACAGGGCTGCAGATAAGGGTGAGGAGGGGGTTCAGTTATCCTTTAATGGACTAGGCCATGTAATAAGTGCTTTATATATTATCTAAATTATCCATCACTATAACCCTATGAGGCATGTACAGTTATAATCCCCCATTCAATGGATAAAAAAAACTGAGTCTCCTACATCAAACTAAAAATCTTCTGTAAAGCAAAGGACACCATCAGTAGAACAAAAAGGCGTCCTACAGTATGGGAGAATATGTTCATAAATGACATATGCAATAAGGGGTTGACGTCCAAAATATATAAAGAGCTCACACACCTCAACACCTATAAAGCAAATAACCCGATTAAAAAATGGGCAGAGGATCTGAGCAGACACTTCTCCAAAGAAGAAATCAGATGGCCAACAGGCACATGAAAAGATGCTCCACATCGCTAATCATCAGAGAAATGCAAATTAAAACCACAATGAGATATCACCTCACACGTTAGGATGGCGAACATCCAAAAGACAAACAACAACAAATGCTGGCAAGGATGCTGAGAAAGGGGAACCCTCCTACACTGCTGGTGGGAATGTAAATTAGTTCAACCATTGTGGAAAGCAGTATGGAGGTTCCTCAAAAAACTCAAAATAGAAATACCATTTGACCCAGGAATTCCACTCCTAGGAATTTACCCTAAGAATGCAGCAGCCCAGTTTGAAAAAGACATATGCACCCCTATGTTTATTGCAGCACTATTTACAATAGCCAAGAAATGGAAGCAACCTAAGTGTCCATCAGTAGATGAATGGATAAAGAAGATGTGGTACATAGACACAATGGAATATTATTCAGCCATAAGAAGAAAACAAATCCTACCATTTGCAACAACATGGATGGAGCTAGAGAATATTATGCTCAGTGAAATAAGCCAGGCAGAGAAAGACAAGTATCAAATGATTTCACTCATCTGTGGAGCATAAGAACAAAGCAAAAACTGAAGGAACAAAACAGCAGCAGACTGAGAGAACCCAAGAATGGAGTAGCAGTTACCAACAGGAAAGGGGTTGGGTAGGGTAGGTGGGAAGGGAGGGATAAGGGAATCAAGGGGTATTATGATTAGCGCACATAATATAGGGGGGGGCACAGGGAAAGAAGTATAGCACAGAGAAGACAAGTAGTGATTCTATAGCATCTTACTATGCTGATGGACAGTGACTGTAATGGGGTATGTGGTGGGGACTTATAATAGGGGGAATGTAGTAACCACAATGTTGCTCATGTGAAACCTGAGCCTAAGATTGTATATCAATGATACCTTAATAAAAACAACAAGAACAACAAGAAAAATTGAGTCTTAAAGAGGTTGATTTGGCTAAAGTCACAAAGCTATTGCATGATAGAGTTGGGATTCAAACAAAAATCCACCTGATTCATAAGTCCTGTCTCTTTACCACCATGCAATCAAAATGTCCATAGCCATTTTTATTGTTAGAACTTAATATCCTGATTTTAAGGTCTTGCTGCTGCTTAAAATGGAAATTGACACAGAGAGAAGGAGAACAAAAGTTGTTTCACTTTCTCAATTTTGTGGTTTCTCCCTGCATTTCTCAGAAACTGCTCAGAAAAATAGTAATTTGGATGTCACAGTATTTTTTCTGCTTCTACATATAAGACAATTACATATTTCAAAATGTGATAGTGAACAGCTGTAATAACCAAGGAGAAATATTATGTAGCAATAAAATTGTTAGCAAAAGGTTCAAGAGAACATTTACTAAATGTCCACTACATGTCAAACACTTTAGTTACAACATCATAGAAAATGGGCATTATTGTTCCCCTACTTATGAAGTCCAGCTTAACACATTGCCCAAGATCACAAATTTATTAATTGGTAGGACTGGAATTCAAGTCAAGCTGACTCAAAGATATCCACTCAGAGACACACTCATCTTTGGTATAGTAGACTGAAATAAAAATAGAGCAATCATGTAGCATTCCTTACCATCAAAGGATAATCTGTTAGCCTTTAAGGACATCACTCAGGGCAAGTCAATTGCCTTGTCTTGTTTGCCAGTTCAACCAAAAAGCATCAGCCAGATAGGAGCAGCAAAATGGGTGGGGGGTTGGGGACTAGGGCAAGGAAGGTGACTGGTGCTTTTGCACTGGCCAGTTTCATTCTCTTCAGTCTTCTTGACAAAATGAAATAATGGTGGTAGAAAACAATCTGGAATATCCCTACAACTCAAAGTGTTTTTGAACTGTGTTAAAGAAAGGTTGCTTATAGATCTATGAATGAAAATCTCAGTCAATATAATTACACTTTCTAGTCTTCATCTAAATGACTATTGAAATCCTCTAAAATAAGAAAAGTTGTACTGACTTGGAAATCCATTAGTGGCTAAGCCATAAGTCAAAGTTATGTTCTTAAAACATTTAAGAACATTACAAATGCTATTAAAATAAGCCAACTTCTGAGATCATCATAAGTTAGGAAAACAAAATGCAGAGTCCTCAAGGTGATTCACATGGAAAGGTTAGGTAGAGCTATGGCCAACATTACAAAGAAATGAAAAAGTAGAGTAAACTCCTTAACCAGCATGATTGGGAAGAATTTAATAAACTATATTTCATGGGGCTGTCATTATGAACAATAACCACAATGGAAACACTAATGAGTTTTGTTTTGAAAATTCATTTGTAAATCAGTTGTTTGGAACTAGAGACGACACATTTTCCCATAGTAATATTGCTGCACAGTGTATGGGCTTCCCAAATGAGCCCACAGATTATTACAGGTAAAAGCTTTGAGGATTAAACCTGAAAAGCAAATGTAAACTATTATTAAATCATGTGTATAATAAAACTTTTCAGAAAACAGTGTCACTGAAATACCTAAAGTAAAACAAACAAAAGCATTTACAACTTATCTTAAATACTGGGACATAAGAAAATTTCATATTTAATCAGGAGGATTTCATGGTTGATGGGAGGTTTTTGTGGACATTGTAGGAGTTATGGACACATTCAAGGTCATTAAATATCAAGAGCACTTTTGTTTGTTATAATGTTTATATATATATTTTTTTTATTAAAGTGTCATTGATATAATTCTTACGAAGATTTCACATGAGCAACATTGTGGTTACTACAGTCATCCATATATGTTTATATTTATATATACATATTAATGAAATCACAAAGAAAGAAGCTTGAAGTTTTTGAAAAGGAAGATGAGTCTCCAAGAGGTATGTGTGTGTGTGTCAGATTAGCTACAGTAAAATTAATCAAGCTGTGAAAGCAGAGGAAGGGGGTAGAAAAGTAGAACATGAAATATGTCTTAAGAGGTAAAGCAGTGCTGAAGCTACCCTTGAAGTTGATAAGTTTTTTATGTGAACCACCAACTCAGGTAGTTTTGTATAGCACAATACCATTTTAAGGGAAATGGCACTTTTAAAAACAATTCAATTTTTATGATGCGTTAAATGCAATTTTGATTGAGCTTGTATGTCCTGCATGTTATTAATAGAGCGTAAAATAAGAACACTATTATCTCCTCCTGTCCTCATTCTAACAAAATTTCCTTCTTTTTTCTAGAATGACAAAAATCTATTATCATCAGATGAACCCAGTGTATCATGGGGGAAAACTGCAAATATATTATATTCTTCATACTAAGCTGTTAAACTTAGCACTAATCTTACAAGTACTGAAAATAATATATATTGAAGGGGGCTAGTGAGGGGAAGAAGGCCTTTTATGGGAAAAAACAAAAATACTGAGAAAGGTGAGGAATGTGTATATATGTATATATATGTGTATATAATGGGGGAGAGAAAAAAATACAAATAGTGATAACAGAGGGTAAAGAGAAGAGAAATATTTCATATTAAAATAGGAAAAGTCAGTCTTTAAAGTTCTTTAATGTTCAAGGCTCATTTTATATGATGAAACTAAATTAGCGTTAGCACGAAAGGACTATACTAACAATCATATGGGTTAGATATATTCAAAAGGCCAAGGCAATTCTTTAATTTCTTATTAATAGTCTGTATATAATTTGTATTATCAGATATTCCTTGTTTTTGTTGCTATAGTCACATTATTAATGCTTTCTTTAGGAATCATCAACACCAGAGAAAATTTTGGTTTTCTAAAACTAACTGATTTTTTTCTGATTACAAGTATAAAATATGTTACAGAAAATTCAGAAAATACAGAAAAATAATTAAGAGAACAACAATCACCCCAAGTTCCACCAAACAAAAATAACCAAGGTTAGTATTTTGGTGCATTTTCTTTTTAAAAGCTAAGACATTTTAGTTGCAGACAGCACTTACCTAAGCTACTTCAGTATTCTATTGGAAATGATGATTAGCATCTTGAGAAAAACATATACACACACATCAACAAGTGAGTTCTAGGCCATCTTCTTTCCAAAAAAGTCAAAATAAATAGGGTTAACTCAGAATCACTGATGTGTATCTAACTTGAGCATTCAAGCATTAAAACCAAGTACATCACGACCACGTTCTGAACCAAACAGCCTCCATCAAGTCAGACATGAATCACCAAACTTTCTTTTAGAAAGAAATCAATATTGCAATCAGCTTATGGGTAAATTCAAGCAGTTACTAGATGCCATGATGCATAGAAAGACGTACATGCAGTCAAAGAGAAAGACAGAACAGGAAATGCAGTAACAAAGAGCTCTTGTGCTCTGCTTTGCCCAAAGGCCTCCACAGTGGGTGTTTACAGCAAAATGTGGCAACTCTGAACTGGCTTAGTAACTGCATCAAAAAGTACATGTATTCTGCACTTGGAAATAATTCCCTACAGTATGTAGCTGAGGATTACCACAGCTAACTAGCTGCAATGCAGTGAATGACACTGCTTCTGTAGATGACTTGGGTCTCCCACGTGCTGCAAGAGGTTATTCCCTATGGAGATGAAGTTGACAACTGCACTGCTTTGAACACTCTTCATCTTGGGGTGTGAGATAGTCTTCTGGGGTTCTGGTACTGTTCTGTTTCTTGATCTAGGAGCTCGCTACACAGGTGTGCTCACTGTGAAAATTCACTGAGCTATGTACTAATATTTTTTAGTCTACGTTTTAGGGATGTACATCATATCTCAATGAAATTTACATATACAACAAATTATTCCTCCATATGCAATATTTACCAAGCAAACTCTGGGGAAAACCCCAACAATTGACAGTTCAGCAGCCATCACAAAACAGGAAGGCCATTTTTAGCCAATGAGGTGCTACTTAATCAAGTACGGGGGAAACTGGGTGCAAACCTCATTTGTGACAAAGATGTCGCCCATAGGAATATTACAGAAGAGAAACTAAAGCACAGTGGTGATCAAATCTTTCCAAAAATTCAAGGTCACAATAGGAAATGCATATAGGTTAGACCAGATCCCATTTATGGCTAATAAGTATATTTTAACTTAAAGCTCTGTGAAGCATATTTTTGTTTTAAATGTTGCAATTCAACCCCATTCCCGTCAACATTTCTGTACTTCCTTTCTGCTAGTTAATGGAAGAGAAGCTCAATCCTTGCCCCCAAGTCAAAGCAAAGACACCTCTTTAACTTAAAAGAGAACCCTCTTTCTATTTTTAGTTACATGGGAAATGTTTATAATAACGAACAGGATACAAAACTATATATACAGTATATAATTATAATTCTTTAAATTATATGCAGAGCAAAATAAGAAAAACACCCCAAAATGCTAAAATGATTTTATCTATAGATTTTCCTTTAAATTGTCTGTTTTCTTAATACATTAATACTCATGAAAAAATAACCATCATGATAAAAGTAGGATATGAAATGATGCATATATGGAAAAAGACACTAGAAGGAATATTAATGGTGCTATCTTTGTGTTGTGGAATTATGCACAGTTTTTGGTTTACGTTGTATACTTTTCTGTATTTTTCCAAGTTTTCTGCAAAGAGTATGATTAATTTTATAATCAGAAAAAAAAGACTTAAAAAGTCTTTGATACTCTCCTCTATACCCCATTTAAGCCTGAGGACAGAGATCAAATATGGCATTCTGTATGAGATAATACACATTTTCCAGGGACTGGCGGGGGGAGAAAGTTCTTCATGTGCTTAGACAGTTTGCTGATCAAGCTATATTTTTTTAAAGGATTTTTATGGTATGGAATTCCACATTCACCACCAAGCTCAATGGAAGAATTTTAATTGGAGACATAAACTGGAAACTGGTATAAACCAAGTTTTTAAAACATCAAAAACATAGAATAGGGAATGCTCAATGTAATTGACTCGTTGTCACTCTTTCTTTGTTACCTATGTCATTTTGCCATTTACAAACCCATAAACTGGCCCATGGTGGTGGTCACTATAAAAATTAGGGAGCTTGCAATCTTGAAGTATTTGAACACTTTCATTCCTCCTATTTTACCTTAATTATTTGTATATACAGGCAAGAAACACAGTACCTAGCATACAATATACCCTTGATAAAGGCTCAGTGAATTGAATTTCAATTCCCTTCCATTCGATACTTTTCTAGCGAATCTTATGACTTTCTGGCATTCTTGGGTATTTAAGACAACTCAACAAGCATTTCCAGAGCCCATGCAGTACGAAGGTTCCTATGGGGTATATGACAATCAGTAAAACATTAAAATGATTACAAAGTAGTAGAAAGG
This sequence comes from Smutsia gigantea, assembly GCA_032199065.1. Taxonomy (NCBI): domain Eukaryota; kingdom Metazoa; phylum Chordata; class Mammalia; order Pholidota; family Manidae; genus Smutsia; species Smutsia gigantea. Next base: position 12,251 of record JAVSCE010004394.1, read on the forward strand.
TAAAATATGTAAGCAAGTAACTACCAGCAAAATGCAGAGAGTGCTACAAGAGATGGAGTGTTATGGGAACACAAAGAAGAGATTACTTTATTTTTGGTGTGGGCTGTGGTGAGAAGAGGAAATTGAGAAAGTATTCAAAGATGAGGAAGCATGTATATTGGGTTTTGAAGGATGGGTAAGCTTTTGACCAGAAGAGCTGGGTAGAAAAGGGTATGTAGACAAAAGCAGAAGCACAAGCAAAGGAACAGTAATGCAAAAGGGGAGAGAACATGTAGGGATCAACATGAGAGCAGGTACAGAAAGCTTCAACAGTAGGTTGGGACTGGATTAGGAGTCCTGGATGCCACCCTGGGAAATATAGTCTAAAATTGGTAAGAAATGAGCTTTTGAGCAAGCTTTTTAACATATCAGAGCTGTGTTCCAGTGGCAATGTGGAAGGACTGGATGGAAGAAACCACTGGAGGCAGGGAGACCAATTAGGAAGCTAAGCATTTGTTCTCAGGAGAAGACACAGGAACTGAAAGCAGGGTAATAAAGTTGCAAGCAAGGAGACATATGTGTGAGAAAATTTAAAGTGGTAAAATCAATGGAATGTGGCAATTATTTATTGGAAGGGGAATGTGGGGGGCCTTGTGTGAATGCAAGGAAGAAGAGGTGTTAGGTGAACGAATTAATAAAATAACAAATGAAACGAGAGGCAGAAACAAAAGACTGCTTGGTAGTGAGTTTCCAAGAAAGAGTGGTCAACAGTGTCAAATACAGTACCACAGAGATATCTAAAAGAATGTGTCTAGAAATGGATTTTGGAATGGTACTTTTCATTGGTAAATCAACACCACCTATATCTCTTCTCATCCTCTTTTGAATCTCTCTACTAAGAAAGGTTCTTTTCAAAGCCAACATCCAAGAAAAAAACACAAACCTAAATGTCAAGTGGTTGCGAAGGGATTGACTGGGTGCTGATAAATCAGTGTAGAATATTATCCTAAAATCCTTTGTGAATGGAAAGAAGATTGGTAGTTTGAGGGAGAAGCAGTAATTTGAGAAAGGAATGATAAACACAGGTGAGTCCAAAGATCATTTTCTTGCAAAGAATTCAGTCTGGTCCCCCTATTCCTAGAGTTAAAGTTAGGATTTCAGGTGAACTCTGAAGTACTCTAGCCTAGTCATTTTCAAATTATGTACTACAAACATGATTCAATTTTTATTTTCTGAACACATTTGACTATCTTAACTGTAATAAAAAAAATTACAGTAGCTTCCTATATGCCAGGCACTGTGATAAACACTTCATCTGTATTATCTCATTTAATCACAGCAATTTTATGAGGCAAGTTTATTGTAATACCCAGCTTACATAGGAGAAAACACTTAGAGAAAGAAAATAACTGACCTAAGATTTAAAAAGTAGACAGTCCCTGACTTAGCAATGGTTCCACTTATGGTTATTTGGCTTTACAATGGCACAAGAGCGATACACATTCAGTAGAAACTGTACTCAGAATTTTGAATTTTGATCTTTTCCCAGGTTAGTGATATGCAACAAACAGATGCTCTCTCAGGATGCTGGGCGACGGCAGCCAACTGAGCTCCCCAGTAAACCATGTGGTCACAAGGGTAAAACCCACACACTTAACACCATTCCGTCCCCATACAACCATTCTGTTCTTCACTTTCAGTACAGTAGCCAATTAATGACATACAATATTCAACACTTTAGTATAAGGTAAGCTTTGTGTTAGGTGATTTTCCCAACTGTAGGCTGATATAAGTGTTCTGAACACATTTAAGGTAGGCTAGGCTAAGCTATGATGTTTAGTAGGTCAGGTGTATTAAATGCATTTTCAATTTATCATATTTTCAACTTAGAATGGGTTTATCGGGATAGAGCCCCATTGTAAATTGAGGAAGATCTGCAGTAAGTGGCAGAGTCAAATCTCTTGATATGTTCTACTATCTACAGTGTATAAAAGCAACTGTTTTCCGTATCAAACTGCACCCCATTGGAGACCACCAAATCGTTAAATTGTGTGGTTCATTTGCTTTTTTACAGTCCTCAGGAATAATGCTTCTCCTGCATCCCTTTAAGTATGTTTCAAGTTCTTGTAAATTTGTCATGCATTACAAAGGTTGTAGCTCTGCACACAGTCTTTCAATAAAGTCATGCCTGCACATGTTGACTCAAGGAAAAGTGTACAAGTGAGTACCTACACCACTTCAACCTGTGGGCTGTGCTCAATCAGACAGCATGCAAGGCTCAAGCCCAGCTGCTTGGCGAAAGCAGAATATTTGCACAATAACTCATCGTGACAATCTACATTTAAGGTGGCTTTAGTGCCTACTCTAAGTTTTGGCTCTTTCTTGGCTGATTTTCATATTTAAGACATGACATATGAAGCATTATTAAACATTGAAACCAAAATTTTCCAATTTTCTTCCAGGTTTCTGGATCAATTTGATTGAAAAATATCCAGAAGTTGCGAAACAAGCTGTTAATAAGCATCTATCATTTACATTTTTATCTCTGTGAGTCCGGATTTTCTGGATACTTTGCAACCAAAATAATATACAGAAATAAACCGCATGGGTTGATGCAAGGATACAACTATGTTTTGTGAAATTTTGGTATACATAAAAACAGCCTCATTTTCCTGATTGCTCTAAAATAGTGGAGTTTCTCTCCAATAAACAAAAGTTTTAAAGCCAGTTCTAAACCAGTTAGTTCTGTTACTCTAAACAAATGGGTCTTCATGGTCATAGGACTGTGATAGGTGAGAGTGTGGGTGCTCAGCATGAGCTCGAACAAAGGACAAACAATTCAAGCACAGGCTCTTGTGACAGTGGGTGAAGAGAGATTTTGTAACTAAAGACAACAGCAAAGGCTTTTCCACATTTGGTGGTCCTTGGGCAATTCATGGCAATATATATTGAGTTAATTAAACAAACCTCAGTCCTCCCTCTCTGCCACAATCATCCAAGATGAGTTGTTTTTGACCAGAGATTACAATGAATCAGAGGCTTACTTTCAGGAATGAGCAAAGCAAACAGTACAACACTTTGCAAACAAATACTCAACAATACACTTGGAGGAAATGCAACATGATTTTCCCCCATTGTTGAAAAGTAGTTTCCCCAGGAATTTAAGGAAGACATGTGATTCCATACATCAAGTAAGTAGCTACCTTCTTTTTAGCTAGTTTGCCTAATGGTAAAGTTTGCTAAATAGTCATCATCTCAGATCATAATAAAGTTTCAAAGTGTCAAAATATCTTTCTGAATGTAATTTGATTAAGTGATCAATACTTAGGGCTCTATTTTTATATAGTATCTTGAAACAAAACAGCCATGATTATGTTCCCAGTGTATTCCTGTCTTCAAACTAACTTGCATAAGCACATATTTGCATCTTGTTAGCATTAACCTATTATAACTAACTTTAACTGAGTGTTTATTATCTGCTAGGTTGTTTACATATATTATCCTTAATATTTATACTGCTGTGATTATTACCTCCATTTTACAGATGGAGAAAGTGGGACTCAGTAAAGTTAAATAACCTGGCCAAGGACACAGAGCTACTGTGCGGTTAAGTCCAGAATCTGATTCCCATTCTTGACTCCAATGCCTGTGCTTTTCCTAGTACACCATGTTGTCTCTGAATAAAATACAGTTTGAACAACATCGATCTGAACTGCATGGGTCCACTTGTACACATATTTTTTTTAATAAATACATTGGAAAATTTTTTGGAGATTTGTGACAATTTGAAAAAACTTGAAAAACTGCATAGCCTAGAAATATCAAAAAAATTTAAGAAAAAGTTATGTATGTAATGAATGTATGTTGATGCTAGTATACTTTATCACTTACTACCATAAAATCAACAGTAGGCTGTTAAGTTTTGGGAGAGTCAAAAGTTATACTGGATTTTCAACTGCATGGGTTTTTTTTTTCCCCCTCAACCCTCAAGATGTTCAAGAGTCAGATGTATAAGATCTATGTAGAGTACCTGGCACATAGTTGGTAGTGCAACAGAAATTAATTTTATTGTCCCTTCGATCATCAAATATAAAAAATATTATATACCGATTAATATATCCTTAACAGAAGTAGGATGAAAGCCATCTAAACAGGAATTCTTTCTAATTAAACAATACTCTTCAATTCCAAATCATTCAGGAAAATCAATCTCATTTGGAGAAGACAAACCCTTGCATTTAAGTAGTCAATTGAAATGTAAAGACTCTAAAATTTACCAAATCCTTATTCTCTATTTTTATTAGACTTGAAAAAATAGTTTCATTCTAATCAACGAATTATCAACCAAGAGAGATACAGCTGCTCCTTTAACCAACATAAAATCTAAAAATCACAGCGTTTTAGAGCTGGAAGAGATCTTAGAGTTCATCTAGTTCACTTTTGTCTTTGCACACTGCCAACTTGGCCTCCACCCCCCGCCACTATATTATCATTTGACTAGTGAGTAACTTGTGCAAGGTCACAAAGCTGGTAGAGGCCAAGAAGGGGCTAAACAGAATTCAAATCTCATGAGTTCCAGTTCAGTGCCCTTTCCATTATATCACCCAGCCACTCAATGCAAATACTCTCTGAGGCAGGACTAGACACAGTGTTTTAAGAAAAACACAAAACCTCTAGTACTAATAAGCAGATTCAGCATCTCTCCAGCGACTCCTAAAAGTCTAAGCCTACCAGCTAATCTTTACTGAGAAGGATGATGTGTTAAATTCTTCACAGGCATTATTTCATTTCATCCTCAAGGCAAACCTGTGGGAGTAGTTCTTTCTTAATTCTTCCTCATTTGATTGATGAGGGAACCCAGACTCAAAGACTTTAAATGGGTTGCCCAAGGTCACAGGGCTGACAAGCACTGGAGCTGGAATTTAACCAACTCTGACTTGGGGCCCGGCTCTCAACAAGTATGATACACCGTTATTAGGTGTTTCATTCTTTTTCTCCACAATTTTTTTCTTTGTCCTTTGGAGTTCAGGATCACTATACATATGGTAGCGATACCTAATGACAAATAGGGAGCAGGTTTCTGGAAGGATAACTGAAGAGAGAAAATAGAAACCCCACATCATCTCCACAAATTTAATAGTCACCTGGTTGTCCTTTCCAAAGTCTAGGCCTTTACTGTCCTCATGCATAACCCTCTCTTTTTAAACTAACACCAATCACCTGTTTCCTCACTCAATCACCTAAATCAGATGTTTCAAGGCCACAGGAAAGCTCAGATACCAGTTGTCGCTTGGGACATGAGACCCCTGACCAAAGAGCCCAAGAGCTAAGCAAAGTTTCCACCAAAACCAGAATGAGGTTAACAGGGCACAGTAACACAGTCTTATACCTGATACTAGGAAACACAGAGAAAAACAGGGAGAGGGGAGGGAAAAAATTGCCGCAGGCCTGAGACTGTTAAACGGGAAAAGCGGGATTTCCACACTGTCTGCTACCCAGCCAGTGACCACCACCAGTCAATCCATTGGAAGGCACTCTAGTGGAACACCAGGAAGAGGCAATGCAAGGAGCCCAAACAGTCTTTCTTGAGTTGCCAGCCTCCGCACTCCGTTTGTCTTACCCTTTTCCACCAGAGAGGCAAATTCTGAAGGATATTTCTGCCCAACCCCCCCACCCCCACGCCGGTGAATCTCGCGGAGGAGAGGGCCCTGCCTCACTCGGTGGGGACAGAAGGACATTCGTTTTCCTTCGGAGCAAGGGGATAGGGGGAGAGCACTGAGGAAAATAAGAGAAACTGGCCTTGGCAGGGATTTGATGGGGCGCAATTTCGTAGCTGCACTCACCCGGGTGAGACATGGGGATGACCTCATTGCGGGTCCCCGGGAAGTTAAAGATGACGGCTCCAGACGCCCCTCTCTTGTAAGCCAGGTGGATCTTGTCTGCGAAGGTGCAGCCCCCGCCGCGCTGGATGAGGGCCAACCAAGAGACTTGCACGGGGCTTCCCCAATCCCCCGGCACCGTGGGCACCGTGAAATTCGTGTGCGGGTTACAGGCATTGAGCGCCCCGGGCCCGTCGGGCGGTACCAGGACCCCAGCCACAGGCTCCAGCGGCGAATCCTGGCCGTACACGCCCTCCTCGCTGAGCTCCCACACTGTGCGGTTCACTCCGGTGTGCGGAACCCGCCAGGACACGTTGAGATATGCGGTCCACACGGCTTCGGCCCCCCGGGAGCCGGGGGCATGGGGACTCAGAGCCAGCAGGAAGCACCACACCAGCAATCGGGAAAAGCCGCTGCCACCGCGGCAGAAGCCCCCGGCCCCGGGCGGCGACCCCATGACGCGCGCGCTCCGAGGTTCTCTAGAGCCCCTGGCACGCGTCCACCTTGCTCTCGGCGCGACCCCGGCCTCGGCCAGGTGCGCGCCAGGTGGAGCGGGGGCTGGGAGAGACCGGCGCACGCGGCCGGCGAGGTCGGAGCCGAGAGGCACACAGCGTGGGTAGCGAGGTTGCAGCACAGGGAGCCTGTGGCAGCTCTAGTCCTTTTCGCTACTGCTGCGGTCGCGTCGGGCCCTGGGGCTTTAGCATGAAGCTCCGCCCAGAAGACTGAGGGTAGAGGTGGCTGGGAGGGAGGAAAGGACACTGCGGGATCCGCCTCTTAAAAGGGTAACAGGATGGGCAGGCCTTAGAGTAGGATCTAAGGCTGCCTGGTCAGGTGTGTCGCGGTGTTTCAGGAAGAATGGACGGGCGAGGAACTATAGAATCTTTGCATGTAAAGCTCTCCTGCAGGAATCCAATCCGCTTTGAATCGCATGAATATATTTTTCCCTCCTAACATTCGCCTAAAGGGCGTTTCAGGCTTAAGGTGTCAGACTGCGAAAGTCCTTCT
>JAVSCE010004395.1:0-10816 GCA_032199065.1 Smutsia gigantea
TGTACCATACCCCTACTTTAAATAAGCTGGGTTCTAACAGCTTAGAGCAACCAGGGAATACCATAGCTTTCTTTTATAACCAGTAATAAATTAGTTTGAAAGCTCATGCTGCTATAAGTTCACCATTTTAATTTATTTTTAGAACTATCATAGTAGTCTCGGGTGGGTTTTAGGAGGGGGTGGTTTTTTGTTGCTTTCCCTATAAGAAAAATTCTTATAATCCCACCACCCTAAAATCTCTTTTTATTTTTGGTATTAATTCTCTATCTTATTCCTTAGGCATATCTACTTTTTTACAAAATTAACATCATATTATGTTAAGAAGTCATGGTTGTTAAGGTGTATGCTTGGTTTTATTCCACCTATACCCTCTTGTTTATTATTCTGAAGCAGTAATGTGTATGTAAACACCTGATGGTAATTCCTAGCTCTTGGGCAGAGGTTTTAATTTTACCAGAACAGTGATTCTCCATCCCAGGTCTTACCCAGTGTTTTCTAGAGTTGTCCAAAAAGTATCACAAAATCATACACACCTACCTTTTACTCTTAGAGAATCAATGAAAAAAAAACACCATACAGTATTTTTGGGGGGGAAGGGTTGGGATGGCCAGTTCCAAGAAATTAAATAAGCAAGCTCTCAAAAGACTAGAAAGCAGTGTTTTAGAATAAGTAGTATTGTATAAAACTATCACAAGCAGTCCAAGAGGGCAGTTTATTTATCTAACAAACAGGCCACAATAACTGAAAACCTGGGCTCCAGAGCCAGACGGGTCCTGGTTCGAAGCCAGTTCTGCCACTCATTAGCTATGTAACCTTGCTAAGTACTGCATTAATATCAAAAGAAAATGATTTAAGTGACTCGAAAAGAGGTTAAAGGCATTATTCAACTGCTGCACTCAGAGAGCACTTGAAGACTTCAGGTAACTCCCCAACTCAAAACAGGATTGGTGTTTTATAGGCTAAGAAGAGAGGAGTGCTATATCCTTGTGGTTTAGATCAGGTAGCAGTTTTTGTTGTTAATTGCTGTGTTGCTGTAGAACTTTTGGTTGGAGGCTGTTCCAGTTTTCATGCCTCTTACTCAAGAACATTGGTATAATCGCATCCTGATAAGTGTCCAATTATTTTCAAGAATTGTTCTTGCAAGCCTTGTAGTTTGTCAGTTGGTCAGGTTCACAGGTGGGAGAGGTGGCAAAAAAGGGAGAAAGGCAAAGGAGGTAAGGAAAACGAGGAACCCTCTCTCATGTCTGTTTTAATCCTCTTAACATTAGCAATATAAGCAAATTGCAGTGGAAGCACAAAGGAAGGGATGATAAACTGCCTAGAAATGTCAGGAAGACAGCACAGAAGAAACTGACTAGGTCCTAAAAAATGAATAGGAATTTGCCACACAGGCAAAGAGGAAAGGACAATCTATATAGAGAAAAAGGTATATGCAAAAGCAAAGAGGTAGGAAAGTTTAGAACATGGTAAAATCTTCAAAGTAGATTAGGTATAGAGTGCATGCCAGAGAATGGCTATCAGAAGGTTAAATTTCACCATCTATAATTCCACTTAAATATAGCTAAAACATCTAATGTATGAAAACTTTTTGTGAGCTACCTCAGAATTAAGATAATCTAGGCTCCAGAACCATACTAGAGCAAAAGCCTGTGAGATCAGAAAAGATTGATCTGGGGCACCATTGCTCATGGCCACCACACTGATGATTAGAAGATTTCATACCACCTCATTTCTGGAGTTTTGAGTCACATGGGAAAGATGAAGAAGGAAACACATGGACCCAAGTTAATAAAATAGGAGAAGCCATATCCTCAGTGAGGATCTGGCAGTATGACTGGTGCCTGGTGTATGTAGAGAGGAAGTTGCTAGTGGTGGCTGGCTCAGAGAAATGCTGTAGAATCGCTGTGTCTGCCACTAAAATTGACTTGGCATATGCAGCAAGAGGTTGCTAAAGATTGCCACAAGCTTATAAAGTCCCTGGCTTCTATCCACTGCCACGGTTAAGCATAGTAAAAACCCTTTTACCCAGGGCTCCTGTTGGACTTTTGAATCAGTTCTCTGTGTCTATTGTTTGGCGACCCTCCCAACTACATATTTTTTGGAAATACACAACAATGAATCCTGTGGCTTTTAAGACTCACTACAAGTGAAAGCAAAATGTTATAAATGTAAGTGCTTGTGCCCTTCATTCTGGATTAATACTATTTGTATTTTAAGTGATGGGTAAACACTGCCTTTTCAGTTACGAAGGCAACTGTTGTTCCTGAATCTTCCTCCTGGGGCTTTAAGCACTAAACTGTACCATTTCTTCTTTTAAAATACAATTCAAGTAAACCCCCATGTTGCAGTTACCTGTGAGGACATTCATGCAGTCCTTTCAGTTCCCACAAAATCAAGTGTTTTTGTTTTTACCGCCTCCTCCAAGATCAGTTCCGAAAAAGCATTTTGCATGCCCTGTAATTGTATTGTCTACAGCCTACAAGCACAAACTTCATTTTGAAGGTCAGTGCTGGTTAATGTAGCTCAGTACACCCCAGCCTTGTTCCCCTGACCATCACCTTCAGCAAATTATGCCTTTTTTACTTGTACAAGAGCTTCTCAGTTGTAGCCTTAGAATGTGGGAGAAAGAGGCTGTTAGCTTAAAATGAATCCTTTTGTTATATATTTACATTTAGGATTATGAATGCAGAATCCTACCATGTTCATGTGGAACATGTCACCAAAGCTTAAGCCTTAACATTGTGAAATTTCACTGGGCCAAAATCCAAAAGGTAAATGCATGGTAACAACATGTCTTTCTTGAGGATTGACCCATTGACTTTGATCCTGACCCTCTGGGAGGTATGAGAAAAAGTCTTCAAAAGCCAATCTACAATAGTCCTTTTACTGAAACATAAAACACTGGAGAGAGGAAAGGGTAACTGTTAACCCATATTATATTGAAGTGTTCTTTTTTTAAGAAGGCTTTAGTATGTCCTGCCCTTGGAGAATCACCAGTAGTGCAAAGCATGATGAGAAAGAATCTGGGAACACCGGAGCTTCCTTTGAATTCTTTAGGAGTCTCACTGTTTGGGAATTTCTGGGTAGAATATGGGAAATGGTTTACAAACAGCACTTACTAAGGGCCTCTTCACTACTTACCTTAAGGCTACTGAGATTCAAGTTTCAACAACTGTAATGTTTCACTGGGCTGGTGCAGAGACTCCAATGTGCTAACCCTAAATTCTTTCCTTGCTACTGAGCCAATAGCTCTGCCACCTATGACCTTCTTAAGCACATGACTTCCTGGAAATAATCCTTTCCTCCCAGGCTTTGCAGAACCACTTAAACAAAAGTGGTAATCTGTATGTTGCAATGCCAAATAAAGCCTAAATTCCAGTGGGGAGAACAGAACTTGCTCAGATGATAGCCTACAAAAAATAGTCCTAATAAGTCGTTTTAGGTTTCCCTGCTAGGTGGTGTTCCAGTGCCCAAAAAGGGAATTTGCCCTTCTCTGGGAGAGAATCAGTGCTTACCCTTTTCCTTCAAGTAACCACTACCTGGGTGGAGTAGCTGCATGTGATCAGTTCTTATGCAAATGAAGGGCAGAGGCTGCAGTATATTTTCTGACTTATTGAGCACATTTTTCTGGGGTTTCTACCTGTGGCATTTATTTCCTTAGAGTAGGTTCTTGCTACCTTGTCCAACTGTAAAATAAAAATCAAAAATAGCCCTTCATTCTATTCACTTTACTGCTGCATTGCCTTTATTTCATGTGTCTGCTCTTACTGTGGTAAGTCCGTGAGAACTGGTTAGACCTATCTGTACATTATAGAGATAGACATAGTGGTAAAAACATTAAAAAAGAAAGGGTAGAGTCTATAAAGTGGGTTAAACTTTAGCCTATTAGAATGACTAAGTGTTTCACTCTGGCCCAGTGATCTTTGGCAGAACAGGAAAGGTGCAATAAATATGGCAGTTGCACATGACCCTATTTTTTATAAAGTCTATACAATTGACCTTTATGAAGACAGACTCTTGAGAAATGAGAAACGGAAACATGTGGCTGTTGCCGTATATGTGACTACAAAATGGGTCCAATACCTTAATCTCTATATATACTTGAAAAAAATTAAATAACCAATATAAAATCCACTAGTAAGCTTCACTTCAGAACCTTTCTGCTAAACTGAAACATCATTTGTCATTGCAGGATGAAACTGTTGCTTGCATGGCCGCAGACATTGATACTTCAGTGGAACCAGAAACTGTAAGTCATAACCCTTTGTGTAGAGCCAGAGGTTTTTTAACTGTGCCATTTCCTATAATTTATCACACAGGTGAGGAAGAGAATCCCTGATTGCTATCATCCTGCATGAAATGCCTTTGAAATCTAATCTTGAGTATGAATCTCAGCTTTGTAAACTCTCTGACTTGGATAGGCCCTGTCTCTAACAGTATAACTGGTAATGCATGGCAAGTCTTCCCAGTGTTGTCACTTTCTGTATTTGCAGCCTGGCTTACTGATTTCTTGTAAAATGCTAGTATTCTGCATCAACTGTCTTGCGAGTTAAAATGAGGAAGGGAACAAATTAGGAAATTATGGCAAAGTTGAAAAAGCATTAGAGAAGAAATGAAAGAGAAATTTTTTTCTCAGCATACTTGTCTATGGATGAGATGGTTAGGGGCTAAAAGAACCAAGGGAAGTATTTTGAGTGTTCATGGTATGAGAACAGATAAGATGTATTAGATGTTGGCTAAAGGCTATGGAGCCAAGTCAGAATGAAAGGCTAGGTAATGGTTTGCTTGAGACAACCTTTCCCCCTAAAACAAATATATATCAGTATTTTTGATGTTCTGAAAGAAGAAAAATAGGGGCTAAATCAGGTGCCAGAGGTCAGCTCTGAGAATGAATGAAGACTCTTCTCCATTTCTGCCCTTCCAAACGTGCCATTTCCTGAGCTCACTCTCCTCTGAGGACCCCTTAGAATGAGGTAAAAGTAAGAAATGTTGGCCAAATCAATAAAGGAAAGAGCAGAAGCTTACTTCACTCTAAAAGACGCAGTTATATTCCTTATAAGAAATAAGTAGCTTGTGAGAGCAGGGAAACAGGCTGCCTTGATTTATTTCAGATGTTTAAAGCAAATGTATGAGAAGCTAGTTTAAAAGAAGTGAAATAAGTTAGACAGAGAAAGACAAATACCATATGATTTCACTTATATATGCAGAATCTTAAAAAATACAACAAATGAAAAAACAAAACAGACTCATAAACACAGAGAATAAACTGGTGGTTACATTAGGGTAAGGGAGTGGCAGTGGGGGAGGGACGAAATAGGAGAAGGGGATAGAGAGGGACAAACTGCCCATTATGAAAGAAATAAATCACAGGGATGAAAAGTACAGTATAGGGAATATAGTCAACAATATTGTAATATCTTTGTGTGGCGATACCTGGTAATTACACTTAATTGTGAACATTTCATAATGTGTATGACTGCTGAATCACTGTTGTACACTGAAACCAATACAATAGTGTACATCAACTGTACTTCAATTAAATAAATAAAAGGGCAGAGATACTTGTAATGGAGAAGTGGTGGCTATGAGACTTGATGAAACAGTGCCTTAGGAACTCCAAGTCATTATCCTGATCTTTTCCAGCAAGTGGAAACCAGTCCAGAAACCAGCAGGTCTTCTGATGCTTTCACCACTCAGCATGCTCTACGTCAAGCTCAGATGTCCAAGGAACTGGTTGAGTTGAATAAAGCCCTTGCTCTGAAAGAGGCCCTGGCGAAGAAGATGACTCAGAATGAGAGCCAACTGCAGCCCATTCAGTTCCAGTACCAGGTAAAATATTTGCTAGGGTAGCATTTGTTCATGTCTACCATCTCTCTTTAATTGTATGGAAAGAAAACAGGCATGCAGCTTTTGATGATGACAAGACAGCTCAATTTACATCTGGAGTTGTACTGTTGGTTTAAAAAAAGGATACATTCAGGATAGGGAACCTGTAATTTTTTTTTCATTTAATCTAATACCTTACTTCATGCAACAAGTATTTAATAAACAGTTTGATAATATCATAATAAATGTCCCTATTTGTGGAGAAGTTTTGTGCTAATAACTATGCTGGGATTCTGAGGAAGCTACATCTCTTAGATGGTCTGGGTTATAAGGTGAATTATGAAGAGACTTGTAGTGGGTATCACATGACTTGGCAAATGGCTAAACTGTTTTTCCTAGTGGTAGTTCTAAGTAGCCCCTGCTAATTAATAATCAGATCTTTGTTTACTTAAAGACAAGCCTTTAGCTTTCAGGTTACCACAAGGTTACCTTGCTGCAGACCTTATTTTCCCTTGTAGCTCAGTGTTTCCCATCCACAAAGGGATGTTAGCAGGACTGGTAGGGGGAAGGGTGGATTGTTTTCCCATCTAGCTATATCGTACTCCCAAAGTCCTGTATGCTGGTATTGAAAAATCCCTGTAGTACTCATGCATTTCTACCACCAGCTCCCCTAAATAATTTTCACCACTTTTTCCCTTAGGATAGAGGTTGCTTCCAAAATAATAACCAAGTTGCCAATAGATGTTTTGTTTCCTTTTTGTTATCACAGTCTTGTTTAACTTTTTTAAAACTTGATTTTTGTCAAACAAATGCACATACCATTTTTAAAAGTCAAATAGTAATAGTACAATACTGAAGACAATAAAAGCAATCTCCTGCCCTACCACCTTCTCCCCTGTTCCTAAGCTTATACTTTAAGTTCTTTAAGCTGTTTCTTCTGACATTTGCCTCCATATTTCTAGATAAGAGTGGTAGTATAATTATGTTAATTTTAAAATGTTAGACATTATCAGTTGACTTCTCACTGTGGGAGATAAGAATATGGCTGTTTTACAGGCACCCATGCACACTGTTTTATCTCTGTCTTTCAAAATGACTATATAGCCCTGAGGACCTGTGGTGCAACAGTACTGTATCTGACTCCAGATCAAAATGACTATAATTTTTTATTAAATGAATATTTAGTGTTTAAAGTTTTATGATTATATAAATTATGTCAATACAGCTGAGTCACACATTATAATATGATTCCATTTTCTTTTTTGTATAGCTTTTGTATTTCTGGAGTTAGTAATAATCTCCATTTTTCATTTACTTAGTCTTCAAATGTACTTGTCCATAATCATCTCCAAACTTCTTAGCAAAATTATAAAATTCCTCTTAATATGGTCAAAAATATCAGGTAATTTATCAATCCATTTCTTTCTTGAAAACAGCCCTGCTGGAATTTTTTGTCCTTGTTGGCTTTTTTGAGTCCTGCTGCCCAGCTGTCAACCGGGGACCATCATCCTGGGAGTCAGCTTCACTTCTCATCTATGTGTTGAAATAGCTTCCATGTCTTTCCTGTTCTTGGGATATTCCTTTCTGTTGATGGAGTACAATCCCAATAGCTTTCTAAGAAAATGTACATGAGAGGAAAATGTTTTAAACAATTGCAAATCTGAAAATAGCTTATTGTTGTTGTTATACTTATTAGTTTGGCTAGGTTTAGAATTGTATAGTGGAAATCATTTTTCTTCAGAATTTTGAAGGCTTTGTTCTATTGTCTTCTATTTGCAGTGGTGCTGTTGAGAAGTCTGTTATAATTCCTGATTCTTTTTATTTGACCTTTTTTTTTTCTCTAAAACTTTCAAGAGCTTTTTTTTTTTTTGCCCCCTTAATTTCACAGTGATATGCCTTGGTATGTGTCTTTTCTCACTTGTTGTGCTTAGTATTTGGTAGGTCCTTTCCATCTAGAAATTTGTATTCTCCTTTAATGGAAAGTTTTCTTGTATTATTTCTTTAATAATGCCCCTTCTCCATTTTCTCTGTCTCTCTTTTCCTGTATTCCTCTTAGTCAGATATTTAATCTCTTAGATTTAGCCTCTGCTTTTCTTATCTCCTCCCTCCTATTTTCTATTTCTTTTTCTTATTATTCCACACACTGGTAGATTTCCTTCCACTCCTTATGGTGATTTTTTTAAATTTCCCTATTAATTTCTAAGATTTTTTTAATCCTCTGTTCTTTTTTCTACTGTTTTTCTCATAGATGCAGTGTTCATCTCTAAGTATAGAAATTAAATTTTGTTAAATTTTTCTTCTTCTTTCCTGCCTTGCTTCTGTTTCCTCCAAAGTCCTTTCTTTAGTGTGTTTGTTTTAGTCTTTCTCTCATGTAAGAAGATTTCCTCAAATTTCCAGTGATCTTTGGCTCCCCTTTCATATTTAACAGTGTAGCACTAGAAGTCAATAGAAAGTTCTGAATGCATGGGTTTCTCTTGGGCTGGTCAGTTTCCAGCAAAGAAATCTTTCACTCTCCTGCCTGAAGTTGTGTAGGCAGAGTGGTGGTATGCCTTATTTCTGGTAACCCAGAGAAAATAAGGGAGTTGGTGGAGACTCCAGTCATATGCAGACGTTTATTTAATCCTCTATCAGGAGTGTGATACTTTATCACTGCCTTCTACTATGTCCGCTGTCTGTATGTGCAGCCTGTCAGGTCCAGCCTCTCCAGAGAGGAAACCTCTGCTCTTCTCTGTGATCCTGTGGTCCGAACTGGCTTGTTTCCTCTGGCATTTGTCCTATAGGAGTCACATTTTAGCTTTTTTTTTTCTACTCTTCTAAGTCAGTTACCACTTACCCACCTATTTTCCTCTTCCAAAAGATGTTTATATCTCTTGGATGCTCTCTTCATCTTTGCTGATTTATATATATCCTTAGCTTGGGCTATTTTAGTGGAATTTCAGGAGGGAGCAAGTTGAATATACAGCTCAGTCTTTCATGTTAACAGGACATAAAATGCAGCTTCTTTTTAGGTTGAATATAGTTTGGCCTTCCCAGGGTAAACAAAGGATTAATGATCAAGCTGAGAAATTATTCCTCTCTTGTACTCTTGCCTAGAAACACAGGACATATGTTCCCCCTGGTGCACTTCTAACCCTATGATTAGGTGCTAGTAATGAGCTAGAGCTGTAGTAAGATATCTTCTCCTTTTTGCCTTAGATCAAATATGCTTGAAATCCCAAACCTTAAAGTTAAGAGGAATTAAATTCTTAATGTAAACAGTACCTTTTAATCACATATAAATCGCTCATCACTCTCTTTTTACAGGAAATAAAGGTAGTTTTTTCTTCTAAAATAAAGGTAGTATTTTTCCTATCACTGTAAAGAACTACTGTAGAAAAATTTGAGAACACACGGTTCTGACTAATGAAGATTACCATTAGTTATAGTAGCCCAGGACTTAAATATTTCAATAATACCCCTTGTAGAGTCAGTGAGATAATTATTGCTTGAACACAGCATATATAGTGAAGACATACTATTTTCACCATCCAATTGGTAAAAATTTTAAAGTGTGGTAATATCAAATATTGATACAAGTGCAGGAAAACATGTATTCTCCTACATAGCTAGTAAGAGTGTAAATTGGAATAGCCACTTCAGAGAACAATTTGGCAGCATCTATTAAAATTTTTTTAATTTCATTTAAAAAATGGGCTAAGTGTGGGATTAAATATGGCGGCATGAGAGGTGAGGCAGAGGCTTCCTCCTAAAACCGCATATAATACGAAAATATAATTAATACAACTAATCCTGAAAGAGCAACAGGAAACAGGACTGCAAAAAGCTGCATACACCAGGAGAAAAAATTAAACCTCACGGAACAGGGTAACATACCAAAGCCGGGGCTCGGCGGGACCCAAGCCCTACCCCGACCCCAGCTCACCAGCAGGAGGAAGAGAAACAGAGCAGGGAGGGAGTGGAGGCCTGTGACTGCTGAATACCGAACTCCGGAGAACTGACCTGGGAGCACAAACCTACATTTCATGGTACTCTCATGATTAGGGGGTTGGTTAGAAAGCTAAGACGGGCAGAATACCTGAAGAGATTGAGATTCCAGCCGCTTGTGGAAAGCAGGGATCCATATCCGGCAGCTCTGGGACAAAAGAAAGGTGGGCAGGCTGAGAGACTTCCTAACAGCAAGAGGCTGTTAACAGGGCAAGGATTGCACAGAGCTTACTACTCAGAAGAAAGGACAGGTAGACAAAATTGTCCGGATGCACTCTGCCCCGCATGTTGAGGACTTTCACAATCTTCAGGAGCTCTAGCTCCCTGACTTGCGACACAGCTCCAAAGACCCCCTCTGTGATAAGCAGCCTACTGACCCTTTCTCCCAGCCAGCCCCACCTGGCTCTCAAACTGGCAAACCCTACCCTGGCGTTAGGCCAGCCACAGGGAAGCCCCGTCTACAGCAAATACAAAGGCAAAGCACAGAGGCTTATGCCTGTGTCCTCAGCCCAATGGTTCTGACAGTGGAGGCAGGCATAGCAGCCGGGAAGCAGGGAACAGCTATTTCCTCCCCCAAGGCACCAATACCGCTCCCCTACGACCCCTGACATTGCTTCAGGGGCTGAGCAGCTCCAGAGAGTAGAGCTTCTGGGCGCTAGGGGGTGCCATATACAAATATGAAACGCCAAAAGAACCTGGTTCAAAGTAAAATTATGAATATGAACATAACCCCTGAGAAAGATTCAAATGAAATCGACCTCATGAATCCGCCTGAAAGGGATTTCAAAATAAAAATCATTAACATGCTCATGGAGGTACAGAAAAATACTCAAGAACTCAGGGAGGAATTCCAGTCGGAGATCCAATCAATACGGAACACATTATCAGAAATTAAACAATGGAAAATTTTAAAATCAGATTAGATATGGTGGAGGAGACGATAAATGAAATATAAATTAGAGAAGAAGAATACAAAGAAGCTGAGGCACAGAGAGAAAAAAGGATC
>JAVSCE010004396.1:0-27624 GCA_032199065.1 Smutsia gigantea
AATCAACAGCATCAGGTGTATACTATTTATGGCTCAAACCCATGTCTGGATGGCTGGACTGCTGCAGCTTTGGTATCTTCCTTTTGTTGGAAGAAGGCCACCAGGAGATGGGAAGGAGACAGGGGTGTGTGCATGGGGGGGCCCGCCAAAGGAAGTAGATGGCTAGGGGTGCACCTTCTACACATCAGAGCAACAGGAAGCTCCCCTCTGCAACATCTCCCCCCTCGCAAAGGCTGTGCTTGAAGGTCATTTTCACCAGATTTTACTGGTATCAAAATGTAAGGTGCTGTGTGGGTGACTCCCTGCATGGCCTTGTGAGTAGGTGTGCTACAGGGGAGGGGATAGTGCGGATTCCCGGTGGGCCATTCCTGAGCCCTGCTCCCCAGACCAATTTTCTCTTGGTAATTACAGTTGAGGCTAGGGTAGTCTGCCATTGAAAGTTGCTTTATTTTTCCCAATATTTCTTCTTTTATCTGTATGGTCTTTTCATCCCCTGAAGCTCCCTGCCCCCCTCCCACAGGCCATATCAATCTAACGCACAGGATTCACACTGATACCAAACAAATTAAGACCAATGTGAGGCTAACAGGTAAGGGTCTTCCTTCTTTGACTGCATACCATTTGTATGTTCAGGATTCCAGAAAGAAATTGGGACGTTGGGATAGGCCTTGATGTCAAAGTCTCCCAGAAGGCAAATCTAAGTAGACAGTGGTTTGTCAGGAAAATCAAGGTGGCTGGCCTTGGCCCAGGGCTCAGTTTCTTTCAGATTTGTTTTTCCATATTTAGAGCTCAAATCTACTTCCTTGGCTTTTTTAGACTTTGTTGTCAATGTTTCTATTTCAATAGCTTGTGAAGGCGATGTGATGTGAATGACCTCACCAGCCAACTCTCCTGTAGCCATTGGAGCCAGAAAGATCTGTTGGGGACACTGAGATGCCTAGCAGAAGGCACAGAGGAAATGACTGGGATTCTACAGAGGGGAACGAAGGAAGGGGAAGGAAGAGCTCCTCTTACAGGGGATGAAACACTCAGGAAGGCACAGGAAGAAAGTGTGAGGACTCGGCTGGTCCAGGCTGCATGTGGAGCAGGACTGGGACCAGGGCTGCTCTGAGGCTGGCATTGGTTAGATCATGCAGCAAGGTCAAGGGGATCAGAGCCAGGGGCTCTGATTACACAGACTGTAATACTACTTTCCAAAAGGGCTACTGTGGTTTATGCCACTAGCCACGGTGAGGGAACCAAGTGAACTGTGCTTCAATTAGGAAGAGGTAATTGTAGTAAGTAAAAGATGATGTGCAAGGTTTCTTTAATCTGCATGTATCTGATTATTAGTGCAGATCAACTTTTTCTTTGTTTTAGTTTACGAATTATATTCCTCAGTGCATAACAGTTCATATCCTTTGCCTTTTTATCTAATGAGTACTGATATTTTTCCTATTCATTTGAATATATATTTATCGACTCCTTTGCCTATAATATGCAATACAAATACTTTTCCTATTTTGTTATTCACTATAATCATTTTCACTGATGTACAAAGAAATGATGTCCTAACTTTTAATATGTACGAATCTGACTGTATTTTGCGCCTCTAAATCTGAGGAAGCTTTTCTTCTTGAGCGCCGATAATAATTGAAATCAAAATTTCGAGGGAACCCTCTTATGCACGGAAAAGCGACTCAGCAGACTATACTTTAGATTCTTTCTCCCCACCCGAATAAACACCTCCTGGGAAAGTACAAAAAGAGGAGGAAGAGCGAGCTACCTCTGCTTGGTTCAGACAAAGGTGAACTATGCTGAGCGCCCAGAGAAGGCCGAGTTCAGCTGTCAGTTGGCGAGGATAGCGCAGGCCTAGGTCACGATCAGATTTCCCCAAAGTTGAGAACACATATGGCTGTATCTGTTGAAAGCCTAGACTGGAGTCTCAAGGCAATTTCTCAACTTAAATGAAGAGGAATATTTTTAGGGTTGACCTGAGGGAGAGCACTCTCAGCATTGCTCCAGATTCCTTTTCCAGATATGGCCCTTGCCCAACGTCAAGATGAAACAACATCTGTTAATGTTACCCTCAGCTCGTACGCTATTTACCTTGCTCTTCAAATAATCCTCGAACACTAAATAGTTTTGTCCACTACAGCAGTTACATGGTAATAAACCCAGCGATGACGTTACATCCAGTAGTTTCTAGTCTTTTTTTCCACCAAACACCTCTTTGGTTATTTCTCTCAGACTCTGTGTTTTGGACTTATAAAAATGACTACCAATTATTGACCCTCATTGTTTGCCAGGCACCGGGCGAGGCTATTTCTATACATTATCTCATTTAACATTCCTCACCATGTTATGAGGTGGGTATTATAATTTCTATTTTCTTGATGAAAAAGCTCAAGCTCAGGTTACTTTTTTTGCCCCTATTTACACAGCTGGTAGGTGGCAGGGGTGCTATGTGAATGCGGGTCTGACTCTGAACTTCATATGTAGTTATATTATCTCTTGAAAAGTTTTGCATACCACATAGACTGGGGTGATTAAGTGCTAATAGATTCCTTCTTGAAAAAAAAAACCTTGATTAGTGTAAAATATACTGCCAAAGAAAACTTCAGAAAGCATGAGAAAAGTCAGTGTTTCCATATAAAACTGATCACACATTTGATTAAAATAGCCTCACTAAGCTCTGTGAAATACTGAAAAGAGCTGTGGGCTGGTGGTCCCAGATTGGGAATTATATCAATTCTTTGTCCTTGAAGAAATTAGCAATGATGGCTGGGACAGTTAGACACCCCATGCACAAAGCTAGGCCAAGTCTTCTACATCCAAAGGGGCCGTAGGAATATTCAGAAAAATAACTTCTCTGCTTCCTAAGCTGTGGCTACAGATTTCCTGACGCTCCCTACTCAATGGCAGCAAATGTTGATCACCCAAACCTACAGCTGGGCTCCTGTGGCTTATACTGATGAGATTCCCAGCAGAGACACACTCTTGACCTGGGCCACCCTGATGGAGATTTGAGATTAAGGGGACAGTTTAGTGCAATAAGGAAACATTATGGAAAATGGAGGAAATAAGAGTTTTGGTCAATGATAACTATGGACATTCCTAGACAGGGAAATGTAATACAATTTAATTCAGCGAATTTAACAGTAGGCTACTATGTCCCAAACATTGACATAGAAGGTTGGAAAGACTCAGTATCTGCCTTTAGAAATTGCACACTCTGGCAAGGAAAACAGACCAACAGACCAACCAACTAGACACTTGGCAGGAGGTAGAAAAGGTACAGATAAAGGCACAAGCAAAAAGCCATGGGGATAGAAGAGAGAGATAAAAATTCCAAAAAGAAGGATCTGGGAAGACTTCTTGGAATAATTGGGGTATAACCTATACCACGAAGGGTGGCTGGAACTATGGCACGGCTGAATGAAATGGTTATTCACTTCAGGTATAGGTTCAGCCTGAACGGAATTATCACTACCAGAGAATGTAGGTAGGCCATACTCAGTAGGAGCAAGCAGCCTCTCTGGTGGGAGGGAACAGAGTGTACATTGTTGTGGGGGTGTGTGTGGTGTGATAAAAG
Source organism: Smutsia gigantea (assembly GCA_032199065.1). Classification (NCBI taxonomy): domain Eukaryota; kingdom Metazoa; phylum Chordata; class Mammalia; order Pholidota; family Manidae; genus Smutsia; species Smutsia gigantea. The sequence continues at coordinate 3,575 of JAVSCE010004396.1, forward strand.
TGAAGGCAGGAGGGCCAAATCATGGTGGATTAGGAATGGTAAAACTTTATTCTGTGGGCAATAGGGAGCCACTGAAGGTGTTCAAGTAAGGAAACCTTACACTGTGACGTGTGCTTTTTAGAAAGATCATTGTTAACAGTTTGGAAGACAGCCCTAAGTGGGAGAGACCTGTCACACATTTTGTCTCGGGAAAAACAAGAAGCCTGTGGGAACAGTATCTGGAGATCAGCCACTAGCAAATAAAAATTAAGAAAGCAATCTACAAGGGAGCTCAATGTACACCAAACCTAAAACTTCTCATTTTGCTACAAACCAGATGTACTATGGCAATCACTACAAACCATACTGTTTTAAATCATTCGGATTTTTTTGTTTATCAGTCATTTTCCAGAACATATCTTTGTTGTACTAGGTACATATTGTAAAATACACATAAATGTTTCTTGCAGTTGATTGTCAGTGAGGCCCTTTGGGGCCAGCAAGGAGATTTTCATGCTAAATCTAAAAATCTGTTTCTATTTGCAATCAGTCTAACTGTGCCCAGAGGGTAGACTCAACAATCTGGACTAATTTTGCTCAGCCCTGACTCTCGTTTTTGCTCTCATGTCCTTTGTGCTGTAGATTAGCTAATCCCTTCCAAAGAATCAGTGGTCATTAAGGTCTGCCCTTTTTGTTGAAGAGTTTTTCTGCCTTGGGCAAAGCACTCTATGGGGAGCCCTCCCCCAGGAGTTATTCAGTCTCCTGGCAGAGGTCCTAAGGAAGGCTGCACCATCTGGGGAGGGTGGCACTCAGGATGCCAGAGGTGCCGTTCAGCCCCTGACTGGCTATTTCACCTTTGACAAGTCATTTCCCTCTCATCTCGGCTTCAGTCACCCCATCTGCTAAATCAGGCTGTTGGACTGGATGAACTTTAAGATTCCTTCTAGTTTTACTTTCCTCTGGTCCCCAGGCCCTCAGGGTCCAGTGAGGAACACAGTCTCCTGCAGACTGCAAGTCATTCCTCTCCCCACAACAGACAAGGTGGCTGCCCCCAGCGGAGCCTCCGTTAGCAGGTGGGGTCAGCTGCTTCTCTGGGAATGTAAGTTTTTCTGGTGAGGTTCATCTGCTACCAAATTCTGAATCCTCCTTCTTCTTGAGGTGGTCCTAATCTTGGATAGGAGACCGTGGCAATAAATAAATCCATGCCAGACTGTTTTTCTTTAAATCCTGGCATAATAACTTCCACTGAAGCCAGTACTCACAAAGCTTTGCGGGAGAAATTGCTAGACCTGGGGTACATCAGGTAGGTATGCACAGGCAGCCTAGGAAGATCTGCTGGCCAGTGAGACTAGAGTTTGCGCCCTTACCAAGCCCCTGGGGTCTTGAGCATATAATAGGATGCCAATGTTTGCCCTCAGATGGCATAGGCATCCAGGAGGGCAACACATTGCTGGAGCGACCTCACCCACAGCAGTAGGCTCACTGCCTTCACAGGGAGACCTGAAAGCAGGACTGTTATCAAAATACCAGGGGAGAGAATGCTGCTCTTGAGCCAAGCCTGGGGGTTTCTTCCTTGCCAAGCTTGCACCAGCAGAGGGCTTCAATCTCACCCTAATACAGGAAGGGAGCAATCCTGCTATCCCCACATTTTGCATTTGCTGTGTGCAGTTGGCTCCTGAGACGTGAATACACAAAACCTTCAGTACATTGCTTGGCCAACTCCAGAGGCTGAAGTTGGGGAAATCTCTAGAGAAATAATTGTGTTTATGGCATTACTGCTCATTCTGCTGCCCAATCCCACCAAAGACCTTGGGCTTCGCCATTGGCTTCTGAATCCCACACAGACCCTCGGTTCTTTGTCCTCCTCCACCCCCCAACACAGCCCTCCTTCCTGCTACATCACCCCACCCTCCTTTGTGAACTTTCAGGTGTGAAATGACTACTTAGACTTGAAAGCAGAAGAAAGTGGCTTGGCTAATGACCCTTGGGCCTCTGGAAGTCTAGATTTTCTTCTTCATAGATCATACGAGGGGGAAGTGGCACATCTGAAGCCCCTGGTTTTTAATTGGACCAATGGGACTCCTTTTAGAATGGGCCCATTTCAAACCTGCCTTCTTGACAAGTAAGTGAGCTGGCAATTTTGCCTATTAAGTGACTGAAAATTCTGGGAATCATCCAGTGCCCTCTCCTGGAGGAGAGCTGGGACCCCAAGATGCTTGCTTCATTTCCTACAGCTAACTCCAGCCTGCGAACATCCTCTGTTACAATGATGGGATACTAAAAGCATACAATGGGCTTTCCCGTTACTATCAGTGTGGCCTCTCTTTCTTAATCTGGGGTATGTGTATCTTCAGCTCACCCTGCAGAGGGCTGTGGGTGCATGAAACTATGGGAGGCTTCCTCCTAGGGATTTCGGGGGAAAAGCACACCATTTTATACTGAAACATGCAAGGTTGTATGTTGGAGTAGCAATGTACTATTTGCAAACTCATTTGAGACTTTCTAAACTATTTCATGGTTATCAGGACCTTCAGGTCACATCCCAGATCCTCAGGAGCAGGTGTTCACTGTCACTCTTCACTGATTTGTGAGGTACTTGTGTGGGAAGGTCTTACAAGCACGGTTTGTTGGGACTAATGGGTCACCTGGCTTTGTAAACTACCAAAGCTGGACAGTCTGACTCATATTCTTGATTAATGACCTAAGGTAGCCTTTTCTATGACTACTTCCTTTTCAAGAAGGGAACGTCACAGTAATTACCCTTAACTGGGGCTTAGATTGCTTACTCTACTAATACAAAATGGTTTCCAGGGAACTCAACCACTAGCTATGTATCGCTCCTGTGCTCAGCCATGAAGAAAGGAGCAAACAAAAACATCGCCTAATCTCGTTGGAAATGAAATCATTTTATTGTAGAATCTTCTTATAATATGGGCGACTACTGCACTTCTTTAGGTACATCATGAGTCAAGTCATATTCCCAGAACCGGAACACCCCCATCCTGGAACCCTGACAGTATGAATGGGTGGTGTGGGCGCTGGCTCTCCTCCACCAGCCCCAGAATTATCACCACCCTCCCCTGGAGTGTCATGACTATTACTCTCATGCCTACAGATCCTTCTCTGACGGAGGCTGCCTAACGGCTCCACAGGCATCACAGCCCACAGGAGAGGTTGCCTCATTCCCACGGGAAGTAGTGGGTTTGAGAGTCAGTGGACTTGGGGGAGCTGATGACAGACACTGTTCAGCTAGGGCCAGGGGAGAAAATGAAGAGAACAGGGAAGAAAAGGGAAGAGAACACTTTAAAGAGAGGAGGGCTAGCATGGTCGAATGTTATCGAGCTCAAGGAAGGACTGAGAAGAAGCTATTGAATGTGTCAACTAGAAGGTTATGAGAAATTTTTGAGAGAAGTTTCAGTAGGGATGTTGGGTCAAAAACCAGAGAGTCCTGAGCTCGGGGGAGAGTGGGAGCAGATGTGGATTCACTGAATACTGAGATTAGCCTCTGGATAGGTTTGAGAGTGATATGAAGCCCCATTACCCTGCCTGTGCTTGAGCTATTGTGGCCGTGCTATCCATGTCACAACACCTAACTAGCATGTAGAACCAGACTGTAGCCTGTACAAGCTTTGTTAGAAGGTGCCTCCAGAGTTCCAAAGTGGCCTTTGGAAACCCTATATTCTTGTTATCTTTGATGCATTAACAACCTGTAGTAGACACTCAGATACTTGTACACCAATGTTTACAGCAGATCATTCACAATAGTCAGAAGGTGGAAGCAACCCAAGTGTCCATCAGTGGATGAATGGATAAGTAAAATGTGATACAGCCATACAATGGAATATTATTCAGCCATAAAAATGAATGAAGTATTGATACATGCTCCAAGCTGTATGAACCTCAAAAACATGATGCTAAGTGAAAGAAGCCAGTCACAAAATATCACATAGTGTATGATTCCATATATATGAAATATAAACAGGCAGAATAGGCAAATTTTGTAGATAGTGGTAATGGGTATATAACACCAGGAATATAATGGATGCCATAGAATTATACATTTAATGGTGAAAATGGCAAATTTTATGTTATGTATTTCACCATGATTAAAAAAAAAGCTATAGACACCCAAAGATAATGGCATCTGGGGGCACATCCCAGTCCCTAAGGGTAGTGAATGGCTACTCTGATATTTTACTTTGCAGGAGGGTGAGTGTGTGTGACTGTACCTGCTGGCAAAGCAACCACCCCCCAGGTGGTCCTCCTTCAGTGCTTTGAAAGTCAAGTCAAGTTGTCCACAAGAATGAAAATGAATGGATACTGAAGCACTATCCTAGAATTGCAGATATGGCTCCTCAGCTAGGAATGGAGGAAGAGGGTAATTTTTGTCAACGATTTTAATATGAGACCATTTTAAATGAGATTTTTATACAACCTTAGAGACTTACTTTTGTGACTCACGCAAATGATGCCACACTGAAACTGTGCTTAAAAAATGAATCAAAGAATACACCCTGTCCTCATTATTTAAACAAAAATTTAATGGTTTAGTTTCACAGAGCTCTGTTTATAATATAAATTTCAGGCATGATGCAGCACCAGAGGTATGCATCATTGGGCTTTGAGGATGTAAAAGAAAACACAAAATATCACATATCGTAGCCAAATCCAATTGTTGGTGAGGGGTCAGGAGGGTGAGGGAGTGGCCTTACAGTCCCTCAGAGCCTAGGCTCCAAGATGGTCATGGAACGCTCTGTGATAGCATTTGGGCAGACAGGTGGAAAAACCCAGAGTCTGGTAATCTTCTGTTTTTAATCAGCCATGCTGTATCTCATAGAAAATGTACCTGAGAACTAAAATGCTTGCAGTGTCCTGGCAATGCCCAAGAGCAGGGAAAACTACTGGTACAACAGCCAACAGGTCAGCATGGCTCAAGTCTCTGAACACACTCGGTCTGCACATGGGAACACTGCAGGCCAACAGTCCACTGCAGGCAGGGGTGCATGATGAAAAGCCTCCCTAAGTTGTTCCATCTGAATTTGTTCCTTAAAAACTTGCCAATTGTGAAATGCCTCCCTCATCATCGTGGGATTTGGGGAACTGAGACTATTTTCCCTTCAATTTACTTCAAAGAACACATTGTTATCCTTGGTCCATTCCCCTACCTTCCCATCTTCAGATGTGGACACTCAGTAAGTCCCCATTCACATGTTCACACAGGCACCATCTCCTCTGTCTTTGCATGCCAACCATTTCTTCTCTTTGTCTCAGCTTCTCTTCCCCTGCCCATGCCCCCGACTGTCCTCAATGCCCCTGCTAGATAAGATACCCATCCCTCTGCAATGGCCCATTGCTGTCCATGAAGAAGGAATGTTCTTCTTCAGCATGAATAGGACAACACTGCTTTCCTGAATCACATGGTGAATCACATTTCTCTTCTTCAAATCCGTCATGGGTCCCTACAGCATGTAAGATAAAGTCCTAATTCCTTAGCTGGCATTCAGGAGCTTCTCCCTCTCACCCTGTCTGGCTTTCCAGTTTCAACTGCCCATGTATTTCTCCAAGTCCCATGTACTGTAGTCATACCACCTCATTCATCATGGCTGTGAGTGGCAAGTACTTTCTCATGTCTTTCTTTATGTTGTTCCCTCAGCGTGAGATGGTCTCTCTCTCCCTTTATCTCTCTCTCTCTTTCTCAGGCTTCACCTTACATGGTATCTCTTCCAGGAAGCCTTCTCTTTTCACCCCAGCCAAAGTTAATCACTTTCTTCTCTATTAATTGGATTGAACTTGCATTAGAGCACTATTTCAATCTGTGTCATAGTAGAGTTAGTCATTTCTAACATTCTTTCCCTCAACCAGACTACAAGCCCCATCAAAATAAGAAATGAGTCTCATTATTCTCTGTAGCTTCCACACAGTGCTCAGGGAGCACAGGCACTTAAAAACATGTTTGTTGACTGACTGACTGAATGCATGAATCATGGCTGTACCAGTGCGTGCATTATCCTCAGTCAACTGAGAGTGCTCCAGTGAAGGGCTACCGCCTTAGCAGATACCCTTCCCAAGGAGTCTATCCTCATTGACTGACGATTTCCTGAGGGGAAGGGGTCGCACTGAGCTGTGAGGAAGACAAGGCAAAGGCATGCCCAGTGGAGGGATGGCTCAGGAAGCAAATGGCATGGCTCAAACCCTGACGTCACGATTCCAAAGCCCTTCTGACAATAAGCAGTTCTCATTACTCACAGCAGCAGTCTACAGCAGTCAGTGTGGATGGAATCGACAGAGATGATTTTCTTACTCCCTTTTGCTGCCTGGAACTTGATGTCTTGCTATGTAAGCTGCTGACACATGCTGGCATTCTATGTACTGTGCTGGGCAGGAAACAGGTGTTTTTGTGAGCAGGTTCCAGTATTTCTCCGCACCTTTGTGATTGGGTTCCCATACTTGTGACCCCTGTCTTTGCCTCACAATCTACCCACCCCAGGCCATACCCTGCCCTTCCCAGCACTACTGATTCCTCAGTGCAGGGGCTGCTGGTGATTGAAATTTCAGTTCCTGACTCTCTGACATCAAAATAGGCCTTTGTTAATGAAGTCCCTTGGTTGGCTGTAAAAGAACAGAGGAATAACACTTCATTCCCCACAGTAACACAGGCTGGCACCCCTTCCCCTCGCAGAGGTTCATGGGATGACTGCCAGGAAAATATAATTATGTGCTGGCACAGGAATAAATACAATTCCTTAACCTCAAAGTTCTGTGTTTTCATTTCCCCTCCTTTTCCATTTCTCTAGTCACTTCTTTTTCTCTTTCCATTGCTCTTTAAACTCATTTCCTGTGTCTTCTCGCCTGTCTAGTTGTTGCTCTACTAAACATTCTATCCCGTCTCCACAGTGATCTTTTCTGTATCCTTGGGCAAAGGGCAAGGTTGGAATCCTCTGACGGATTTTAGATCTTAAAGATGCTTTTCTATTTCTCCCTACTTTGATTTAAACATTTAACTTGGGTTCCATCTGCTTAGAATGGTTTCTAGTATCTCCTTCCTTACTCATCCCTCCCTTGCTCTTTACAGCTCAGTACTGCTTCTGTTGCTCAGACTCACTAGATGGCCCCTCTAGGTCCACAGGCCCCTTGCTCTGGCCCTGCCTGACCCCCTGCACCCACAGTTTCACTGCTCTCTTTCTCTGTCTCAGATTCTTCTTGCTCCATAGCCATAGAAGGTGCTGCAACCAACTCAGGAATTGTTTGCATTGAAGTTTTTTCCTACCAGTAGGAAACAATTAGCAGTAATTCACAAGTGATAGACATCTGCTCAATGCAGCCACATAATAGTGATATCACTCAGGATCCCGAGGAAGAAAAGAGGAGGCATCAGATGGAGAAAGTTCATTTTTGGAACACGATTAGGATATATGTTGGAAGGACCTAAGGGGGAGGCAACTGAGGAGAAAAAACTGGATGGTCCTCATACAAATAGCTCTGTGGACATTAGAACAAAATAGGCAAGTCCTCTTTAAAGAGAGGCCAGGGAAGGTAAAAAGATGCCACGTGGCCCAAACCCACAGCTATACAGATGTAAGAGGGAAAAAGGAAAATTCTACTACAAAGAGTGGCATCCAGATCACTAAGGAGAAATATAAACAGCAGCAGGAAGATACTGAACAAAAGTCGAAAGAAGATGCAATTGGCAAGAAATGAACACTTCAATTAAGTAGAGTCAAGGGCAGCTGTCATCCCTTATGACTCAGAAGGGACAAGAGCTCTCCACCTTGTTTTTATCTATCTATACAGTATGACAAATGTGCCTCCTGACCAAGGCCAATACATCTTGTTATGGGCCAAAGTAAGAAGGAAATGATGGAGAAGGACAGGGCATTCATTGTGCTGTAGGCGTAATAGACGTATCAGAAAACGAATGAAGAGATTTCAGAGTGAAAAGGCCTTGCAGAGCCAATAAAAAAGCCACATTTATACACATTAAAATGCAATCAACAACAATGAAAACACAACAAAACTTGGGCCTTATAGCCTGGCACCCTCAACAACCTCTGGAAATATATGCTAAGAAATAATAATAATACAGCAACTATTCTGCAATTATACAAAGAAACACAGGGAACAGGGCAGTAATAGTCATTGCTTGGCAAAAAGCAAATCAGTTTTGATATTGCAAGAGAGTGAGGAAGGATCAGGATGTGCCATCAGTAATCATGGCGCTTCCTGTCTGTCATTTTATTTGTGGGGCTTTCCTAATCAATTAGGAAGATGAGATTAGACTGGCACATTCCCCTTGGAATCACACCTTGCCCCCAGATTTGTTTCCTTTTTACTTTTTAAACAACTATACTGGGATCTGAATTCCACAAAACTGACCCATTTCAAGCAAATTTCAAGTGTATAATTCAATGATTTTCAGTAAATTTAGCAAGGTGTGCAACCATCTTTGCAATTCAATTTTACAACATTTTCAGTGGCCTCACACCAGCAAGATCCTCCCTGTCAGTTTACACTCACCCCCTCAGTGGACTCTTTGTGCTGTTCCATCTTGAGTACGCTGCAGCGCGCTGTACTGATGGCTACTATCTCATTACTCGGCATCCCCCTTATTTTCTGACACTGCTTCCTCCTTTGTCCCTCCTCTACCTCTCTGATCATTCTCAGATTCCTTTCTGGGCTGTTTTCCTTTTTTTCTTTCTTTCATTTTTTATTAAAGTATCATTGATATACAACCTTACATTGGTTTCAAATACACAACACAGTGGTTCAGCATTCACCCATATTATCAAGTCCTCACCCCCTCCAGCACAGTCAGTGTCCATCAACAGTGAGATGTTATAGAATCATTAACTATGTCCTCTGTGCTGTACTACCATCCCCGTGACCAATCTATATGTGACTGTGAATGTGGGCTGTTTTTCTTAAAGATGGATGTTCTCACATCTCTCCCCTGGCCTTCTACTAGTCTCACCTTACAAGAACTCCTGAATGCTCTCACTTGTGCCCCTGGTTTTATCTGTCACCGAGGATTCCTAAATCCACCTCTTGCTCAGAAGTTCCTCAGGAAACTCAGACTCAATTGGCCACAAACAAAACCACCTTTCCATTCCTTTCCTTTAACCGCCCCCTCCTCTGACTCTGGATGCCAGTTCAGTGACTCCCGCTACTAGCCACCCAGTTGCCCAGGCCAGAAACCTGCAAGTCACCCTAGATTCCTTCTCCTTTTTCATCCTCCAGGACATATGAATGATCATATCCTGTAAATTCCGTTTCCTTAATATTTCGTGAACTCTTCTCTTTTCCACTGCCATTGCTTGCGCTTACATCAAGTTCTCACTGTCTCTCACCAGGACTACTGCAACAGCCTCCCAGTCCTGTCCTCATGCAAACCACCCTTCACACAGGTGACAAAGTCCTTTTATTCTGCTAATTTTTCGACTACTCAACACATGAATACATTATTGAAGCTAAAGATTCAAACAACACCTGAGTATATAGAATAAAAAAAGAAAGCCCCCTCTTCAACATTTCCTGTCCCACAGCTCCCCAGGGATAATTAGTGGTGAAGGTATTTTCCATGAGTACGCACGTGTGCAATGTCTTGGAAATCTTTGTATGGTAACACATCTGGAATAGCCTCATTCCTTTTAATCATTGAAAAAATCCACAGTATAACATAATTAGCTATTTCCCCACTGATAGGCATTTCGTTTGCTTTTAATTTCTCCCTGGCACAAACTGCTGCAATAAACATATTCCAACATATACCTGTGGATACATGGTGCATTTCTATAAGATATATTCCTAGAATAACCCTGGCATGTAGGAATGGAGGCTGCATGGGAGATAAGTTGCAGGATGATAGACCAGAAGTTAGGAAAGTTGGTTGGAGAAGAACTGGAGAAAAATAAGATTAATGTTATTTTTTCTTTAAAAGATAATGAACAGGATATCAAGGAAAGATGATGATATTAAGGAAATCTTTGGGGAAAACATCATCTTATAATGTTAGCACCCTAATGCAACAGCCATTAAAAATAACATTCATTTAAAACATTCAGTTTTAGAATTTTAGAGTGCATTTTCAAGGTATGACAAACCTGGCTGGGCACAACTGACACAGACGATGACCTGGGAGTCATGGGGACCCACTGCTAAATATGACTTAGCAGTAGAGTGCTTTCATCAAGAAAAACAATATTACACTGAACTCCATAAACTGGATTGTGCACTGAATCCTAGTACATAAGCTGTCACTATGCTTCCCAGTTTGTACCCATTTAAATTGTATTTCATTTTTATTTTCACAACTTAAGTAGGATGCAGAGAATACTTCTCAAAGACGACAAGCCAAATCATTAACGGGGTGGAAAACAGGTCTTTTGAGCAAGTGCTAAAGGAAATATAATTGTCTGGTGACCTTTAGATTCACTTCCAAAAGTGGTGACATTTTGGTCCTGAGGCCCACTTGGCCGAGAGTTTTTAATGCCAGTAATAAGTTCATTGCTCAGCCCACAAATTCGCGACTGCCTGAGCAGCATGCAACAATGTAAAGGGAAAATCAAAATGAGCAAACTGTGATTAGGTATGCAATGTCACCAGAGAAAGTAGTTTACTAAAGGGATTACCACGATTCAAGGTGCATTCTCCTTAAATAGAGATTGGTCTCTTCAGTTCATTTGTCCCAATCAGTTCTCCCTAGGTCATGCAGAATTCCAGTTGGACAGCAATTTCTGTCATCTTTTTAATTTCTCTGCCAAGAGATTAGAGGAAGTAAGTCGAGCTTCTCCAGTCACTATAATTTCCTCCCAAATGGAAAAAGTATTAACAGAGGGCTATAGAGACAGATTACAGCTTAGGTCACCCAGGGGAGAAATCTGAAGCCCCCTTTTGACTAACAACAAGGTAAGTAATCCTCAAATCTTTTTTTTCCCTAGTATTAAGCCTACAACCAAGTTCAGGAGGCCCCCTTTTCAACTTGTTTTTTTCTGTTTTCACTTTTCTCATGCCCCAGCCAACCAGCCAGGCAGGCAGGCAGCATTTAGGGGCTGCAGGACCCTGAATACAGACTTAGGCAACTTTCTCCACCTACCAGTTCCTCTCAGTCTGCCTTCTTTATCTGTTTTTTTTTTCTCTTTCCTCTATAGCTTCTTTCCCTAAACACTGTTCTAATCCTTGCCATTTCCAGAGTACATTTTTGGGGAAAATAGGGCTGAAAAAGTATGGAACTCTGGGTCCTTATCTTTCTTACCATTACCTGTGTCCTTCTGAAACATTTTCATTCCAATGAGTTATCGCCAATAACCCCATGAGTGGTGGATGTGGCAGCTACAGGTGAATGGAAAGGTTTATATCAAGTATGGTTAATACATAGTGAATGAATTAAACACTAGTCGAGTGCTAGGAACATGTACTGAAGTATTGGAACTGGGCTGGCCAGGTGCCTGGATACAGGATAAGACATGGAGCCGGCCCTCGAGGAGATCTTAATCTAGCAGAAGATGGACACACAGAACAGGTGTCAGGAGGGGCAGCAATGAACGTGAATTGGGCACCTGTTGTTTGCTAGACATTATGCCAGGTGCTGCGGCGGATACAGACATGAGGAAAACTCAGGAGTTGGCCTCAAGGAGCTCTCTATCCTGTTGCGAGGATGAGAGGAGTCCAAAAAATACCTGTAGCCCAGTTAGAATGTGGTGTAACTGCCATTAGCTGAGAAAACCACGAAGAGGAGACGTTCTTCTGGAGAAAACACTGCTCTGGAACCTAAGTCAATCTCTCCTGCTTTCCCATTACCTCTCCCCCAGGCTATGTGCACCCTCCCGCATTCCCTTTCTCTGCCTGTCTCTCTAATGGTTGTTATTCAGGGAAAGACCCCGTGCTTTGGTCTTACTCACTGACTGACAGGAAGCCCAAGTCAATAACCCAGGGCCGGATGTGCAGAAGGCCTGGGTTGCTGGCCATGCCCTCACCCCCGGGCTCGCTATCACTGCTCCGGGGAGATTTCTAACGCCCCGCCTGGCTGGTATTCAGCATATCAGCCCAGGCACGGTGGAGTGCAGCTGCTCTTCAAATGAAACTCTAAACCCGTTCAAACACTCGGCAATCTTTCTACTTTCTCAGCTTGTGAGGCTCTGAAGATTTTCCTCTGCGCATTTTTCCAGCATGATGTGAGATGCCAGTTAGTCAAGAGAGATTTAGGAGAATGTCTTTTAAACGTAGACTCCTTTAAAAAAGGAGCTCCTTTTCTCCTGGAATTTTTGCCATTAGCCACCTGTCAGTTTATTTGCACATTTTATGAACTGAAGAGCAAATGCATTCCCACTTAAAAACAAACAAACAAACTTGGATGGGTTACTTTGCCAGTGATCAGTGAAATGAGTAAAATTAAAAGCCAGACAGAGAGAATCAAAGAGGACAGATGCAATGAGATAAGGGAGTGACATGTCTCATTCTCAGTCCTGCTAGAGACAGAAACGTGAATTCACTCCGACAGTGTAGGACATGGCTTACTGAGAAAGTAAAGACATATATTATTTTCTAGAGTTTCCGACTGAGCGGTGTGATTCACTGTGCTAGCTGTGATCAATCTCTAGCCTCCCTTACTACCTGAGCCCCAACTTCCTATTTCAAAATATCAGCTCACCTTGGGTGAGAAGCAAGTCCTGGTACTGTAGTTATGGGAAGGTTTCATCTAGTAGGTTGGTAAACAGAAGCTATCAGCTTGAATTACTGAAATTAGCAAGGCTAATGCAATGTCACTATTCAAAACTGTGCCAATTTGGAATTTCTTAATGGCCTCAGGAGAGGGGAGTCTTTATACATCCTACAATCTCTCTCCATTCTTACCTAAATTCCTTCTCATAGATGTTATGAATGGCCTGTTTTGTAGCCAACACAAACTTTGTCCAGTAAAATAATGTAAGGAACTGAGAATGAAAAGAGATTAGCTGTTCCTGGCTCCTGTTATTTTAAAGCAGAAATAATTTTGGCTTCTACTGATTCATAGACAAAGCTTGAAATGCAAAGCATGCGCAACTCCAGATTCAGCATGAAAAGGACCTTAAAATATGCCCAAGTGCAAGTAATGGACTTATTAAAGGGAAGAAAAGAGGCACTTTTCACACACTCCCAAGCTCTTTAGTCCTGTCATATCAGTAATCTTGCTTAAGAATTTCATTCTATTTACACTTCTTCTCCCTTTAAATATCCTCAGGACTCATATGGGACCAAATATTGAAGCTTCTAAGACATTAATTTCTTTATGTTAATTATGGGGAAGGCATGTAAAGTGCACAAGTGACCGAACTTGGAGCACTTGCAACGACTTCAATAGGAATTAAAAATCCGTTCTGTAGTTTTAATTGAACACCTGATACTTTATCATCACAGATATTTTGGGAAGCAAACTTCCAGTATCTTCTTTGGACTATTTTTGGCATTGTTATAGGAAAGTGCATTTTCCACTTGTAGTTTATATTTGATGACAAAAGCATGAGCTGCAGCATTTGGGAGACTGTGAATGAATACCTTTATAAAATCACAATAATGCAGAAGACTTTTGAGCCACAGTATACAAAGCACAGAGCCCTAAAATATAGACACATGCATGCACACATATGCTCTCTGTTTTAATTTTAAGAGAGCTCAAAAGAATGAAAATAGTGCCTGAAAAACTTTTGGGCATCTTGGAATATTTGTGTGAAATCAAAAAGGCAAAGGAACACAAAAAACCTTCCCAAGCAGCACTGAAGTAAGGAGACAGACTGGTTTGGTTCCCCCCAGAGGTATTAGGTTCTAGTCTTGATTTTTTCCAAGATTAAGAATAAATGGGGTAATAAAAGTCTGTGCCTCAGTCTCCATCTACAATGTAGTCAATGTAATAAAGTGGGACTTAGATGGAATTTGCACGGGCAGGTCCATCCCTGTTAGACACTAGTCTGTTTCCATAGGGTGAATGAGAAGTGGGGATCACCCTCATGGAGCCATCATGGGACTGCTGGGCTCTGGAAGGGCAGCACAAGAGACAGAGTAAGTCAGGTCCTTAAGCCTCACTCCCCGAGCTCCATCACCTGCTAGCTATGTGACCATAGTCTTTTAAGTCTGAGCTTTTGTTTGTGAATCTGCACAATGGGACAATACCATTGCCTTCCCAGGATTCTCGAGGGAATTAAGTGAGATCATACAATACGTCCCAGTTCACGGACTAAAGAGACGAAATGGTCAGGAACAGGGAGAAAAAAAAAGGACAACTGAAATATGTTGCTGCACCTGAACAGGGGTAGGGGAGAATTATTCAAGGCTGAGTTTGGGTGTATTTAAACTTGTTCAGGAACTAATAAATGAAGCTGGGCTGTAAGATTCCAAAACACTTGGGGGAGAAAAAAGGCAAGCTGGCTACCTAATGCTATGGACCCAAGACAAAAGAGCTGTTTTGTTGAAGTCACCTTTCTTTTTTAGAAAGTCAATACAATGGATTTGTGTTAGATTGACTTTGAATATGCCCAGGAAGTTGAACTTAACATTAAACATATTAAAAATATAATCTGATTTAGAAATTCTCTCAAATGAGGAAATAAAGAGGCAGTTATAAGTAGGAGTTAAAAGATATGAAATGTTTTCTTATATAAAATTCCAGCAAGTATTTTAAAAGGCCAGATCCTTGATTTTCAGACATAAATCAAGTTGTCACTCCTCCTAGCTTTATTACTGATGAAAAACAAGTTAGCACATCAGGCATTTTTGAAACAGCAGAGTTCAAATACTTGCTTTTTCCACAAGGCAGTTCAGTCTACTGGGCTCTTCATTTTCTGACAAAATTTAGGTTTCCCTAAATTTTATTCCTCCATAGCCAGGTCTCTGTGAGTGTTTTATTTAGCCAGGCTCAACCCTAGTTCCTGTTTCTTCTGTGCCCCCCAAGGCCGTTTCTAAAGCTGGGGCACTCCTCTGCCCTGGCCCTCTGACAAGCTAGGGTAGGGCTTTGACCAATCTTTTCACCAGGCTTCATTTCCTCCTCCCAGGCTGCTTCTAGAAGTACTTTGGAGAATGTGCTGGAGAGGTTAGGACAACTCCAAATTATGAATCTGTATCCTACTAGGGGAGTTAAGGCACTAAAGGGATCCTAAGATCAAGTCTGGAATTTTGGCCCACCCTAGAGTGACCTGCCACTGTTAGTTTGGTTTGGGTCCATTTCTCAACCTCGAACTCTGCTGCTAGTCCAGCAGCTTCTTAGGAGAAATGGATCCTTACCCTTTGAAGAGATTTGTTGACTTCTTGTTGCCTTGTAGCTGATCAGGGCAAGCTTCCTGGGCTGGCACTACCCTGTCAGGACCCAGTTTTCTCAACATGTCCCTCCGCCTCAGCAAACCGTAACAGTCTCAAACCCCATTTCTGCAAGGCCCTGTGTTTTAAGTGGCAATGGATGGTCATGAGCAAACTGGAGAATCTTATCCCTTTCTGGAGATTCATGCTGTGTACCCTCTGTGAGTACAAAACAGATCGGAAAGGGAGATAGTGTGGTGTAGTGGTGAAAGTCCTCAGCTGGGAGCCAGAAAACATAGCTGTCGATATCAGCGCTACTCCATATATACCAACACTGATTTGGGGCAAGTTACATAACTTCTTGGAGCTACAGTTTCCTCACCTGTGAAACAGGGTTGCTGTGAGGATATGTGAAAACATTAAGCATGGTGTCTGGCTGTGCCCAATAAATTTAAGCATTCCATGGAAAGGTGAACAAGGGCTGCGAGATTCCTGACCTCAGTAGGCCCACAGGGTGCGAAAGGCCTTTCCAAAGCATAGGTACTTCAACTGCGCCTGCCAGTGGGCCAAAGCTACAGGGGACTTTTATTCTTGTATAGCTTTTCATCGCTCTAAAGTAGCAATTTACCAATTCTTTTTCCAACTAAACATTCTTTTGGCAGAACCACTACAAACATGCTAGTGGCACCAACCACAAAAAGAATGGAAGATGAACGATCAATGTAACCACTGTGAAAATATCAGGCAGATGCTCTTCCTTCAACTGGTTCAAAGTTGCTAAGTCTTCATGCTGGTGTCTCCTTTTTAAACAAATATGTTGCTGCAGATGGTTTATATCCTTTCCCTTAAACTGTGGGATTTCCCATGTATGGGAGGGGCTAGTCAAAGATGCACAAACTGTCACATTGTGAATACCCCCCATACAGTACAGTCAGGCTTTCTGATGCCTACCACCCCATGCTCTTCCCAGCTTCACCCTAGGCTCCACTCCTGACCCCATGGCAGCCTTGCAGGAAAGAATAAAAGCCTACCTTGGGAACACTTGTCATGTCTCTGCTCACAGTGCCGCACCACTGTTCACTGGATGAAGTCCAAACTCTTTTTTTTTGTATTTTCCTTCCCCCCAAAGAGCAGATACCGTCATAGGCAGCCTCTTCATCTTCACTGTGCTAAACACTGAGCTAGGCATGAAGGAGGTGCTTGATAAAAACTTGTGAGTTGAGCTGAAATAACTGGTTGACTTTAATTCTCTCACTCTGAGCACCTTCTCTGCATGCCTTGTACCTTCCCAGGTTAATAAAGCCAAGGGAAGTTTCCTATGCCATTACCAAGGCCTCCTCCATTCTTACACTATGTGCATGTAAAGAACCAGGGAAGAACTTGGGAAACTTTGAAGGCCACCAGCAGTGGGACTTTTGTAACTGTGGAGCCCTTAACAGGTTTATGGTTTTTTGGGAGAACCGAGGTGTGATATAATTTGAAGTAAGAAGGAAAAATAATTCCTGGGATGCCATAGAGCACAATAGGGAGAGTTTGAGGGAGAGAAAGACCTGAACGCAAAGCTGAGCTCTGCCAGCAATGCCCTTGACAGCAGGAAGGCTCTGGGCAAGTCACTTCCCTTGTTTAAGCCCCAGTTTTGCCATCTCTAAGGTGAGCCTAATGACCTCCACCACAAGGTTGCTGTGAGCATTACATGAGAGAATTTATGTCAAGTCCCGCACATGAGCCCTGGTATTTCGTGGGGCCTCAATAAATATTTGCTGATCAAAAGTGGAAGACTGACTGCTTAATTTTTCCAAAAAAACAGTCAGGCCCAAAACTGGACTGGTCATAGAACTTACTTTTAAACACAATTGAACTTTACATGTAGGGCTTGCCAGGCTCCATCATGACACCCCCCAACATGCACTGTTGGCCCGATGGATTCCTCCAAACTCTGCGATCTGTTTGGATGACAACTGTGTCCTCTAGCAAGATTGGTGGCCCATTTGTCTAGAGGGCAGATGCTCGGGGAGTGAGAGACAGGTTCAGACATACAGCTCAGCAATCGTCACCCACCTCCAGACCCCAGCAGGGTGGCCTCCTCTGCAGAGGACACAAGGCCTGGCCTATAGGCAGGTACTTCCATTCATAACATGGGACACTAGGGCTTGTCTGGACTTCTCAATTTTTAATAATAATTTTAAAAAGCCCTCTACTTACATGATGGTGAAATGGAAGTCAAACATGCACAGGTACCACCACTTGCCTCTTTGCCCTTCCAAAGTCCTTAGCTGTACTGCAGCTAAGCCTCAGAAACCTACTTAGACTGCAGGGAGTATCAAATGGAACATACCATACATGTATAGCTGCAGTTGTCCATGCAAATAATATACTCACCAACAACTGCTTTGTGCTGGGGAAGGTGAGCGGGCTCTGGGCAAAACATGGCCTCAGGGCTCTTCCTCCTACAGAGAGTGCCTCATCCCCTTAGCTTCACCTCATCTGTCACCCCTAGATATACACAGCCCAGGGAGGCTAAGACCACTGTGCCCTGTGATCCAGTTCAAGCCTGGTTTCTAGGCCAGAGAAAGACATTTGCTCAAAATGGTGGGCAATTAACAAAAACAAAAGCCTTCAAGTCTGTCCAGAAGCCAGTATCTTCCAAGCGGAGACAGGGAAGATAGAACAAAACAAAAAAGGGAATCTTCCCCTTTCCTTCCATGTCCTTCCCAACTTCAGTAACTTCCAAGCAAGAAATCTCACAGGAGGGCAGAGGAAAGGCCGGTGAGTATTTCTCAGGTGAACCCTGTTTCTCCCCCATTCTGGGGTGCTCATGAGTGAGGAAGGTGGGCTGTAACTATGGCGCAGTCCTGCATATCCAGTCCGCCTCACCCACTAGAGCCTTCTCTAAGAAAAGAGAAACAACACAGACTCAGTGCCCCAAACACTTAAAAATCACACCCAGTGGGCAGCACCCCCCAATTCTGAGAGCACATTATTTTATGAGTGGCACCTTTTGCCTGTGAAGGACCGAACTCACATTCTCTGTGGCAGTAAACCAATGGTCCACAGCTATTGACCAGTATCTCTGGCACTGAAGACTTTTTCCCTTCCCCCTAGGAGTATTTTTCTTAAGGAAACAGAGAAATGCAGTTTAATTGAAGGTCAACTTTGAACTCAACATACACTGTGTATCTGCCAAAAAGAGATTGCAGAGAGGCCCAGATCCAACAAATAAAAGCCAGGGCCCATTTATAGCACATGCTTTCCTCTTGATTTTACCAGAGGGGCACTTTAGGAGAAACCAAACCATTTCTCATTTATTTACACATAAAATATTTCATGATCTTTTGAATGTACCAAAACTTTATGGAAAATTTCAAAGAGATTTGGAGAGAAAGGGAAGTCATACTGGCCAAGGATAAACAAACTACCAGACCAGTTGAAATTGGTTTAAAATGGAACAATGCAAAATTCGGAATGGATTCAGTCCTTAGCAAAGGATGCTCTCCAAGTCCTGCACAGGACAACAAATCCCCAGAGAACAACCAGAAAGCTAGAAGGAAGCACAAGCACCCAAGTTGCCTTGTCCAACCTGGTCCCCAACTTAGGGAGGTTCCCTTCGTAGGCTGACAGGGAAGCCACTGGAAGGCAAGTGACAGACTTAGTGGGTCACCTCCCAGATGGCTGGAAAGTATGCCCCACTTCCCCCCACTGCACATCCCCATTACTAAAAGGGTGCCTAGTTACTCCACAAATACTCATGTAGGACCCAGTCTTGGCCAGGAATAATGCTACATGCTGAGAGTTCAAAGCTGAACAAGATACGGTCCCTGTCCTCAAGGATAGCTACAATTGATAGAACATTTACTGGGCGGGCTCTTCACATACACAATCTCATTTAATCCTTATAAGACTCCTATAAGGCAGGAATTATGATCTCCCATTTTATAAGTTTAGGACCTGAAATTCAGAGAAGAATCCTGTCCAAAGCTACAAAATTTCTAAGTCGCTATGCTCTTTCCTAATGTGTTACACTGTCTCGAGCAGGAACAAAGAAATAGAGCAAGCTTAGAGGTGGGAGCGATCACTTCTGGATTGGGTTAGAAGGGTTCTAAGATCAGGGAAGATGTTGAGGGCGAAGAAGCATTTAAACTGGAGCTGGAATGCATGGGTAGATTTGGATATGTGGATACTAAGGGGAAGGTGTAAGTGAAAGGAGAGACATAAGTATTCCAGATAGAAAAAGAATAGCATATATAGAGGCCCAGAGGCATGGAAAAACGGAAAATGCTTGGGAAATAGTTTGGCTGGACTGGTAAAAAGAAACAAGGGATTAGACTGGAAAAGGCTGAGTAGGATGAAATTGCAGAAGGCCGTGAAAATATGATTAACAAATGAAGAAATGACTGAAAAAGCCTAAAGCAATTATCCAATGCAATGAGCTTCTAAGCTTGGAGCCACAATCCTTTAAAAGCTGCTATGTCTCTGCTCTTTTTCTGTCCTCAGCCAAACACTTTGAAGATTTCAGAATTAACTATGGGATGTCTGCATGTATGTGTGTGTGTGTGTGTGTGTGTGTGTGTGTGTGTGTGTGTGTGTTTGAGAAGCCATGGTCCCAGTTCCTGGAAGGTGCGAACATGAGCTGCCTTTCCTCATAGGAGAGAGTCCACTGCCCTGAACCTGGTTGATCATCATCATCACTGTTGATGGGAGTTTTAATAGAAGTAGAGACACAACTTCAATTACAATAGCCACAAAGCATCATTGCATAAATTCTTCTCCAACCAGAAAGGTTTTATATTTTTCTGAGCAAAACTAACACTTGGAAATTAAATGTTATATTTCAAATCACTCTATGCTTATGGTTAAATGTGAGACACATGCGGTCATAAACACCTATCCATGTAGTGTCTCTACAGATATAGACAGTAAGCTCTTAAGAGCCATCTCCATATTGCATAATGAGTATTAGCAGATGGAAGTTATTTTTCGATTACATAAATTTTGGTTACGCTAGAAACATCAGCTTTAACACATTTGTATCAGAAAAGAACATTTTAAAAGAGGTATTAACAAATATAATATGAAATGGGCACATCTGTGGGTGACTCATTCTAAGGTGAACAAAGGAAATCTCTTAAAGACCTCCAGTATCCAAGTTCCTAGTAGAATTAGACCCTGTTGAATTTGGGCTTCCATCTTTTCTCAGCATGAGATTCACTGACTTTACTAGCTTGATTTACTGAAAGACAATTAGATATACAGCCTAGGTTCGAGAGCCTGGTCTTTGGCCCCAAGACCAAATGCCTTAATTGATTCACCATTCCATGTTGGTCCTCGGCCATCTTTATATTGTTGTAGCCAGTGTACCCAATTTTATTACTTAGAGACAGGATATTCTGTGGTTGAATTTTAAGAGCATTCATACAAGAACTCCAAAAAAAATCTCATGAGAAATGGTTCTCCTGTGTTTCAGTCTTAAACTAACCTACTGTGAAAGTCTGTGATTTTTATTATTGCATAGCTTTATAAACTTATACATATGTGTATGGCATGAGTATCATGAGAACTTAGAATCATGAAAAGAGATTGAATTTTTTTCTTTTTGTCTTGAAACCCACATCTTGGTTGATCATAGTATTTTTATTTCTTTGATGTTTATTTGCATTACCTTATAAATCTACAAGTGAGAATGGTTTCACTGACAAAAGGCAATATTGAACACCATTTAAAAAAGGAAATAAGTTCCAGAACTTATTTTTTTGAGGTATAGCCAGCTTTTTAAAATGGATAAATGATACCAATAGACAATTTAAGCATTACATTTAACTTCATCCAGCCCCTCATACTCAAGCCATTGTGCTCTATGCAATAAATGATTTCAGCAAGGTAGCAGAAAGTTGGCTACTTTTTCTAGCTGTCTTGATAACCATTTTCTATAGCTGTTTTGATGTGGTCACCAAGGAGGCTGAGAACACACTAGCCAAATGAAGGTTTCTTATTTACTGGGTCCCTATGTCTTCAGTAACAGGTTACTGAAGTAACAAACCACCGTATTTGGATACTCAAAACTCCCTCTCTTCTGTGCTGGCTTACATCAGTGGCCTTGGCCTGGGAAAACTGTCAGTTACTACTGCTAAACCATGAAATGGAGAATCTCTTTGTGTATAATCAAGTGCTGCCTCTAATATTCTAAAGAGCAGAAGAATTGAAATGGAGGGAAGAAGATTTCCTGTACGTCTACTTTCAATCCTAAAATCTAATGTTGATTGTGAATTGTGTACCCTCTTCTGAAGGACATGGATGAAACATTATTGACTGAATCTTGTTTTAAAATATGAAGTTGAAGTTGAGAAAGAACTTTACATCTTCATATTAACCCTGCAAATAAAATGGACTGTTCACAGTAAAATATACATTCTTTTTTAGTGTACATGGAACATTTTCCAGTATAGACCACATACTAGGCCATAAAATAAGCCTCAGTAAATTTAAAAAAGATGGAACTGATGTGAAATATATTTTCCAATCACAATGGAGTTAAATTAGAAGTCTATACCAGAAAGTTACTTGGGAAATTCACCAGTATGTGGAAATTAGACAACACAATCCTAAATAAACATGGATCAAAGAAGAAATCACAGGGAAATTAAAAAATACTTTGAGATAAATGAAAATGAAGATACAACATACTAAAACTTCTGGGATACAGAGAAATCAGTGCTAGAGGGAAATTTATACCTATAATCATCCATATTAAACAAGAAGAAAGATTTCAAATCGGTAACCCAATCCTCCACTTAAGATATGAGAGAAACAAGAGTAAATAAACCCAAAGTACCCATAAGGAAGGAAATAATATAAATTAGAGCTAAAATTAATGAAACAGAGAACAGAAAAACAATAGAGAAAGTCAATAAAACCAAAAGTTGGTTCTTTGAAAAGATCTACAAAACTGACCAACATTTAGCGAGAATGAACAGGGAAAACAGAGAAGACCCACATGCAGAAGTACGAATTTGGATCCCTATCTCACACCATATTCAAAGATTAACTAAAATGGATCAAAGACCTAAATATAAGAACTAAAATTATAAAACTCTTAGAGGAAGACATAGGTGTAAATCTTCCTGACCTTGGATTAGGCAATGGTTTCTTAGATATGACATGGAAAGCACAACTGACAAAAGAAAAAATAGATACATTGGAGATTCCCAAATTAAATACTTTTGTGCTTCAAAGGATACCATCAAGAAAGTGAAAAGACAACTCAAGAATGGAAGAATACATTTGCAAGTCATATATCTGATAAAGGCCTTGTATTCAGAATGCATAAAGGACACTTAGAGATCAACAGTGAAAAGAAAAATAACTCAATTAAAAATGGGCAAAGGAACTGAATTGGAATTTCTCCAAAGAAGATATACCAAAGGCCAATCAGCACATGACAAGATATGCTCAACATCATTAACTATCAGGGAAATGCAAATCCAAACCATAAGGAGATAGCATGCCACCCCCCCCCCATAGGATGGCTATAATAAAAAAGACAGGTAATTACAAATTTTGGAGAGGATGTGAAGAAATTGGAACACTTACATACTGTTGGTGATAATGTAAAATAGGGAAGCCTCATGGAAAATCAGTCTGGAAGTTCTCAAATATGAAACATAAAGTTATCATATGACCCATCAATTCTACTACTAGTTATAAATCCAAGAACAATGAAAACATGTCCACACAAAATCTTGTTCATAGCAGCATTATTTGTAATAGCTAAAAAGTGGTAACAACCCAAATTTCCATCAACTGATGAACTTTTAAGTAAAATGTGATCTCTTCATACAATGGACTATTAACTGGCAAGTAAAAGGAATGAACTCTTGATACCTGCTTCAGTATGAATGGCTCTTGAAAATGTTATACTGAATGAAAGAAGCCAGTCCAAAGGACCAGATATAGTATGATGCCACTACATGAAATTTCAAGAATAGGCAAATCCATTGGGATGGAAAATAGATGTTTATCTAGAGTTGGGGGGGTTGGAAGGGATGGGGAGTGATGGCTAAGGGGCTTCTTTTTGGGGTAATGAACATGTTCTAAAATCGATTGTGGTGATAATTGCACAACTCTATGAATATACTGAAAGCCACTGAATTCTATACTTAAAATGGTTGAATTGTATAGTTATATGAATTATATCTTAATAAAACTGTTACTAAAAAAAGAACAGTTCATCAAGCCATATTTAAAATGAGATTCCATCAACATCCATATTAATAAAAGCAACATTCTTTATAAAAGTGAGATTACCAATTCTCATTGGTGACATCTATATGAACCAAAGATAACCACTGGTTCAAGTTATTATAGACCTGGTGGTCATTTCTTAGTAGATGTCTATGAACAAATTTATACTTTTCAGCTAAGGTTGTAGATTTTTAGAAGTGATCTCTTCCTTGAAAAAGCATCTGACAAAATTCAACATACATTCATGATAAAAACTCTCAACAAAATGGGTATAGCATGCAAGTACCTCAACATAATAAAGGCTATATATGAAAAACCCACAGCCAACATCATACTTAACAGTGAAAAGCTGAAAGCTTTTCCTCTAAGATCAGGAACAAGACATGGATACCCATTCTCTCCGCTTTTATTCAACAGAGTACTGGAGGTCCTAGCCACGGCAAGCAGACAACACAAAGAAATAAAAGGCATCCAGATTGGTAAGGAAGAAGTCAAACTGTCACTGTTTGCAGATGACATGATAGTGTACATAAAGAACCCTAAAGAATCCACTCCAAAATTACTAGAACTAATATTTG